>JAKLMW010000022.1:0-478922 GCA_022813215.1 Talaromyces ruber | reverse complement strand
CCCCCCCCCCCCCCCCCCCCCCCCCCCCCCCCCCCCCCCCCCCCCCCCCCCCCCCCCCCGCCCCCCCCCCCCCCCCCCCCCCCCCCCCCCCCCCCCCCCCCCCCCCCCCCCCCCCCCCCCCCCCCCCCCCCCCCCTTATGTAGCCATTATAGTAACAACATTACCTCTGGAGACATAGGTATTCTGTCGTTTCGCTCGTTTACCCGTTTTGGAAATCTCCCAGTATAGCCCTAGCGCTAACCCTAAGCATGCAGGCAGCCACCTATCATCAGGCATGCGTATTCCCGATTTGGAGTACGAGAGTGCAGTCTCCACTATATATGGCTATGATCTTGTTTATGATAATGAACACTAAAGTCTTATACATTCGTGACAACCTCGCAAACTTCGTTTTCATGCATCATCCAATAAACTGAAGAAATGTCCATCTTCGCCAACTCCGTTCTGGTACAGACAGGCCAAGGGTCTACCCTCCAAACCATCGGAGCCTTTCATAATCCACGCAAGAAACGTCCTCACTTTAAGAGTCGACGAGGATGCGTGGCATGTAAATGTCGGCGTGTCGAGGCGTTGATGGGTGCAGCGCTGCTGATTAATTACATCTCCTGGTCTGATGTGGGATTTTTGATGGATGATGATCATGATGATGCCAGCAAAAGTAAAAGGTGGCTGAGGCTTGAGCAGGACCAGCTATTTCTGACGAGTCCTGGAATTGTGAGGGTTTGGTTTGCGGCTGTGCCGGTTTTTATTGACGAGGGAAGTGTGTTTGTGCAGCTTTTGACACGGGACACGAGGGCAACTGTTGAGAGGGCTCTGGTCGGAAGGGGTGAAAATCCGGAGCGTTTTGTAGAACCGTTTATGGACATGTGGGATGATGAGCTGTTCCAGGTGAGAGGAGGAGCCGTTGAAAGGGGCGTTGGTGGGTCGACATCTTATGCATGGCGGTTTCTGAGTGGGTTGGAGAGGGATTTGCTGCCTTGTCGTGGTAACTCAGCGAATGATGGCGGCCACAATGAGCAGAACGGGATGGTGTATCTAAAAGGTATATACAGTCACGAAATTGACGGCCCAGTCGATGTCGCTCCACGAATCGTCAATGCAGTCAGCCCGCGAATCTTTCAAATACATTATCCGCCGCCTGTCCCCTCTTTTGTGCTGCGTAGCATCGCTGGAATCAACTACTCAGACAGACCCAATTATCGATTCGTGTGCGACAGATATTGCGCAACTAGTCTATGGATTTCCCATTCTGTGCTGTGGCCCTTTTGCCGAGTTGGTGACGCGGAAGGATTCGCGGGCGCTGGTCTTTCTATTCCATTTCTACTGGGCAGCGCGTGTGCTCCTAGGAGAGAGGTTTTGGTGGGCGGCTACGAGGAGTCGTTTGATGGAGAAGGCCATTTTGAAAGAGTTGGAGGCTCGGGGAATTGATGATAAGATAGCTAACGGTTTGACCGCAAAGAGTTAGTCTGTTCCAGCAGTCGTATGCCGGTAAACCAAACAAGGGGTAAATTACGAATTGCGTATTGTGCACCAATCAGGGCGTTGAAACAGGCCGGTTCATATCCCAAGCGCCAGGGAACGCGCACGTCACAGTACGTGAAACAGAACATTTCAACGTGTTCCCGCTGTGGAATCACACGCCTTTCCATTTCGGGGATAGCGTGGTACAGGCCAATGACGACGGAAGAAAAAAGAACACCGCCAGAACGCCAGAGGGGGCTGAGCCGAGGACTCGACTACCTGCCTTGTGCTTGGCTCGACTCGATCCTCCTCGTCTGTGTTCTGTACATATCGTGCAGTCACTTTTCTTGCATTCTTCTGATTCTTTTTCAAGCGGGTGTGCAATCACGAATTTTTCTTTGTTTCATGCATTGATGCATCATCGAGAGAACCAACCAGCTCGCTCGACACCGAATCTATCAAGAACACAAGACGACAGGAAAAGAATGCCGGCGCTACACCACCTCGACTCGTCCTGAGACCAGAACGATTATTTTGTCCCTATACCTCGTACCGATTAACATAATTCGTTAACATTATTACACAAACCAGGGATCTCGGCAGATATTCGAGAAGCACGGTCAGCACAGATAATCGACTTGGCTCGGCACAATCCCTGTATATTGTGTGCTCTCGGTTGAGACCATCTGACATTTTAGTTTTCTTTTCGCAATTTCCATCCTTATATATATAAATATATATATTTATATAATATCTGCGGCCGCTGGCATTACTTGGATAAGTGATTCGTTGCGGTACACACCGCATAACGGCACATTGCTGTACATATCACACTATAAGGACTGACCACTGTTTCCGCCGTTATCCGATTCGAACGTGCGATACGACTATTCTTATACTGAGCACATTTCTCTTTATACATACAATGTTGCGAAGCCAATCGAGCCTAAGTCTGAGCCAGACCGACGGCGCCAGAGAAGATGGCGTCTCGCCTGCTCCCAACCTCGCAAACTCGACAATGTCCGGTCCCATGAATCTATCTGGTCTGGTGTGCAACGTGCGCAGGACAACTGGCCGCGAACCTCGAGCTCTGGTCGGTGCGACCACAACAATTCTGGGCGATAAATTATACGTGTTTGGCGGCCGCTCCGTTTCCAGATCTCATTCACACGTACAACTCACTTCGGACTTGTACGAGCTGGACTTGGTGCGGAGACATTGGTCAAAAGTGGAGGTCTCTGGCGACGTTCCTGCCCCGCGGTACTTTCATAGTGTGTGTGCGCTTGGGGATACGAAGTTGGTCTGTTATGGAGGAATGTCGCCAGCCGATCCGACGTCCCAACAGCATAGCTCAGATGAGCAGACAGACGTGCAAGTCATGTCTGATATACATATATACGACGTTATTACACAGATGTGGACTCGCTTGCCTGCAAAGGATCCGCCACTAGGTCGATATGCGCATTGTGCCACGATACTACCCTCAAGTGCATGCTTCACATCGGCCAATGCTCCACTTTCTGCTATACACAATAACCCATCGTCAGACAACCCACATCAAGGCTCGATTGGACCAGATATTGACGGTTATGGCGGCGCTGAAATGATTGTTGTGGGCGGACAAGACACTTCCAACCACTACATTGAACAAATTAGTGTCTTTAATCTGCGCAGTCTAAAGTGGACGTCTACCTCCCCGCTAGGTAGGAGTTGCGGTGCTTATCGCAGTGTGGTCGCACCGTTGACTGGCATGGATGTATCAGAGCTCGGCAGCGCAACTGAAGACGGCGCCAGTAATCAGTCCGCTGATGCTTTCGAGACTGGCACCTCAATGCTGATATATTCCAACTATAACTTCTTAGATGTCAAACTGGAACTTCAGGTTCGACTTCCTGACGGCCGCTTATTGGAAAAGCCCATGTACGGAGAGGCGTCTCCTCCAGGATTACGATTCCCAAATGGAGGGATCATCAATAATCACTTGGTTGTTAGTGGCACATATCTTACATCATCTAAACAAGAGTACTCTCTATGGGCATTGGATTTGAGAACCCTTACCTGGTCACGCATCGACGGCGGCGGCACAGTTTTCAGCAACGGCAGCTGGAATAGGGGGGTTTTGTGGGAGCGTCGAAACACGTTTGTCATTCTCGGAAACCGGAAGCGAAGCTTGGTAGATGACTACAACCATCGTCGAATCAATTTTTCGCATTTGTGCATGGTCGAGTTGGAGGCTTTTGGTCTCTATAATAATCCCTGTCGAACGTCGCCAACCTCTGGATACACCTCCGTTAGCGCGCCCATGGTCCCGGCTTCATTGCAATTGAAACTTGCGCAATTGACAACCGGCGGCCGGCCGCTTTCAGCTGCGTCTGATGAGCTGGGTAAAGTTGCGTTCTCAATGCCCGAGATGGCAGACATGGAACTGCAAGCTCTAGGTGGCGAGCGCATACCGGTTAGTTCTCGGATGTTGGCTAGACGATGGGGGCCTTTTTTTATCCAGTTGCTACGTGAGGCATCTGATCCGGGCATTGCAGAGACTGCGACCTTGCGCGGTGCTGCTGGCGCAGGTGGGCCTGGTCATCCGAGCCGCAACTCGAGTGTTACAATTACACCCTCTCTAGGATCAGGTAACAGCTTCTCCAATGCTAGCACATTAGCTAGCGGTAGTAGCCACAGCTTATCATCTCCGCACTCGCGTCTTCTCGCGAACCTGGACGTTCCATCTGCGCATTCAATTGCGCCGTCTCTACGCCCACGCGTGTTGTATCTACCCCATACGCTTCAGACCGTTCGCCTTTTGGTCTATTATCTCTACACGTCATCACTTCCTCCCGTGAACTCTCCCCTATGTACTCCTTTGATTCTTTGCTCTATATTGCAACTGGCTCGCCCATATCAAGTTGACGGTTTATTGGAAGCCACGGTAGAACGCCTCCATCAAGTCCTCGACGGCCGCAACGCAGCCGCTGTCTTCAATGCCGCTGCCATGGCAGCCGGCGGCGGTCGCGGCACGGGATTCATCTCTGGCATCGGCGGTACCCTTGAGGTTCTCAACGGTGTACACAACTCCATCAACGGCTCCTCGGAAACCACCGCCTCCGACGGAGCCGGAACCGGAGCCGGACCTGGCGGCCTGCAAACGCAAAACTCCTTCTCGTCTCTCTCTACAAGGTCCGACTCCTCAGACACGGAACTTGGTCGCCAGCAACAACAACGACACATCCGCTCCGACTCCGTCATGAGTCAAACCCAACAACGACCGCTTAGGGTGAACACGAGCATGTCTCGCTCTCGCAATAACAGCGAAAATTACTACGATGATTCGTTCAGTGATGCCAGCGCGTCGGGAGCGTCGTCCGCAACGTCGACGAGTTTCAGTCATACGGACTCGGATACGCTTGAAGATGGCGGAAGTGGCATCCGCAGTAATCGTGCCCGGCACGGACGCCGAGGCACGGATGCCGAGAGCCGTGGTGAACGGCCGATCTGGACTGGCGATGTCAGTAGTGTGATTGGATTGCAGAAGAGAGGGCTCAAGGGGTTGATGGAGGGGAGAAGGATGAGGGAGAGAAGTGGCGGGAGGTCTGGCGTTGCTGTTGCTGTAGATCAGTAATATAGATCTTTGTTAACTTTGATATATTGAACGTTTTGTGTTTGATGAGCGTTTGTCTATACATATACCATATATCTACGCAGACATTGACCTGATTATTTATACATATCCTCCGTCCTTTTCAAACCGGTATACACCAGCTTTTCAGCCGCATCATTGACATCCAACACCGCAACATCTGCCCACCTATAAGCAACATTTCATATTTCTTCAGACCGTAGAAAAGGGGACTCACCACCATAGGGCAAAATCTGACATCCAATCATCCCACCCACACCACTCTCCATATCTGCCCACCAGAACAAATTCGCAATCCCCTCCCACGACGCGCTTCCGGGTTTTCGACCTGATTCTTTGGTTTCATGGTTAATCGCAAACGTTAGTCCCCACCCTTCGGTTTGGGATTTGGTTTCGTGGGCTGCGAGGGGTCGCACCGGGCCGTGTTTTGCGAGATGTGGTTTGGCACTGAGGGAGGGTTCGTTTAGATATCGTGGCATGGCGGGGATTTGGTCTTTGAACATTTCTGTTTCGTCTATTAGGTCATGAAACAATCAACGTAAGAGACATAGGGGAATTTTACCAGCGACGGTTTCCGGCTCGAGGATCTGGGCTTTGGTTTTGGGACATGTCCCGTTATTCAGTAGAACTGCAATAAGCTCTATGATAAGCGTCAGCACTCATCCTCCACTTTGTAAGATTGGGGAATGTACTGCAATACTCCCCAACAGTCCCAAAACATCCCGCACCACCAGAACAAAACCTCCCTTCCGGACCTTTTCTTTCCATCAACGCAAACCGATATAGATGATCAACCACACCCAATGACCCATCCTCCGCCTTTCGATGCATATACGCCAATCTGCTCTTCATATCCCCTCCCGGAAAGAAGGAAATATCTTTAATCTCCAACGGCTCAAAGATGCTTCTTTGGAAATATTGGTGTAGGGATAGACCAGTGACGCGCTCGACGAGGACACCGGCCCAGTCAATGTTTACGCCGTACTCGAATTTTTGGCCTGGTTGGTTTACGAGGGGGAGATCCAGGATGTCGGGCGTGTGGCCGCTGAATTCGTCGTACCCGATGGGGAGGGAGTAGGAGGTGAGTTGGGGGTGGGAGAAGGGGTATCCGAAGCCGGCTGTACCAGATCATTTATCAGCCGGGAAGAGTGTATTTACAGGTAGGAGGGGAGAGACTACCGGTATGATTCAACAACATCCTCAACGTGATCCTTCTCCGTTTCTCGACGAGTCTGAATCCAGACTTCAGATCACCCTCCAGAACTTTTACGTCTTGCAATTCCGGCGCTATAGTCTCGACTTGTTGCGCATCGTCTAGGGATAATCTCCCCTGTTCGACGAGTTGCATACATGCTATACCCGTAATCATTTTTGTGCATGAGGCTAGCCAGAACACGGTGTCGGGGGTCATCGGTTCGCTGTTGAAAGGGGCGAGACCGCGTGAGCCGGAGGCGTGGGTGAATAAGCTGTTGCCATTGCGGTCGATGGCGTTGTAGACGAGGCCTGCGATGGAAGGTGTTGGGCTGGAGGTTGTGTTGTCTAGGAGTTGGCGGAGGGACGCTGAGATGTCTGCGGGGAAGTGCGGGGAGCTCATTTTGGTGATGATTGGAGATTCCGCTGGAGTCGCAATCTTTGTTCTTATATTTAATTATTTTTTTAGGGATTTCAAAAGAATTGTCTTGTAGATGAAAAAATCACTAAAGAGAAAGTAAAGTGGAAAGAAAAACGAGGTGCAGGCACGTTGGACTGCTGGAGCAAGGGTCTCTCCATGTGTATAGATAGGGTATGCGGGGTTGTTGATCCTATGACATCTATGGCCCCTGTTCAATATGCTGAAACATCTAGTCTAAACTGCATCACCTATGAACGTTCAATCCACCGGCTTCACAGTCTTCACCACCTTCGCAGGCTGCCCCATAGCCACACTCCAATCCGGAATATCACGACTCACCACCGCCGCTGCCGCAATCGTACACCCCTTCCCAATCCTCACGCCAGGGAGTATGATTACATGCCCTCCAATCCAACAATCATCTCCAATCACAACCGGCTTCGCATATTCAATATTATCCCTCCGACTCTGCACATCCGTCTCGTGCGTTGCGGCATATACCGACACATTCGGCCCGAACATCACCCTATCCCCGATGACCACTATTCCGCAGTCGAGGATCGTCAGGCCGAAGTTTGCGTAGAACCTTTCGCCCAGGGAGATGTTGCAGCCATAATCTACGGTAAAGGGGGGCTCGATGAGAATCTCGTCACCCTTTGTGGAGCCTATGAGATCGCGGAGCCAGGTCATGCGTAGCCGCGCGAGGGCTTCGTGGGATTGTAGTTCGACTGCTTCCGGTGGGGGAAAGTAGGTGTTATACCGGTTGCACCAGGCGCGGGCTTTGAAACGTGCGTTTGCTAGTTCGGGGACGAAGGCGTCGTATCTATGCAGTTGTACATGTAAGTCAGTGTGTGAGTACGTCCACAGGTTTCAGATGTACATACAGCATGCCCGAAATCATGCGCTCGTATTGTTCGCACCAGGGTACTTGGTGTAAGGTTCTGGCGAGAGCGATCTGCTCTTCATCTTTGCTTGCTGCTGCGCCTGACGATTTGGTGCGGGCTGATGTGTCAGTCATATTGTATTGCGAGCTTTATACCTAGGTGTATAGAAGTGTAGACGCGGTGGCAGCTGAAGAAGCCAAGACGTTGTCGCTGGGTAGTGAGGGGCAGTGGAGAGTTGCGGATGTGTTGGTCAACAACGTGTGAGTAAGATGACTTGATACCGTTCCATACTCAAGTATAACCTTGGACTATGTTTAACAGAATACTCATTTCATAGGAATCAATTATACAGCGAAAGTAAGCCAGGTCCGGGCCGAGAAAGTGCTGGGATCTCCAAGTCTTCCTAACTACCATTTTGAGTGTAGATTCCTGTGCATACAGGTGCCCATCAGGAGTCAGATCGCTATCACTAATGGCTCTTTCGATTAATCTACATGTAGGAGATGTTCTTTCTGCTGCAGGGGCACCTGGCTTTTGAGCGTACCTAGGTATTTATCGTGGATGGTTAAGATTCGTCGTACCTCATTGTGGAAATGTAGTAATTACCCAGGTAGGTAGCCTTTGAATCCAGATCAGTGCAGGAAACTGTCAAAGGACATATCAATCATCTCATTCGCATAGAACGTGACTGTCTCCAGCTTGTGTGTTCAATGTTTGAAGCTTATAGATGCATGTCTGTGGCGGTTTGTGACTAGTTTGGCAATAGGAATAAGCATTGGAAATTTACCCGATTAGGCAACTATATCACCAGCCAGACTGAGCGCTACACGGAAAGTGGCGCTAATTACTACTTGGATTTTTACTCAGGCAATTGATCATAGAAATGGTGACATGAGTCAATCTGTCAGGCCAGGATTCAGTCTCGGAGCAAACGCCGATCCGGCTCACCATTTAACCGTATACATTGCGGGGGAAATCTATCGACCTATCTTTTCTTCCCTCCAACATTCATCTTCGATAAATACATGATAGCCACTATGGCCTCAAAGATGTGAGTGTTTCATATCTTCTAAAGGAGCAAGCCGGATGTTGACGAAGATAGTGACTTCGTCTTGGTGACTGGGTCCACCGGCTTCATCGGTGCCCATGTCGTTGATACACTGTTGGCACGAAGCCTCAGAGTACGAGGGGCAACCCGTTCGCTCGCCAAAGGGGATGAGATGATTCAAGCCCGACCACAATACGCGGACAAATTGGAATTTGTGCAGATTCAAGATTTTGAGAATCCCGGAGGCTTGACCGAGGCTGTCAAAGGGGTTGACGCGGTTATTCATGTTGCTAGCGTACGTCAGGCTCGCTGTTGATGATCAAAGTATTAAAGAGGAGGGTTTATGACTGACTTGTATAGCCGTTTAATTATGACATCACAGACAATGAAAAAGAGCTCATCATCCCAGCAATCAACGGCGTGCGGTCCATGCTCGAAGCAGCCTCCAACGCTCCTAGCATTCAGCGGGTAGTCGTCACTTCTTCATTCGCAGCTGTAGTAGACATCAACCGCACCGGACCCCCCGGTTTCACCTATACAGCAGCAGACTGGAATCCCCTGACGTACGAAGAGGCCGCAGATCCCAAATCGACACCCGTCGTCGCTTATCGTGGCTCTAAAAAATATGCCGAGCTAGCAGCTTGGGACTTTATTAAAGAGAAGAAACCGCATTTTGATATCGTCACTTTGTGTCCTCCTATGGTCTTTGGTCCTATAGTCCATCCGATCAAGAGTCTAGACCATCTCAATGAGTCGAACGCTGCTTTATGGAAGATTACGCAAGGCTCTAGCCCGCTACCTACAGCCCGTGTCCCCTTTTGGATTGACGTTCGAGATCTAGCGACCGCCCATGTCGAGGCTGCTCTTCGAAAGGAGGCCGGAGGCAAGAGATATACACCTGCCTCACCGGAACGATGGTCCTATGCCCTCGCAGCCCAGCACATGGTCTCCGAATTCCCACAACTGCGAGATTCGGTAAAATTGGAGGAACAGGTTATCGATGAGGCGCTCAATTTGGATGGTGAGACTGCTGCAAGCGAGCTTGGTTATCAGTGCCGCAAGTTTGTGGAGACGATTCGTGATTTTACGGCGCAGTGCTTGGCTATCAAGGAGAAAGAAAGTGCCTAGGATATAATTATTCTGTCTCTTCATACGGTTTCGAGTATGTAGATAGTAGAGCGTCAGAAATTAAGTTTTAGACCTATAAAACACAGTCCCGAAAATTCTGATAGCTCCAGATTGTTATGTTGGTAATTACCTAATATTACCACATTGTCGAGAACTTCTCTCTCGCTCTATAAACTTCTTGTTGCTGACTATATTTCAGCGTATTAGAGCATCCGATATGCCCTCTGCTTTTCGAGCTAGTTGGTTTAGTCCCAAAATTCCACTTGCCATGCAACCTGACTAGGTGACCAGCTGCCTAGTTGTCGAGGAAGGTCTCTCCGAACGTTCTCAAAAGGAGGAAACCAAGTCCGAGCAGCGCTAAAACCCCGCTAAATTATGATATTATCATAAGATAACAATACCTGGTAATAGATCATTCACCGCCCTTCTATCTTTTGACCGCCCAAGCACTTTCCTGTGAGGCGAAATATCAGTCAACAGAGAGCAGTTGCTCAAAGAAACGGCCAATTTGACCGCTCACGATCCACAAGATGAATCTCCAAGATCCAATGCGTCTTCTTTCGATCAGGACTGGGTTGGCTCATCGACGTATTAGTGCCTCTGGTGATATACAAGGTGTTTTTGTCCCTATGAATACGCTCATGAGGGAATGAGCCAGCAAGATGTCTGGCAACATTGCCTCCAAATTCCCACCCATCCACCTGAGCCTAAAGCTCTGCACTTGTCATATCAGGGTTTTTATTTCAGGTCAACTTGACTTGATGCCATATTAACTCAGTTGAGTCACGCAATCTCTTCTTGATAGGATCGTCACCGAGGACGTAGGTGCGGCCGAGATCAGCTTCCCAAGGCTCAAATACCGAACCCAAGTCGATGAACACAATATCATCAGGCTAGATGATGCGATGCTGAGGATTCTCATCGTACGGCATCAATGTATAGGGACCGCTTCTAGAAACACGCTTATGCCAATGGATACGAACTTCATATGTTCGGCGCCAAGCTCATAGATTCCTATGATAAAGTCTCTCCTCCTAATTCCAGGTCGAATGAGGTCCCGTCCGATATCTGCAAAAAGCCGAGTGGCCTTTTTTTTTGAGCGTCTAGAAGAGATGCCGCTCGTTCGGCTTCTGCTGTGTTGGTGTCCATTTTTAAGTAATGCTGTGAGTCTGAAGTTCATGAAGATAAATTTCCTTCCAAGACTATGCAAAGCTATTCGGAAGGCCTTGCCTCAATTTACGATTGACAGTATGTAGTGCAAAACTTCCGAATTGGATGAGGCAGACGAAGGAATACCTTGGTCTTTTGATATATCGTTAGATTAGTTACGGCCATGTGATCCTCTATTTGAAGGAGCTTATTGTAAGATAAAAGTAAAACTTTCCCGAAATATAGTGAGCACTTGTTTACAATGTCAGACACGTTCATTAAACTAAGTCGCAAGAATCGAATTGTAGGGAAATCATTCTGTCTCATCCCACCAAAGGAAGTAAAATCTAGGTGCTGTCAGTATGACAGTGAACCAGTCTAGGGTATGTCTTGAGAGTTAAACACAATGCTAGATCCAGTAGCATCAACAAATGCACAATCCATCATGCGCCAATCAACCAAAGAGTCTTGTAGGCTGCGGTGCTGTTAGGACGATGTGTGCCTTCCACGGTTTTTCTTACACTTGTTCTACATGATATCTTAGTTCTCTTTTATTACCTATCTTCACTTCGGTAGCATACTTCATCTGCCGTAGTAACTCGGGGTTTTTTTGCCGGCAGAATGCTTCTAGTCGTTATATTACCATTAGGTAAAACTTACACATCTTAGTAGTACAGATCGTATGAACTCGAGCCTATCTTCATGTAGGCCAATGTTACCAGTCTGCCGTAGTCGGCACGATTGTGCAAGAGCTGTGACTCTATCTATGTAAGTAGAAGCGCTCTCCGGGACATAACTGCAAAGAGTTCTAAACTTGAATACTTCCACAATACCAATTCACTTACTAGCACTTTAATAATGGCTGACCAGTCAACGCGACATGTGAGGGCTATGTCTCTAATGCCTTTGGATCTTGCGCATCATTTCTCCAGAGCTTCGAAGAAGAGAATTCCAAATGTCCTAAAAGAATACTACAGATTTCTGCGAAATCCTGAAATGGCTAATTTTGCTGGTGGTATGCCTTAATAAACACATGATCAATTCTTGATTGGCGTGACTCATGATTAACGAACAAGTCGCATAGGTTTGCCATACACGGGAAATTTTCCTTTCAATGCCTTGGAAATCCACCTCGTCGCGCCACAGAGCCTAAATACCCTCCATGGCCAAAGTCGCGACGTGAAGTCGGAAGGAAGTGGGATCTCACGGATGCGAATTCCTCGAACTTCAGTTGGCGAGAAGTCTCAACGCATCGTTGATCTGGACACATCTCTTCAATACGGTAGCTCGCAGGGGTACCCACCTCTCTATGCGTGGCTTAAGAAACTGGTCAATACGGTCTACCATCCGAATATACCGTACAAGGGTGGAGCCGATGTCATGATTTGTAGCGGATCGGCCGACGGATTGTCTAAGGTCTATGAACTTCTTTTCAACCACTGGGACGAAGATGTGAGCGACATTCGGGATCGCGAGGGCTTGCTCGTAGAAGAGTTTGTATACGCTCCACCAATCGCGCAGTTGAGACCCAGAGATGTCAATATTGTTCCCGTTAAAATGGACATGGAGGGCATGCTTGCTCATGGATCAGGTGGTCTTCTTGACGTCCTTGACAACTGGGATCTCTCGAAGGGCAAGAGACCCCATGCCATTTACCTCATTCCGTGAGTTAAGAAGGTACACTTCATATAAAGCACAGCTGACAATGTCAGTACGGGTCAAAATCCTACGTCAGGCGTACTATCGTTTTCTAGGCGCAGAGATATATATGACATCTGTTCACGATTCGATGTCATAATTATCGAAGACGATCCTTATTGGACTCTTTACTACGCCTCAGCGGACTCAAACTCGATCAAGCATCGAGGTACTCGTCTCTCAACAAACTTCCCCGTTGATATTCACAATAATTACAGTATACAGTCACTCAACGGCCAATCTACGGGACATCGTTTTCTAGACAGTCTAGTTCCAAGTTTCCTTAGCATTGATTTGGATGGACGTGTCATCCGACTGGATTCATTCTCAAAGACAATTGCACCGGGTCTTCGTTTGGGGTGGATTACTGCTCAGCCAAGCATATGTGAGCAGCTTTTTAGAATCACAGATGGAACCACTCAGCAGCCCTCTGGTTTCGCCCAAGCTGTTGTTGCGGAACTAATAGGCGACTTTGGCAAGAATGTCTCTGATGTCAATTCAGCAGCCAGTCATGACAGATTGTCCAATGGCTGGGGGTTAGAAGGCTGGGTTGATTGGCTTGAGAATCTCCGCACAACTTATGAACGTCGAATGATTACAATGGCAACGTCGCTTGAAGAGAACAGAATCCTGTCATCCGAGACAGGGCAAGTCGAGATGTTCACCTTTAATTGGCCGTTAGGAGGCATGTTCATTTGGGTCCGGGTTAAGATCCTCAACCATCCTCTGAGTTCAAGGATTGACCCAAAGCGACTGATGTCGGCACTGTGGAATTTTTGTACTCAGCAGCCTTACAGGATTCTAGCTGTTCCCGGTGGCGATTTCGCCGCTAATGATGCCATCAGAAACGCAGAAGGGTACCAGTTTCTTCGTTTTTGCTTTGCTGCTGTTGAAGAGAATACTCTGGCAGCCAAGTCGAAATTATTTGCGGACGCGTGTGCACAATTTTGGAACATTAAGGATGCCAGAAGGATTGACGATATCCTCCAGGAAGAAGATCTACTTGCATCGGCGAACCAAACGGCAGAAGAGACCGCCATCCTTGATAGAGAGGTTATAGAGGATTGGTAAGAGAAGGTTATGTCAAGTATAAATTGATAAACAGAGAGTCGAGTAATTTGAGAAATTGTCGAATTTTTGAACGTATCGGACGTTATAGAGTTAGGGCTAGCTAGGCTTAATATCTGAGTCATTATAGCATCTTATCTTACCGTATCTCACTTAACTAGTACAAGAATCATCCCCCACCATGATTCTTCATGACTTTCAGCTCACACATCTAATCAACATGCATGTGTTTTTTGAGCTGCCAGGCCGGGAGAAGAAAGTCAGATAACGAAAATTACTGATTGGATAGTCGAAGCAGTAGAACGCATATATTTTGTTTTGATGTCAAAAGACCATAAGCCGTTTTCGCCGTTCATAACCGGAGGACGACCTGGTTTCATACAATATGCGTGCTAAAGGTACGCGACAGACATCCTTTAGGGGGTATGCCTTACTGAATTTGACTTGTACATAGATGCTACTACGCATGTTGTCTTCCATATGCTAACTCTGCGGTATTTTACTGAAGGTGCTGGACTTGCAAGACACGAAAAGTTCGATGTGATGAGCGGCCTGTCCCCTGCGGTAATTGCGAAAAGATGGGAATTACCTGCGGTGGCTACGATATTAGATTACAATGGATCTATATCGCCGATCCTTTTTCCTCAAGTAGTGGAAGTGAGCCTCTTCATCAGGGGCGCAGGAAGATTGTACTTGGTAAGTATTCGAAGAGAAGAGAGTAGAACTAGCAATCGCATTCACGGGCTGACTCATTACAATCTCGCTGTCTATAGCCCAAGGTTATCGATATTGCCTAGATGAGGTTGATGAATTCCTCTCTGAGATTGACGGCGATGTCGATCATGGAGTCTGCTTGGGACGCGGTCCGTTTTCTGTGTTTCCTGCTACAGAGCGTCTGTTCTACTCGAGCCAGTTGTCTGATAATGAGACTGCCAACAATGAAGCATTGACAGTGATTCAGATCTCCGACACTTCTTCTGAGGAGTATAGTAATGATATAGAAGCTGAACCGCAAACTTCAGCTATGCTTTGTTCAGTCGAGGTTACTACTCAGGGAACACCAATGCACGACAACAGGCATGCCAACGTCCACATCTCCAACTGCTCTTCAAGACTCTCTGGGGAAGCTTTGATACTTGATTCTTCCATAGTTACCACTAGTGTTGCAAATATGCGAAGCCCATCTTCAACACTGGAGTCTGATTTGATCCTGAAGCCTACCACGCCCGAAACACAGCAAAAGAGACCCAGTTCAATCAACGAACTTTATACCTCAATCTTTGGTTCAAAGACTGTCGACCAATTGCTAACTCACTACATGCTAAATATCGTAGACTTGCTTTTACCTATCCTCCATGAAAACAACCCTTGGCGAAACTTATATATGCCTGCAATCTTCGACGCAGCCGCTAGCCATTACTCTGCTCCGGACCAAGCGCAGGGAAAGGCAAATTCGGCATTATACTACGCGGCATTATCAACAGCTTCATTCCACATTTGGTATGGCCAGAGAGACAAAAGTGACTTTCATAGAATGGGTACATTTTACCGATGCAAAGCTATGCACTCATTACAGCTTGCGGTTAGCTCAAAAACTACGGGCACGAAGCAAAGGGATCTTTTGATGGCCATACTATCACTAGTGACTAATGGGGTAATGTTTTCAACGTACCAAAAGCTGATATTCATTTTGCTAACTTCATCGACAGGTCCTATCTGGAGACTGTGATGATTTCCCTATACACCTCAAAGCGGCGACACGCTTAAAAGGCTCGCGCAAAGGCTGGAAGCTGGTTAGCCACTCGACTCGCCAGCTGAACGAGATCAGCGCATTTATAAGCCTTATTGCACGCACAATGTCTTTTCAAGCAACCTCGTCACCATCTCCAGACCACCAATCTTTTTCTGATAGTGGTAACGAGCAGCAAATAGGACCAGATATTTTTGAGGCCGAACTCGGTTGCTGTGAATATATGTACGGTATCACTCGATCTACCGCTGCTATGATTCATGAGACATGCATTCTTGCCGAAAAAATATTGCAATTTGAGGGCCTGCGTCGCCATGATGACAAGCTATTGAACACATGCCTACCAGCTGACCTTCTTGAGCAATGTGAGTCTCTGGGGGAGCGACTGATTTCATGGAAATTGCTTCCTGAGGAGATGCTATCAATCTCACTCAATGTCAACGATCACGGCAACGACAGTTCACTCATGATGGCTGCATTTACCCACCATGCGCAAGCCTGGCACCAAGCCTCGCTGATTTATTACTATCGACGTATCCAAAGATTTGATTCGGCCGAAATGATGGAAGAAGTCGACCTAATAATTGACCACATGTATGCTTTCGAGGCCGCAAAATCACAAAGACGGTTTCCTAATGATTGTGCTCCCTCTTCTCATTATGCTACAGCTACCAACTCTATTTGTATGGCACCAATCACATGGCCGATGTTCATTGCATCGTGCGAAGCGCTTCCTCATCAACGAGCGAAAATTAGAATGTGGTGGGTGGAGGTCGAGGGCTATCGGCTTGCCAACATCACAAGACAGTGGCTGGTGATACAGCAGATTTGGGCAATGCAAGATAAGGATCGAGAGGAAGACATGACAATAGCTAGTTGGATGGATATATTTCCGAGTTTGGGAATTAGTCTTTTACCCTTATAAGTAGAAGTTGCAGTATAGAAGCTTTAGCGAATGCCCATATTAGCAACTACAGTGCCGCGAAATATCGTGAAGCTCTTTACTACCGGTAGTGTAGTTATCTTGGGTACAGTTACAGCGGTGTTGAATACGGTCTGTCGTGGGCTGATGTCAGCGCTGCTAGTGCCCAGGACCTTGCGTATCAAGCTGCTGTTGAGGGCATGACGCTTTTGAAAAATGTTGACGGAGCAGCGCTTCCACTAGACGTGGCCACATTGACGACGTCAGTTGCACTAATCGGGCCGTGGGCAAATGCTACCACGCAGATGCAGGGGAATTACTTTGGCGTGGCTCCATATCTTATTAGTCCTTTGCAGGCTTTTGAGAGTAGGTTTAAAAGTGTGTTGTATGCTCAAGGAATATCAATATCTGGATCAAATGATACGGGCTTCGCGGCAGCGATGAAAGCGGAACAGTTCTCAGATGTTATCGTCTACCTGGGAGGCATCGACACAATAGTAGAAGAAGCAATGGATCGAACATCAATAACATGGCCTGGGAACCAGCTTGTCTTGATCTCGCAACTAAGTTCGCTCGGGAAGCCTCTAATCGTTGTCCAATTTAGAGGAGGCCAAGTTGATGATACCACTCTACTACAAAACCCCAACGTCAGCGCTATCATTTGTGCCAGATATCCCGGTCAAAACGGTGGAAATGCCCTGTTAGATGTTTTGTCAGGCGCGAAATCGGTTGCTGGTAGACTACCTGTGACTCAATATCCAGCTGAGTATACAAGCCAAACCAGCATCTTCAATCCTGCCCTGAGACCGAACGACACATACCCTGGTCGCACTTACAGATGGTACAGTGGGAAAGCGGTGTTTCCCTTTGGGTACGGACTACATTACACTAATTTTACACTTGCCTGGAAGTCAACGCCAAAATCAACATATAGTATACAAGCTTTGATAGAACAGCAATCTAATCAAGGTGGATATCTCGAGAATGCAGGTTTCGCAAATTTGTCAATCGTTGTCAAGAATATCGGGGGACACACAAACATGGCATCAGACTACGTCGCTCTCTTGTTTCTCTCATCATCTGATAATGCCGGCCCATCCCCGATTCCCAAAAAAGATCTCATCTCTTATACTCGTGCCAGCGCTATTCTAGTCAATCAGGAACAGGTGCTCGATTTGCCAATCACGCTAGGTTCACTTGCCCGAGCCAATAAGAATGGCAGCCTCACCATATATCCTGGCGAGTATATTGTAACTCTCGACACTGACACGCAATTGACTGCCACCTTCCGATTGACTGGCAAAGCTGCTATTATCGAAGTGCTTCCTCCCCAGGCGGCAGACTATAACTATACCGTACCAGTATATCGAAAAGCCTGATTAACCTCTCTCATCACACAGATCATGTGAACGGAATAGGCTTAAACCTGTTGGTCTGGATGCAAGTAAGAGATAAAAGAGCCGTTCCCTAGCTGCGTTCCATAACAGAACAAGCTTGAACTCCTTAATATAAGAGTCTCCGGATTCCAAGTTTCGAATATGTCTCGTAGATACCCTAATGATACTGTCTTGGAGCTTCATTGGCGATCGCTTTATCCAGCCCATATTACAACGAAAAACCCAGGGAGCTAACTAGGGCCGACAATAGTAGCGCCATATCAGGTATATGGCATCTGAGACTTTCTCGGGTGTATGGCACGGATACCACAGCTTTGCTGCCTGTGTTCCATTTGTAAGATGAGGACCGTATCAGTCTAAGTCGGATCGCCATCGTCCACTTGTTTTCATCCATGCTCTATTACCGGAGACTGTCGAGCCCGATCATTTCTCCACAACATCCTTCCCTTCAGAAAGACTCCGTAGCATCTCCTTTAATTGTTTTACTGGGGCAGGCTTGGTTAGAAACAAGTCCACCCCGCTCGCCAGCGCCTCATGCTGTGTATTCGCTGACAAGACAGCGGTCAAGGCAATTATTGTTGTTCGCGGTCTCTTGCTGCGTCGCTCGAATTGACGTATCTCGCGTGTTGCGCTAAGGCCATCCATGACCGGCATGGATACGTCCATTATCACCACATCGAATCTTTCTTTTTTGACCTTTTCCAGTGCCACGAGTCCGTTGTCTGCGGTCTCATAAGCGAAGCCTGTCGCTTTCACGCACATTTCGATGACTTTGAGATTGACCTGGTTATCTTCCACTAGCAGGATCTTTCGTGCTCCTGTGTTGTTTTCTGTCTCATTGTCTGTAGAATTCACTTCTGTTTCTGCTAATCCGTTCTCATTTCCCTCTTCTTGGATTTGACCATCCTCTATAGTCGGGGAAGGTGAAGAAATAGTTTTTGGTCTGGATTTCTCGACTCGTGCGGGAGCACTCAGACAATGTCTGAACACCGTTGCTAGTGTTTTGGGACTCACTCTAGTTTCAATGTTAGTTGTATATTGTCATGTCACAGAAGCAAAAAACCTACGGCTGTGTAAGGAAGATAACCGAATCTTCTATGGTCTCGTTGGTTGCCTTCCAATTACTTATCCGCTCGCTGAGCACGATTAGCGGGTACAATGGCCGAAGTTCTCCTGAGTCCTTCTCTTTCGGATCTCCTGAAAGCTGGTCGTAGTATGTGCGGTATTCGTGCTCCGTAACAATAGAAAAGTCTACATTTTCATGACCATCGTGTTGATCGGGAGTCACGACCTGTAGACCAAACCAGCTGGTCGCCATGCGCCCAAGGCTTGTCAACATGCTATCGAATAGATTTTGGTCTATACCCGTGTTTCCAAACTTTGAGCTTCGTGTGAATAAGGAGATCGTCTTGCCTTCCAACTCTTTCCTCAAAGAGTCATTATTGCTACCTTCGGAAAGCGCTGGTTGCTCTGGTGGGTCGATGGGCAGAACAATATCAACATCCGTTCCCTTACCAGGCTCACTGGCGATTTCGATTGTCCCATTGAAAGATTTCACAATCTGGTGTACCAAATGTAGTCCCACTCCGAGCCCAGGCGCTGTCGCATCTTCCTGATGAAACGCTGTGTACAGATGATTCAGTATAAAGTCCTTGGACATGCCACGGCCGGAATCGCTAAAGGTCATCCTTACCGCCGGGATAGGTTCTTGTCCATCCAGTCTCATTTCGTCTTTCTTCATAAGTAGACGTATATAGCCGGATTGAGTGTATTTGAGTGCATTCCCAAACAGGTTCATGACGACCCGCCTCCAGGCGCCAACATATATGCTGTGGCGCCAACTTTCATGCCACTCAATGTCTACGATAGTCATTAGTTGTCGATTTGTATAAGAATCCTGATCACCTGTTTGTTTTCGTTCAAAAGCGCCCCATTTGGCCTCCCGGCGTTGATACTCAATGCCGGCAAGGATGCCTTCTACGACTTCCTGCACTATCGCGTCCAGGTTCTCATCTTGTTTCAAGCCAGACGTAGCGGGCTGAAGGTCCGATAGACCTTTTTGGCTGGAGCTTTCTGATGTAGGATGTTGTCGCGTGAGAGTATTGATCTTGGCGTAGTCTAGGAGATGGTTCAAGGTATCTAAAAGAGTTCGACCGCAGCTGTACACTGTTTCCACGAGTGATCGTTGAGCATAACCACTCACGATATCCTGTAGAAGCTCCACAGAACCTAGGAGGCCGTGAAGCGGCGACCGTAATTCGTGGGAGATGGACGAAATAAAGTCTCCTTTCGCACGAACTGTGGCCTCAAGGTCCAGCCTCGACACCTCTGCCATTACAGTATTGCTAAAGGCAGCCAAATATGTCAGATCCTTTGGCTCTGACAGCACCCTGCCTGGGTCATTCGTCCATACAAGGTTGACGGTGAAATATCGACCACGTTGAAAGTCGTAGATTGGGTAAACTGCAATGCATCGCGCATCTGGTAAAACCTTCATGAGCTGCTTGATGTCCATAGTTTCCTGTTTGACATTTATTTCGTCCGTTTTGCTGGTTGGTAGCTCCCGTCTGCCTTTATCGGAGTAATTCAGTACATCCGACGCGCCCTCATAACTCAAGGAGATAGAGCCATCCGGCTCGATGTGAAAAATTTTTCCATGAGGGTACTGATCAATCAGATGGCTGATGAACGATCCGGCCAGGGAAACATAGTGGTTGTCTTTAAGGTTAACGCCCCCTTTTGATGTTGAAGAGGTGTAGTGACCAAGGACAAGACTCCGACTTTCACCATTGTCATCCGATGAGCCAGAATCAGGATTTGTCGCCGGAATCTCGTGCTCCTCGCTGCTGCCTTTGCGGTCTGTACTTTCAGCATTGTATGCGTCTCGCTTGTAGTCAAGTTTGTTGATTCCCACTGTCTGACGACGAGCATAGACGCTAGCATCAACAAACATGACACCTTCCAGATCCAAAGCTTGGTAGATCATTGCAGCAGCGCGATTGACAACAGACTGAACATGCGACGGAGCTAACGACTCTTTCAGTTGACTGGTGGTTGGAGAGAGCGCTGGTCGTCGCTTCCTATCCTGTGCCTCTGGGCCGCCCTCGAGTTTTGATGGCGCATCTCTCGTTTCTTTCTCTTCTTCAGCAAATTTCTGAATTGGGGACTCGGCCTTGTTCTTTCCATCCGTCGACGGCTCCTGGTCCTGCGATCTCGGGTTCTCCTCTCCGTCCGCCCCCGAACCTGAAACCTGCAATTGCTCTAGTCGCTTGTTGACATCGTCGATCTGGTATTGGTGACCTGTATCCGGTGCGTTTCTATCAAACTCGCTAGAGTCTGACTTGCCCTTGACAAACAATCCGAGTGCGCGTACCATCTTCTCTTCTCTGTACTCCTCGCGCATTGCTCGTTGTGAAGATAAGTAATCCATGACTGTAGCTGCCAATTGCACGAGGAAATCGCCCTGTTCGGCAGAAATGCCATCTCGTGGCTTGTCATCGAGCACAGCTACAGTCCCGATGACATAATTATCGGGCGACCGAATTGGAGCAGAGACGTAAAACTTGTTATGCGGACGGCCAGTCACGGACCAGTGGTCGCTAAAGCGTGTATCCTGGGTCAAATCATTCACAACAAACAATTCCTCTTGGCCTTCGACAAAGGATTTCATTGCGCGGTAGCACATGGTGCTCTTCGTGGAGGAGAAGCGGCCCACACCTATCCATAAGCCATCAGATTGCTCGCGATTATTCTCGTTTCGCAGGTTGCATATCGGCGTAGCCTCCGCAATGATATATTGGGTTTCTTTGTCGAACAGAGAGATCACGGC
The DNA here is from genome assembly GCA_022813215.1 of Talaromyces ruber. Classification (NCBI taxonomy): domain Eukaryota; kingdom Fungi; phylum Ascomycota; class Eurotiomycetes; order Eurotiales; family Trichocomaceae; genus Talaromyces; species Talaromyces ruber. Next base: position 457,342 of record JAKLMW010000022.1, on the reverse strand, counting down.
CCGTTGAGCGTTCACGCGCAACGCACCCAGCTGGGCGAAGACGGTAAGGACACTGTCTCGTGAGGCATTGGGCGAGCTGCTGAGGGATTCTTGGGCGAACTTTTCGGAGCTGGAGAATCCCCAATAAGGGAGGTATCTGTAGAAGATCAGGTCCTGCTTGAGTCGGAAGCAGAGAAGGGACTTACAGATGTGTTTCGCGCTGGCGAGCGCCTTCAGGATTGTAGGCATATTTGCGCGCGCGACCTGCCATTGTGTGTAGTTTGTCGCTGTAGAAATAAGATCGATGGATAACCTGAAAGGTAGTTGAGTGGTCGGTTAGGGCTTATAGGGACCTGGCTGTGCTGACGTCATCGCGGTCTGACGTAGCGACGCTTCTACTCCAGGTTTTGCTCGGAATACCCTAATCAGTATAGTTAACTACCCAAGACTTAATGGACAATAGTTCATCGTAGTGGCAGTTTAAAGGCCTTTATAATGCAACCGACTGTTCGAGAATTCAATAAAGGTGGCAGATCTTCCCACACACTAGACTTTATTAGTACGGAGATATATTGGTATAGGGGCTCACAGTAATCCAGGATATCACCTAAGTAATTTATTCATTACCTCACTAATCATTTATTTATACAGACTACCTATGATTTTGATATCATGGATACCATTCATACAGCGACGCTTTCTGTTGAAACCAGCCAGTGGCCTTAATGGCCCCAAGAGTACCTAGGTCCACGGTATTGCCAATTGTGGTATACTTGAGAAGAGTTTATAAGTGGGTTGAATGCTCCTTTATAGTAGTACGTCTTTAATACCTTCTAAGCCTCATGATTACTTTCTTGCTTTGCAAATTAATCAACATGGTCAGCCATTGAGCCACTATCGTCTTAAACTCGAGCTTTTCTTCCAGAACATAAACGGATCGCCTGTTGAGACATGATACCATGATGAGAGAGTATGAAGCATTTTTATAGCGTAGGCATAAAAGCTCCCAGCCTTTCTTTCTGATCCTTTTGTAACCTAATGCTAGAATACGAACCGCCTGCGCAGTTTCATTCTTTTAGAGAAGGATTGTCAGGCGTAATCTCTGTTGAGGTGTAAACTCTGAAAAGACAAAGACTTCTTTCTTTAGGTACAGAATCCCAATAAACCCATTTTTGAAGGTATCTAGCTAGATTCTCCGAATGCAATAACCGGTCTTGGAACTGTTCTTGCTCGGGATGTAATTCAAGAGGAGCGCTTGGTAAATGTTTCAGCGAGAATATTTTTCTTTCTACCACCCGAACTCCTAGATCAAGATCAATGCCAGCCCACAACCTTATAATATAGGAAATGGCTTACTTCGGTATACAACGTTATTGACGGTCCGTTATCATATATACTCTGGGCCACGGCTTTCCGCATAGACGCAACCAGCTCGACAGGGCCACATGCACCCACGCCGATTCGGTCTGTGGGCTTGCAGGATTCAACGCAAGTTATGACATGGTTTTCAGTGCTAGGGCGGCCTGATCGTATGGAGTTCACGAACTTTGTATCCGGACTCGTTACAGCCACGGGCGATAGCGTTCCTTTTTCGACTTCACCCATTGGCACTTGATCTCTGATCAAGTTTGTCGATAAGTTGGTAGATGTGGTGCAATTCTTCTCCATCAACTCTGGTGATACCACCAAGTCGCCCATATTTTGTGTCACATAGAGAAAGATTCGCACATTAGGGTTCTCTCTCAGTTGACTGAGCTCCTGGTCAAACCACTCGAATGATGCTGAAGGGGTGAGTAAGTATCGTGTACAGTTAGATGCAACAACAACAACAATACGTACACGTAGTCTTGACCACCCAAATGAAATCAATCATTTTTGTCATATTCAAACTCTGGCATTTCTTGACAATATCAATCGCAACTGCAAAAGTGAAACTAGCGCCACTACCACCTGCGATGAAAAGGAGACGGTCGAACTGCATGAAGTCCGCCACTTGGCCGTATCCTCCATCCAAGGAACACCGCAGCTGAGTCCATACTACTGCTGTCGTGGTGGTCTGGGAGCCTTTGGACACTTTCGCCAAAAGATCCTGCGTGAATCCGTCGTGAGCGCGGACAACAAACTGGACTGGGTCTTGGGATACGATTGTAAATGGATGAGTCTCTACCAATCGAATCCCGGGAATCCACAAGTAGGCGTGTGAGCCTGGCCTACTGCGTATACTTCGGGCGAGGGTAACTCGAATAGCGTTGTTGGGTAGCGCAGTAAGCGTTGCACGATTACCGGGGAAGTACCAACACAATCTCAAGAAACGAATGATTCTATCAGAGACCCACAGACAGGCCGTTGATATGACGATAGCCACGGTAGATTTGGTCATATCTGGGCGATGGAGCGCGACTGTGATCAGGATGAGAATGAACAGAATGATATGGATGAGATAAAACGCTATAGTGAATAGGATCAGTCTTCGTAAATAAACTGAAAAAGCCAAGGATACTTAAGAGTCAACAAAAATGACAGAAAAGACTACTCACCTTCGTAGAAGTTCTTCCGTATCCAAGGAAAAGTCGAAACACCGATAATTACCATAGACAATCCGGCAATTCCACCAGCGGTATTTGCTGTCAAACGCATCTCATCCAGGTTCTCAGTCTCGGCCCATGCTTTCAGGTATACAATTGCATGGCATACTGCTGAAACGATGCATGTATATCCTGCCGTTTTGTGTAGCGGACGCAATTTTTCGTATGATCGTCCGCTTAGAACACCCAATGGGGTGTTTCGAAGGGCAAGAAAAACGAGTAATACAAGATTCGCAACGCAGATCCTAGTATAGTTAATGAAAAGTGGCTCTACAGGCTGGTGGTGAAGATAGTAGGTAAGAGACATACCAGCCGAGACGTTTGCCGACCTGGAAGTACCAAATAATTAGATCCAATGCTGACTCGAAAGGAATATGAAGTGAAGCAGTAGTAATGACAAACAAATTTATGACTGGTTAGATCAACTTTTGTCAGTATCAAAACGATGTTGACTATCCAGTAAACAAAATACACCATCCAGTGGCCGATCTTCTCATTGAGGATACTTGTGCCCAGGAACCGGCGTATAGCTCTAATTAGCAAACCAGAAGCCGTTAGTACCATACATTCACCAAAATTCAATGTCTCTCGAAAGAACTCGAGCCTGACAATGTTGAATGAGATTATGGATTAGAAAGATGACATACCGTAAGTGTTTTAATAGCATGTTTGTAACTAAACCACTTCCAAACGAAGATTTCCGTCTGTACGTCACCCATATTACATGGACCCAATGAAGAATGATAAAACAAACCATAATTCCTCCCATGGCTATCGCAAAGTACTTACTTGCCCAGACATTGTTTGTCTGCGTCGCCGATGATTTACTCATGATTGACCAAAAGACAAGTTAGTTTGCACGGAAGAAGGGACAATTACAGAATTGAATTGTAGGCAATTCGCACAGGCAGGATGAGAGGCAGAAAACATAAAGTATTTATGGAAGATTTCTCTAATATGATCTTCCATCTCGGTCATAGCACACTAAGTAAATTAGACGGCGTGATCAACTCGAGATAAGCCTGCTTGGCAACCACTGAGTGGATATCCCTGTCTTCTTGGGCCTCGAATCAAGCAATACGACGAATAGATGTTACGTTACGCGGTTGTTGATTTGGTAGCGGTGATTCCCACATGCGCAACGGGTGGATATTCCTCAAAGCAATGCTACGGGCATATCTTTCTTCAATGTTGTTGATTGATGACCATTCTGTCTCGCCCGAGCGGTCATCAGCATCGAAAAAAAGTCTTTCTGCTTTTTTCTACCTCCCTCGAGATCGTGTCGATCCCTGGATTTGATCGAAAAAGCGAAGACGATCAGATTACTCCTGCCTATTTTGGAACCATAAGCCCTATTCCCACTATCACATAGGCGAGCCAATGAAGAGGCTGACAGAAATCAGATAATTGATTGATAAGATGATCAGGCCGTCATTCTCCACTAATGAAATACGTGGTATAAATACAAATAACGTCAGTATATATGGTAGGCGAAGATCGGAATGTCTACATCCCGACGTTCAAAGTCTAAGTTGGAACGGCGTAATCGGAGAATATGTTCGTGTTCACATCCAGGTGAAATTTTGACACCAAAGAGGTCCAACGGTGTGCTCGGCTATGTACCTTGCCCCTCCTATATGGACAATTGAAAATGTCATAAGGCCGATGTAACCAACCTTACAGCCAGGTCTTGAGGTAATCAGATCCTGTAGACCTAGAAGATGGCTTCGTCACTGGGATTGTGAACGCTCATTACTGCATCGCAATGGTCTAGTCATATAGGCCGGTATTTTCAAAAGCTCTGTTCCTATCTCGAACAGTAAGCTAGACCAAGTATGCACTGTATACTTGATCAGAACTTGGCATTAACAGCCATATCAGATATATCCAGTTCCAAGTGGATTATATGTCATTTGGAAGAAATCAAAAATCTGCTCAGCCGATAGAGATTGTAAGAAACACTTCAAGTACAAATGTCAAAATCTTTTGGGCTACCTAGCGTGTGTGCCTGTCTCGTGGACTCCTTCCAATCCGGGTCATTTACCGACGTCGGAAATTTTAATCAATCTTATCAATCTTTAACGTACTCGGCACTCAGCATGCCTCACCGGCATATGGAAGCGAACTGTTGAATAGTAGACGGTTAGCCTCTATTGGCGGTCCGACATGTCCACTCGGAGAAAAAAGTTGAACAAGGTGGGTAGTGAAAAAGAAAATCCTTGAGGTATTTTTGTCAATCTTTCAATACAGTATCGCCTAGTACTGACCTAGTTCTAGCCTTCCATAAATATTATCAATCTTATCAATCTTGGGTTTCACTCGGCGCGCAGTATGTCTCACTCGCATCTCAAACGTACTATGTAGTGGTAGCCAATCCAACACATTCGGGTCCTAGAACCCACCCTCGTTATGTTTTTCTGTCGGATTATAGATAGATCTGGGAATAGCTTTACGCTAAGAGGTACTGCTCTAGCCGAGTTAGCATGATGTGCCGAAGATTTCCATGGTTATTGCCAAACGCATCTGAAAGTTGATGCCGAATTTACACCTTGTTTTCATTTTTTTTTTCCTTTTTTAGGTGGGTTGCGAGCTACATTTGTCAAGGATCGGGAAAAATCCATGTATGTCATAAGAGTTGTTTACACCGAGTCTCAGGTAGATTGTAACAGGGTACAAGCGTTCGAATACGAATATTAAATATCCATCATAGAGCATATCCTCATATTGAATAGATCCAAAAGGCAGTAAAGGTATTGCATGTGGTATCAGCGCTAGTCGCGATATTCTGGGGTCTCCTCACTTCCATCCAAGCCCGATTCTGTCACGGTGAACTTGAGATCCGAGACGCCATACATCGAGAGAAAAACCATGCCCAGGACGGCAGAAACACACGAAAAGACGAGAGCCACAATGCCACGCGCGGTGAACCCGGGCGGTATGAAGCCCGGTGGTGTGTTTTGACCCTTCAGATCTAGAAAATCCATTGTGTTGGCTGCCGCGTTACCTTCATACGCAACGCCGCCAGCCTTGCAGATATCTATGTGGTTGTCGGGAATATCAATCTGTTGTTGAATCTCAAGCGGCTCCGTAACAAAAGTCATGGCTAGTCCTTGCATCAGATGCCAGTCAATATGACAGTGAAAGAACCAGACACCCGGGTTATCAGCCACGAATCGAATCACGTAGTAACCGCCCGGGGGCAGTACGAATGTGTCCCGTCGCGGAGGATACGTCGGAAAGGTAGCATTTGATGCGTTATAAGTGGCAAAATCAGTGCCATCGGAATAATCATAGAAATTTTCGCCGTATGGTGGGTATCGTTCCACCATCTGAAAGTCATTGCCGTGGAGATGGAATGGATGAGTGCCAGTGTCTTGATTGCTGAGAACGATTTCTACAACGTCGAACTTGTCTAGAATGACACTATGAGTGTAATCTCCATAAACAGTTGCGTCTGTTGCCAGGTCGCCTGCTGATTTCACGGTGTACAGAGTTGGGACTTTCGGTGCGACATAGCTGATATTGTTGAGGAGCGCGTATGGCTTGCCATTATCCAGATTCTCCATTACCACAGTAACCTCGATTGTCTTGGTTGGATTTTCGTACAACGGTACACGATCATATGGCACAAGTTGAATATCGTCAAATGGATAGATTTCAGTCGAGTCGGATACTGTTATGTTGACTTCATCGTGTGGAGCGCTGGCGTTATATTCAAGCCAGTTCGTCTGGTTGAGTAAGAGATCGCTTGGTATAGTATCGAGCAGAGACGAGTCAGCCACCATCACCATGCCGTAATTTCTGTCGGTCGAGTTCTTCATGGTTACTAGGACCGAGTAACGTTGGGCGACAGACAGATACAGGGAATCTGCTTCCGTCTCGTCGACGTAGATGCCATCGATTTCGACAATGCGCATTGTATGGTCTTCAATCCAGAAGTATTGGCCAACAAATGCTGCTGTATTAATTAGGCGAATCAAATAAGTCTTGCCGGCTTGCACTGGGTAGCTCTGGCTAATAGACTCGTTGAAAAGAAATGATTGCGGGATTGGTTCAGCTCCAGTAGGGTTGTACAGCGAGAAAAATGAGCTTCTGAGATCCATTGTCAACTCGTGATACCAGTCACTCATGGTGAAGACCAGCTCTTCATCGTAAGCATCATAAAAATATGATTCCGTATCGTGTACGACGAGGGCTGCTCGATATCCATCCGGATAGCAAGCGTCAGTATGGCAATGATACCAATAAGTGCCGTTTTGATTCACTGTAAAGTTGTACGTCATGCTAGAGCCGGGCATCACAGGACATTGAGTCACCATTGAAGGCCCGTCCATCTCGCTGGTGCCGTTCTGATACATGCCGTGCCAATGGATTGATGTGCTCTTATCCCCGAGTCCATTGTACATGTTGACCACGATTCGATCTCCTTTGTTCACATTGACAACGGGAAGAGGCCATTGGCCGTTGATGCCAACAACCTGACGGTCCGCAAGACCATCGGGGTTAGCTGTCACCCAAGTAACATTCCAGTCGAAGGTGTGCGTTTCGGCATGGCTACAAGTCATGAGCAATGGGAGAACTCCCAGAACGACACCGAAAAACCACATGGCATAGGGTGTATGAGTGACTTGAAGGGATGAGAATTCTGAAGCAGAAGACGTTGGCGTAAAGGTCGGTTTCGTCCAAACCCTCTACGAGAACCCCTGCTATCTAACTGCCAGTGTGATCAAGGAAAAACAGTGGATTGGACCACCTACATGTCGGCGCCGGTGCGACTTTTTTCTCACCGGCAATTGTTTCCCTTTTTTTCGGTCCCATCCTTTTGTTTTTCCTCCCCTCCCCCCCTCTCTGTCGCTAGTAGCGAGCTTTCCGCCAATAGATTGACTTGAAAACTGCTTGAATCTACCAGTGGAGAAATGCTACGTAGCGTACGTAATGTTAGATTGATAAGATACGAGTAGCGTCGTAAGATTGATAAAATCCCTCACGCTAAGGCTTCGACATGGGTCTCTTCCCTCCGTATCAGATCAATCACTGGCCTTTTACAGGCTCACACCTAACTTAGCATATTTAGTACGTTGGGGCTTGAGCCGACTCCTCTACTCGTATTACACGCATCCACATTCCACCTTGTTTGTTCGCACGTGAACTCATAGCGAGACCGGCTCAACTTTTACCAGAAGAAGCAAGCCATGCCGCACAATAAATAAAAGAAATGGCAAGGAGGAGAAAACGTTCCTTTTCCAGCCATTTTTAAATCAGTTACTCTCTACTTTCCGTCTTGCCAACATGGTTAGCGTTTTCGCCGCGCAAGTCTTCTTCATTGTCTTTCGAGAATGTCTCGAGGCATTAATCATCGTTTCGGTGCTTCTGTCCTTTCTCAAGCAATCTCTCGGTCAGCCGGGCCAGGATCCGACCATATATAAACGTCTGCGAAGGCAGGTCTTTATGGGATCTTTTGTGGGAGTTTTCGTCTGTCTATGTATCGGCGCTATTTTCATCGGTCTGTTTTACGGCTTGGGTCATGATGCATGGTCTAATTCGGAAGATTTATGGGAGGGTATCTTTTATGTGATTGCTACAGTGAGTCCGATATCCGAGAACATGATATGAATGAGAAAAGCAGGACTGAGTCCGAATTCCACTAGGTCATGATCACCGTTATGGGACTCGCCCTCCTCCGCATCAATAAAAGCAAGCAGAAGTGGCGCGTCAAGATTGCCAAGGCTCTTGTTGAGAAGAAAAAGGGCAAATCGCGGTGGATGCGCAGTGACTGGGGACGACGATATGCGATGTTCATCTTACCGTTCATTACCACGCTGCGTGAAGGTGTCGAGGCTGTGGTCTTCGTAGGCGGCGTTTCCCTTGGATATCCAGCAACGGCCTTCCCCATCCCCGTCATCACCGGTATAATAGCTGGACTTCTCGTAGGCTGGCTCATCTATCGCGGCGGTAACGCAATGTCGATCCAGATATTCTTGATCGCTTCAACCTGTGTGCTATACCTTATCGCTGCTGGCATGTTCTCCAAGGCCGTTTGGAGTTTGCAGTACTATCAATTCGAGCGCGCAGTGGGTAGCGATGTGTCTGAGGAGGGTTCCGGCCCAGGGTCATACAATATCCTCGATACCGTGTGGCATGTCAACTGCTGTAACCCCGAAACAGACAATGGATGGGATGTATTCCAGGCTATTTTGGGTTGGCAAAATACGGGCACTTATGGCTCTGTTATCAGCTATAACTTGTATTGGCTCTTCATCATTCTTTGTGTCTCATGGATGATGTACGAAGAGAGAACCGGGGCTGTTCCGCTGACACAACGATTCTGGGCCTTGCTGGCTCGTGTACCGGGACTCAAAGGTCTTGCCAACCAGAAATTGGAGACTATGAATACCAGGGACAACAGTGCAGTGCGCCAGATAGATTCGTCCACGTTTCACGAGTCAGCACCGGTGGGTGTCGAGATGGTAGGACCCCAAAAGTGACCGAACTGGCCGACTAAGGACGACTACAAGCCTAAGTTAGCTATATGTTGGAGAATAGTCCTTCCCGCCTTTCTCGCTGGTGTACCTAGTGGATATAAAACAGGCATAGAAATTGATAATGTCGATGTTTGCTTTTTTATCAAGTCATATCCAAGTCTCTGGTCACTGCAGTATAATCATCGCTTACCATTGTCACCAGTGTAGTTTCTGCCATTCTATATCCAGGATGCTGTAAGACGTGTCCGAGGGCGCACCGGTCGATTGGCTTGTGAGTGCCCCCGGTTTCGGATCGCATGGGCTCCAAATCCCAAAATTAGAGCTAGCAAGCAGAATAGTAAAATTCAACGTGGTGACGTTTGTCACAAATACATACTCGGAAAACGTGTCAAGACGTGCCTATGTCATGCCAGCCTTCGCAGTAATAAATGCGCGCCTCGAGGCGGAAGTGGATACTGAAATTCCTTCTCCGACGTTCAGGCTTTGCACTTTCAAAAGCGAAGGGGTGGATCACACACATTCCACACTAGAGATAATTTCCCAACGCTCTCAGACCAATGAACGCTGCCATCGGCCGAGCCTGAATACGAAGATCTCTCTCTTGATTTTCGTCTCAATACCCACTCGATTGATACTGTTACAAGTTCATACATACGCTCTGTATACTCTGCTTTGGTAACGCGCTGGGTCTATGAAGTAGCCTTCATTATACCAACAGATTTGCGCCTTGTGCATGAAATGACTGTTCCAGATTTCCCGTCCAGTCAGAATGTTGCTTCTCGGCAGAAGAAACGAAAACCCGCCAACCGGCGCACGCTCAGCTGCTACCTCTGCCGAAAGCATAAGCTGAAGTGTGACCGCCAGATTCCCTGCCAGAGTTGCATCAGATATCAAAGAGAGGATCAATGCAAAGAAAAGCCAGCGCCATCTGCTTCGGCGCGCGTTGCGCCACGACAATCGCCTCCAAGCATTGCACCCGGATGCTTGCCGGCGTCGCCGAAGCCTGGAGGCAGCGACTTCATGCTAGAAATGATGAGTTCCCCAACCAGCTACTCAGTAAAGCAAGTTGTAGAGTGTTCTCAATTACTTGCTCGTCTAGATCCAGCACATACAATAATGTTTCTCCAATCACGGTTTACGCTGCCCGTCCTGCTACCCCATTCTACGCTTATCTCGGGTGAAGCAGGCAATTCACAACCCCAAATCTCTCGCTACATCGACTCCAAGTTATTCTGGAAGGTGCAGTTGGCCTCACTTCTCCCACCCCGAGAATTATGCGATGGTCTCATATCATATTACATCGGGAATATTGACCTCATATATCACGCCATTCATATCCCGAGCTTCCAGCGGCAATACGATGCATTTTGGTCGCTGGACGCTACTGAGATTGATCTCATATGGCTTGCACTGTTGCTAACAATCATTTCCTTGACTGCACTTATGGGCCCTCAAGAATACCTGAGCATGTTGGGGATGGAAAAGTCTCTGAATCGTGACTGGGCTCATGTCTGGCATCAAGCATCTCGTCAGGCGCTTTATGCTGGTGATTATGAACTGAAACCGACTTTAACGCAGCTGCAAGTGTTTTTGTGTACTCAGACATACTGGCTAGAAACTAAGCAACATGAGATCTTGAACTCGTAAGTAAACTCTCCCTGCTGATTTCTATTTCACTCTGTTAATTGTTGCTTTTCTTCAATGTTTTTTTCGTGTTTCTTGTTAACACCGGTCTTGGTGATGTACTAGAGCTCTCGGCCAAGCAGTACGAAACGCTCAAGCTATTGGACTAGATAAGAATAACCCCGGCAAAGATCGTCTGGATACCGAACTCAGGCGTCGTATCTGGTGGGGACTCATAGTTGATGATTGGTACGTGATTTGTCTTATTCGGGTTTCAGTTCTAACTTCTACATAGTTATCAAGCTATGTGTCTGGGGCGTCCTCCGCTAATCCACCCTTCATCTTCCGAGGTACCCATGCCGGCCCATTGCAACGACACCGATATCACTGCAACGTCCATCACGCCACGTCCCATTGAGGAAATCACCGACATGAGTGCAGATATTGCGCACATTGAGGTTTATAACATATTTCGTCGGATCTTCGAAAATAATGGTGCTTATACTTCTTCGTATGAATATGTCCGGTCAATCGATCGCCAAATCCAAGGCGTCGTATCACGATTTCCGTGGTACTTTCAAACCAATAACGAAATCAACCTTGGCCACATGTCAAGCATGAATGTCATTGTGTGGCAGCACAATATTTTGCACCTTGGAATTTGTCTACAACGTATTCGACTGAACAGACCCTTCCTCCACGCGCGCATTGGCGAATCGTGGCTTGTTTGTGCAAAAGCCGCGCAAGACATGTTCGTTCCGTATCGACGAATGCGTGAGATCAACATCGCTGGATTTTTAAGATCGCAACGATTTACAGCCCTTGAATATCAAGTCTATACAGCTGCGGTAGCAGTGGCCGCATTCTTGCTTGTGGAGCGCTCCCTGCCTGGACTATCTTCGCATTCGATGATTCAAGATATTCAGATGGTAATATCGGACCTGGAACAAGTTGATCTCAGACCTATGCTAGTCGATGGAGTCAAGGTGTTGCGAAAAATGCTTGATTTGTTTGAGCATGACCAGGATAGAGACTCACAGGCTCGCACTTCGTTAGTCAAGGAAATTGCGTCGGTTTTTGGTGGCGAGGAGCTTGCAAAGAGGTATTTGAAACGGTCTGACGATGATACACTCGGCTCTACTAAGGCTACACACACAATTCAACCAGTCACAACGAGGGAGCGAGACTTGGGACATATCAACACTACGGTTCCATCCATTACAGACCATTCAAGTATTGACCTTGATGGTTTTCTCATGGCTGTCAATGATTCCACATCTATCGACTTTGAGGTTGCATTAGACATGTTGAGCTTCGACCAGTGGCTAGACTATCCGATACTTGATGACACAGATGCGCCACTTGAACAATGGTAACAACGGATATCTTCACTGGATATTAAACTCTTCAATCACACTCTTTGGTCTCTGATAAGGACCCAAGCTCTTGAACTCCATATCCAACCCAAATCCCTTTGGCCCTCCGACTTTCAAGCCCCTCTCATCTTCCGTCCATAAAGGATGTGCCGCCATAGCGATCACATCCACTCTAAGTCCATATCGCAGTTCCTGAGATCCAATAGCTTCTCCATCCGCTCCCAACACCGAGATGAGATCTGGCACAGTACATATAACGTCATGTTTTGATGGATCATCTGCGCTGATTACATCGTCGACGTACGCTGCGTATAGAAATTCATTCTGGAACGGAATTACTATGCAGCGCTTGTCTTTTTCGTCATCCGTGGAATGAATATTGCCTGGTTTTTCTATCTCGTCACCGGTCAAAGGTTCAATAGTGCATTGGCCCATGGTGTATCCGCGACTGACATCTCTTTTAACGTCGATGATTTTACCACTGTATAGCAGCTTTCCGGGGGAGGTTGCGAACTGTGGGACACAGTCTATTAGCATTTGTGGAGACCTTGGAGCCCATAAATCACTCGAAAAGAAAAAAAAGCAAAAAAGAAAATAGTACGGGGGAAGTCAAACATACTATGGATTTCACTATATCAGTCTTGGATCTTCTGGCTTGATGGACCGCTCGGCCGATATACCAAGCTTGAGAAACAGTGTTCGGAATACAATACTCCTTGATGATGTCGCAGCTTAGGGGGACAGCAGCGACGGCAGCTTTGAGGCCAAGATTAACACATTGGGATCTGAGCATTCCTTCCACCCTGGTGTTGGATTCGGCATTCTGTGCAACGACGTCAGATACATAAGTCGAATAACGTAATCAAATTTATCTAAAACATTGAACTGACCATCACAACCCCAACATTCTGCTTAGCGTCTGCTAAAGTGCAAGGAGTTATAGGATATCCGTACACATAGGGTGTTCCTACATATGTGTTAGAAAAAGGACGACCTATCGTGCACAAATTGACAGTGACAAACTTACCATGCTCCATTGTGGGATATGCACGACCCATCAGATCGCCATCAATGACTGGAATATCATAGAAGCTGGATGTTGGAAATGTTGACATCCCATTGCCACCACCAATCTCATCTGCGATGACTGCCTCAAAGTGCGAGTGTTTTGACAATTGAACCGAGTAATCAATGGCCGTCATGATTTCTGTCCCGGCAGGGAGCCGTTCGCTCGAAACACTTGGTGCGCCATACCAGGATCCAAAAACACATACATCGGTGTCCTTCATGTACTCTGGGGCGACAACTCTCATACGTCCTTTTGAATCGGGAGATCGCAGCCAATGAAGACACTGAAGGTGCTGCAGATAAGAAGGCCCTCCTCCCCCGGTACCAAGAACTCCAGTACCAGTAGCGATGAATTCTAGATCAGCGGCAGAGAGATACCATACATTATTTACAACCTCCGGTTTGTAAGAGTCAAACTGGACAGCAGTAAACTCCTTCGCAGAAGACGGTGAAGTGGCATCTTTTGTTGTTGAAGATGCTGTCTGACCGCTCATTTCCTGGTCCGATGTCTGGTCATCATCAATCGACATCCAGTGTGAGTCAACCGATTGATCTGATATCGAGTTTGCTTGAAAATCTGCCGTGCTAAGTCTACCCACGGCCTTTACGACCAGCCTAATAGCTTTATTCGTCACATATTGCAATGGGATCTTCTCTATCTCGACGACTTTGGCGTCATCCTTGTCCGCTCCGCGGGCGATGGCAGCCTCAATAGCTTGCTGCTTAGCTGCTTCGACCACAGCTCTCTCGTCTCGGTTCTCCAAGATCTCAATGACATCCACCTCGCCAGAGACTTTAGCGATTGCCGCTCCAACCGCATTGGCAGAATCATGATGAGGCGGAATAATACACTTTGCCACCCCGTTCAAAGATTCAGCGCAGACAATGGAGCCACCGCCGACCAGAAGAAGTGTCACGGGCAGATCGGATATTTTCATATCGTCAATCGTGCGTTCCAAGATTCTCTTGATTCCGTCCCGTGCTTTGACAAGTACTGTGTCGGGAATATGCTTAACCTTGGATGCATCACCAATTTCAGCTTTCCCACTCGCAACTGTGATATCCGTAGATGTCATTATATCACCGCCGAAAACCAAAGCATCCCTTCCAAGACGGTGACCAACTGAATCCGGTCCAACGGCAACAGTATCCAACGCCTCGTCTACTCGGACAAGACTACCTCCACCCAAACCTACCGACAACACCTCTGGAATGGAGAAAGCCGTCCTGACTCCGCCTACCTCGACGAAATTTGGTGCTTTCCGGGGAAATCCGGACGGTAATAGAGCGCAAACATCGGTTGTGGTTCCTCCAATATCCATGACAAGAATCTGAGTATCTGCAGCAATAGCATCATTTCCCATTCCTCGATCTAGATTTGCGAGGTATGCAGCTCCCGTCAAGCTGTTCGTTGGTCCGCTGGCGAATGTTTTTATGGGCAACTCAGCTGCGGTGGCCGCGTCTGTAAGTGTACCATCATTTTGGGTCAAAAATAATGGACAATGGAGTTGAAGATCGGCCATGGCTTTACAAAACGCACGGACGGTCTTTCGGGCGAGACTCAGAATAGAGGCATTAAGTATTGTTGCGTTCTCGCGTTCTAGGAGTCCAACACTTCCGATCTTGGAAGAACAGACGACGGACAGAGACGGATCGAGATCAAGCATCATCTTCTTGCAAGCTTCTTCCTGTGTTCCTTGGTGATCCAGGGGTGAGAAGACCCCAACAAGGGCCACGTTGGAGATGCCGGCCTTTCTGATATCGGCAACTGTGTGTTCAATTTGCTTAGGAGAGATAGCGGAGATCTCGCGACCATCTATTTCGAGACCTGTTGAAAGCTGAGAGTCAGCTTTAGAATCCTGAAAACTGACCAGAGGTCCTTTGCCTTACCACCATCAAGATAGAAAAGCGGGCCTTCCATGATCTCTCTTAGACGTTGAGGGAAATCGGTAAATGGAGGAATCTTTCATTTGTGCTCGTCAGCAACTAATACACGTAAATAAGGCGAAATGAACGAGAACTCTCACAGCTCTTGTGAATGGGCCGCACAACCTAACTACGGCCACTTTGCTGAGCCGACGCGGGTCGGCCTCTACAACAGCATTAACAAAATGCGTCGTTCCAATGGCAACACTCTGGACATCCTTTCGATTGACCTCCGACTTGGCTAGCACATTAACAATAGCTGTATATATCCCAGAGGTAACATCCGGCGTAGTCGGTGTTTTGCAAGATGCGCAGACACCCCTCGACGAATTGTCCGTAGCAGTCACATCAATGATGGCACAATCTGTATTTGTGCCACCCACATCGACACCTACTCTGTATGAATATGCCGCCATAATATCAATACTTCGAGTATTCCTCTCTTGGGCTAGCTCATGAACTTAAAAAAGTACGCCAGGTGAGGAGTTATCAAACCTGCTATATACTTATCTACGGGTGTCGGTGGAAAGATGATATTTATCAACACATAGCTTCATAAGACGGATAACTCCGACATTGATCTATTCCCATCCCACCAATCATTCCATAATTAGACCGAATAGCTGTATTGCCTATCATCCTTTTCGGGCCTTTTTCGGCAGTTGCGAAGATGCGGAGAGCGGAGCTTACGCTATCTCTTGAAGTCCGCCAATAGAGTATAGAAAAGCTTCAAGTCCACCAATTAATGTCCAGCAAAAAGAACCTAGGCTAGTGGAGAGATAGGCTAGCGTTATCTATCACCATTATCAGCTTCATCATCGGGATCGCGTGAGCTCCCCAAGATATTTATATGAATAAGGAAACCAATTGTTCCGGCTGGCCAGTATGTGATCCTGCAGTCATTGAATGTGATTCTGGCTAATAGTAATGTCGCTTCTGAAGAGACTTGAGGTCCCCCATGAGGGCGGCACTATCCCAGATCCATGGATCAACAACGATATCAAGCCTGTCGAGGCAGGGCGACGCAAATGGGGATTCTGGACGTTCAATTACTACTGTACGTACAAATATATCCCTTCACTGAAAGCATTCTTAGCGCAGGCCATTGACTGACTACTTTTCCAATCTAGGGGTACTCATTAATTGCAACATCTCGACGTATATGACCGGAAGCTCGTTGATACCCCTGGGATTATCCTGGTGGCAAGCCATTATTGCCATTGTAGTGGGAAACATTCTTGCCTCTGTGTTCATCGTTCTCAATTCTCTTCCGGGGGCATTTTATCACTGTAAGAAGGATGATTCGATCATTTCTTTCGACCTGTGTGGCCGACCAAAATAAATAACAATCACATAGTGGGATTTCCAGTCGCGAACAGATATGTCTGGGGTATGTGGGGATCGCAATGGGTTGTCTGGAACAGAATCTTTCTTTCGATTAGTTAGTCCCATCTCAAGTTGACTTCAAATTGATCTCATGCTAACAGCGCCAAAGTCTGGTGTAAGTTGTGAGGACTCCTTCCTCTGATACCCGAGCGTGTCCTAACAACGAAAAGATGGTTTCCAGGCTTGGATCGGTGGTGAATGCGTCTATGTCTGCTTGCAGGCCATCTGGCCTTCCCTCGAAGACCGGATTCCAAACCATATGCCCGCATCAACCGGCATGACGACGGCTGAATTTGTGGCATACATTGTATTCATGATTATATCGCTGCCTTTTGTCTATGTGCGACCACACAAGCTGCAGATGCTCTTCTACATTTCAGCGGCGGTCGTTATTGTATTTGAGATTGTGCTGCTCATCTGGTCACTGGCCACAATGGGTAGCACTGGATTCGGAGATACAATATCCTCTACTACCAGCTCATCCGGTTGGATGATTGCTTACGGCATCATCAGTACCATTGGTAGTATTGCCGCTGGTATATTGAACCAGACTGACTACGCGCGTTTTGCGCGGCGTCCACGGGATGCTATCTGGGGACAGATTATCAGTGCTGCGCTCTGTGCCATTTCATGCAGCGTCATTGGAATCCTCGTGACTGCGGCTACGCAGAATCGATATGGCGAAGCAATGTGGAATTTGCCGAATCTTCTGAGCGCTGTCATCGAGACGGGCGGTTCTCGTTCACGGGCTGCGGCATTTTTTGGAGGAGTGGCTCTCGTGGTTTCACAGATTGGAGTTAATGTTCCCGGCAACGCTCTTTCGGGTGGTACGTTCCTTTCTTTTCTTTCTATGGCTTAAGTGTTGTGCTTTCCGCTGACAAGCAAAACAGGCTTCGACTTTGCTGCAACATGGCCAAAATATGTCAATATCAGACGCGGTGCCTATTTGACAGTGGTCCTCTCAATCGCCGCCAACCCATGGAAGCTGGTCAATACTGCAACTACATTCATCACCGTTTTGAGCAGCTACTCTGTCTTTGTAGGACCCATGGTGGGACTCATGATTTCTTCATACCTCATCGTCAACCAACGCAAGATCAAGGTGCCCGATCTATTTGTTGGGAACAGAAATAGCATTTACTGGTATACTTATGGGGTCAACTGGCGAGCCGTCGTCGCGGTATGTCTTTCTTCTCCAAATACTTTTGAATCAAGTCACTGACGGTCCATGCAGTGGGTCTGTGGAGTCGTTCCCTCGCTACCTGGCTTCATTGCGTACGTGAGTCCCAGTATTACAGTTCCAATCGGACTGACACATCTATACTATATCTGTTTCTTGACTGGAATGTTGATCAGCGCCGCTGTATATGTTGCTCTTCATTATGCTGTCCAAGACCGAAGACTTCAGGCTTTTGTCAATTCTGCACCTCCGGCGCGGCAGTTGATGGATGAGTATCGGGAGCTGTATGAAAACCCAGATGAGTTATTTCATGTGGATGTAACCCAGGGAAAGATGGATGACTGAACGTGATTGTCTCTCTTCAAGAATGCGTAGTCAAACTCTGCGTCAACTGGTACTCGTAGATGATGTGAATATATACGGAATGGAATTTACCATCCACAACTGGCATATTACATATTTGTAAACATCGAAACAAATCAAAGCGTTCCTCAATGTTAGAAGACCTTCACTGCCTACAGTCTTCGGATAGAATACCACATACTAAGTGCAGAGGTAAATCAAGATATGTTCATACGAATTGTATTTCTCCCCAGTGCTAACCACATATATACATAAAAAACCTTAGTTTCGTGGTAAATTGAAAGTACAATTGCTTCTATGACTTGACAAACCATGACCTTGAATAGTCTTTCTTGCCTCACGATTGATCCAGATATGGAGCAGAGTGTAGACAACAACACCGACACCGAGCATTCCAGAGATAACACCGAAGCCTTTGAGGTATTTTGGAGCGTCGTCGGACAGGAATAGGTACTTACTTTGCAACATAGGGACGCGTGGGAACATAGAGACATTACAGTCAAAGATACCACACAGAGAAAGGAGATCCACTTTCAAGCCTCCTCCTTAGCCGCATCATCCATGTCGTGCAGAACTATCATGTCTCAGTTCTGAAATCTCTATTTCAATGAGCACCACTTGAGCCCACAACACCGCAAAACATGGACAAATTCAGTGTCCTCGGTATGGATACCAACACATCAGTAAATTGCTTTTCGAGTCCAACAAGCTGATGCGTTCTTACAAGATCACAATGCTTTCCGAGACATTGCCTTTGACTGGGCCGATAGTCTTGATAGAAAGGTTCATAAGCACATATATATACAGGTACTCTGGAATCCAAGTACTGATTGATACCACGAAAGGACTGGAAAAAACTCGGCGACATCCTCGCGCCCACTATCATGGTACTCATACCTGTTAGATTCTGATAAATATCTAGCTACGGTAGCTAACACCCACCCCCGCCTCTAGGTAGACTACACCATGATCGACGTCGCCGCAATCCCCGCAATGCCCTCTTCCGAGTTCGTCGCAATGATGTCTGCGCCCAACCTTCTGGGGCACCCGCTCGTGCGTACTCAGCATTTCATCGGTGCAACGAAATATGAGTATGTATCCGATACCGAAATCACGGCGACACATCAGATCCGCGCTGCGCATCAACGGTACACAACCCCCGAACACAAGGAGGTTGAAGCTACCGGTCACGGGCATGGGAATGTGAAGCACTGGTATCGGAAGATGGAGAATGGGCAGTGGAAGTTTGCGGGCGTCAAGCCGGAGATGTTTTGGATGGAGGGGGCGTTTGACAAGATTTTCTTATAAGAGATGAAGGTATTCTGCCCAGGAATAAGAGGCAGTACGTTCGTACTAGATCTGTCTCCTGGATACTATGATATCTAATTGTCTGCTGCCCCCATGACCATGTATATTTCGGGCCAAAGAAAATCGCCATAACCAGACACTATATATTGATATGAATCTCCATCTAGGTAGTCTAAAACATCTGTCTTGTCCGCATTTCTATTGGTAAAAAGCGTCATTAGCATGGTCTGTACGGTCTTTAGGGGAGAAGACAGAGTGCCCACGGTCTGCATAATGTACTCCAGCGCATCAAGGCCAACGTAGCCTGCAGTGTTCTTGACCCTGGGTATACAAAGCCATCGACAAGCCCTGCAGCAAGGCCGAAATGACCACTTCCTGCCGATAAGAGGAAGTTGATCGGAAAATAGCGCAGGAATAGCGCCAATGAATGCCGGGAAGATAAATGTAAATGTACTGGCGATATAGAAGTGATCTGCTAACCCAACTGGTGGCTTTGACTTGCCCAAGAACGGTTCCATCTCGTCGGCTGAACGGTCAACTCGGTAGGGATTTCCAGACATGATCAAGGTTCACGCCAGGTTATATATGTACCTGCCTAGGCAATATAAGTATGAAACAGAATTAGCAAGGTAAACGGAATTGAGTCCCGATGAGAAGATCGATCTGTTCTCTGCGTATATACGGGAGACTTGTTGCAGGTGTGCACAGTCATAAAAGTAATTTCCTCCTACTCAGCTATATAAACAATCAAAACAGTAGAAGTTGGCAAGATGGCCCTGATTTACCCCTCTTGGGTAAGATGATTAGGTCCCTCAACAACACCACTTAAAAGTTTTCTGACGAAAGTCTCGTATCATGGAATCATCACTCATACAGTGTTGATGGTTCGCGAACTATGCAACCTAGTACGCATTAGGCATGCTTATACAATTATACATCCCGGTGCAACACCGCGTTACAACATAGAAGCCGTCAAAGGCATTAAGACGCAGGCGCCGAGAAAGGAAGAATGGTATAGAAAAAAGAAAAAGTCCACATTCTTCCACTCAATATATACATCCCCATCCTTGATAAACCAGAACAAAAGACCAAAACGGTCGAATATGAGGGGAATAATATACACCAAGACCAAAACCAGAACCAACCAATCCAAACAATCCAATCTTGTATAGGTATCACAACTAAACGAGAGTAATCAACCAAAACCAAAACCAAATAAACAAAAGAATGTGTGTATAGAGAGAGAGAGAAAAATTATGAGCGCGATAACGGACTCCCGAAACGCGGCTTAAATGCCAGACTCTTCCGTCTCGCTGCCTCCAA
This sequence comes from Talaromyces ruber, assembly GCA_022813215.1. Taxonomy (NCBI): domain Eukaryota; kingdom Fungi; phylum Ascomycota; class Eurotiomycetes; order Eurotiales; family Trichocomaceae; genus Talaromyces; species Talaromyces ruber. Next base: position 436,743 of record JAKLMW010000022.1, on the reverse strand, counting down.
TTTTGCGCGCAGATTCGCCCCGGATGAGGATCCATCGGAGTCATCGAGACTCAATCCGCGGCTGGAGTCGGACAGCATGGAAGAAAAGAGGCCTTGGTTTGACTGTTTGGGAGGACAGGTTTGTTGTGTCAGTCGAAGGAAGCCTGGTGTAGCGGGGGACATTGCGGAGAAATCAAAGTTGAAGTTAAAATTGTACTCTGAATCTTCATCATCGTCGGCGTTGTTCTTGTTGGAAGGGGTTTTGGCGCTGGTTGGTGTTTTGGGGCTATGCTCGTTGACGCTGTTGTTGGGACTCATGCGTCGAAAGTCTTCCATTGTATCTTCCAGGTTGACTGGGTGTCCCGAACGACGGTTCGATGTGCTGCTGCCATGGCCGATGGACGATGACAACGACGAGGAAGAGGAGGATGTGGATGACTGCAGAGATCCGTTGACATTTGCTAGGGCTCGAGGCTGCATGCTCTTTCTCCGTTTTGCGCCGCCTCGGGGGACGATGGTGCTATCGACATAGTAGTGGGCTTCATCAACCCATTTGTTGGCTCGTTCGCAGCTGTCGCCTGTTAAAATACTTCAATAGAAAGAAAGGGGGAAAGGAACATACTCAAGAACCCATCCGACACCGACACATTTCACTAAACCACCAGCCTGTCGTACCTTCTCCATTGTACGAACTCCTCCGTCTTTATACACGATATGCGTAATGCCGACTTTGCTGTTCAACGACTCCGTGCCATCCACTCCGGGAGATTGACTGGATCGTGGATTCCATGACCATGACTTGACGCACTTTGCGCCCATCTGTGTAAGCAACTCAACAAAGATTCCACTTGCATCTTCGCCCTCAGTGGTATGCACATCAACAAAGACGACAGCGCCGCGAAGGCATTGTTGGTCGGCCTTTAGGTCCCGGCGAGGAGTCTTTGCTGGACTTGCTGTAGTGGAATGGACTGCACGTGCAGATTCTGCCGTATCCTTAATCTCCACCAATGGGCTGCGCTTGGTCGGTGTCGGGACAGGCGAGTCAGGTGTTGTCGACTTGCGACTCTTGGGAACCAGCTTGAATCGTCCTGGTGAGGCCCTGATTGGCAGCTGGATGTCAATCGACATTGACCTAGCACGCTTGCGAGGGTATTTGATAGGTGACTCGTCGGCCTCTGGCTTCAAAGGCACTTTTGATACTGTGTGCACGGTACGAATGGCGTCACGGTTGACTCTGACTGGTGTGATCGACATTGGCAACCGGGGTACTTTGTCTTCGGGTTTCACTGTATGGGGCTCAGCTTGAGTCTGCTCCTCCCCTCCCGTTACCACTTCGGAGGATTGCTTTTCCGGAGACTCTCTGGCAACAGTATCCGATTCATCACCATCCATAACGACGGAATTTGCCAACGAATGTCTCGCAGCTAGCGACTGGCGCATTGACTGGATCTGGTTATACTTGTTTCCCTGCATAGACCGGCTCGGAGTCGCCAAATTCTTGGGAACAACAGGAGAAAATATACTCCGTTGCGGTGACTTGCTTCGTTGTTTTGCAGGACTGCTGGCGTTCCATGAATCCAGTTTAGCGGCCAGCGAAGTGAAGGTGTCATCAGCAGCATCGCCGGAATCTGGAAGAATACTGTTGCGGTTGGAAAAGACGGATTGGCGTCTGCTAGCTGGGCTCGCACCATATTCGGACATGTCATCGCCGTGGTCTCTGTAGGACATCTTGAAGTGGCGCATGGGAGAAGCGATTGGTGGCGAGGGAGCGGCAGGAGGAATGAATCGAGGGGTTCCCTGAGTTGACAGACTCACTACTTCATCTACTTCATCAGCGCGGACTACGTCTCGTGGATCGATAGATGATCGGGCTGATTGAAGGGTTGCGTTCGAGCACGGTGTGTCGATTTGAGGTAGTGTGTCGTCATGTTCGTTTTCGAGCTCAGCCTGGATCACCACTTCATTAGAGTCCGCGTTGTCGGATTCTGGAGTCTCTTCAATGTGGTCCTCAATGGTTTCCTGCTGTTCACTTGGTGATAGCTGCTGCACTGTTTCCTCAATCGTAGGCTGCTGTACATTATCGACATTCTCAGATGCAGCTTCCAACGAGGCGTGTTCCTCTGGAACATCCCCCTCCATCTCCGCATCACTTTCGGCATTGTCGTCTATTTCACTGGTCTGCACAATCTCATGATCCTCGACATCTTCCGGGTCGCGATTCTCATCATTCACGTCAGGCTCATGCTGAGACATTTCAACATCATCCGCTGCACGTTCCTCTTGCTGATCCTGGATGTCCCCGTGCACATCAACAGAGTCAGCTTCTTGCACAAACTCGGCCTCGTCTTGTACAATATAAACTACCTCAACTTCTTCGTCAGCATCCGATGTCTGCTCGTTCTCGTCTTCTGACTCCTCTTGTTCTACAGGATGATTCACCAACACATCATCATCGCGGCCTTCTTGAATTGTCTTCAAGTCCATCGAAAGTTCATCATCGCTAAGATCATCAGCCTTGCCATCAAAAAACACATCATCATCATCATCATCACCATCATCGCGCATCTCAGCATCAACATCGTCATTCGTGTTTGACCCAGGCGGTGATGGCTTGCTCTCATGCAGCTTTTGAAAAACAAACGGCGACTGAATGCGTTTCGCTGGACTCTTGAGTAACGACAATTTGGCATTAAACGGTGTAGATGACCCCTTCTCCGGCGAAGCAGACATAAACGACGCAAGATTACCTCCCTTCTTAGGCGACGCCTTTAACGGCGATAGTTGCTGCATGAACGAGTTTGTCTCCGTGGCCGACAGCTTTGATGCAGACGGGTGGCTGATAAATAGTGGACCGCGTCGAGGTGTATCTCTGATGGTTTCCTTGGATGTTGATGGAGGCGGACGCCGGGCGGGACTTCCCATAAACACCGAATCGCGCAGTGTTGATGATGGGGTTGGTAAAGATGGTACTGAGTTTTCGTCTTGTGGAATCTTTCCTCGCGATGGAGGCCGGGCTGGAGTGCTGACCTGACCAGGCAGCATGATCCTTTTGACGGGTGAACTGAGGCCAGTATGTTGAGGTTCTTGGGTCTTCACGGGCGACTTTTGGACAACCAGCGAATAAACAGTCTTTTCGCGTGCAAGCTCATCTTCATCGCCAGAACTGGCTGACGAAGAGGATCCCTTGGCCAATTGCGTAGCCTTCTTAGGTGAAAGCGGTTTCATGGCAGCAGCAGTCTGAGATTTAGGTGGTCGACCTCGCGTCGCAGTTCCAGCTTTGCGGACTGGTTTGGCCTTGAGTCCGCTCGACTTTGTACCTGCCGTTGCCTTTTTTGCTGTACTCTTAGCGACAGGTTTCTGCTCTTCCACCTCCGATGCCTCATTATCCGAGTCCGTCAAGTCGGCAAATGTGACTTTCTTCTTCTTGGCCGGGTCTCCTAAAGTGCGAGCCTTGGCTAAACTTGACATTGTAGAGGCTGTCGCCACGTAAATCGTTTTGTCGTTGTCCGTTGTTTGTTTCGCAGCTGGTCGTCGACCTCTTGTCTTCTTCTCTGTGGCCCCATCCTGCTCCTGCTGGTCAGTCGATTTGACCGTCTTGGGTCGTCCACGAGTCGGTTTTGCTGCTGTTGCTATTGCAATTGGCGCAGGCTTTGCTTTCGCAGGTCTCCCAGCTTTCTTCTTGGTTACCTCGAAATCGGCGAGTTCATCATCGTCGTCGTCGTCTTCCTCAGCCGAAGCATTGTCTTCGACGACCGCCTTGGCAAAAACTTTTTGAGTCGAGCGAGCATTCTTTGTGGCTTTCTTCGCGGTCGTTGCGGTTGTTGTTTTGTTGCTAACATCAACACTCAAATCATCGTCCTCCTCATCTTCAAGATCTCTATCCGCATCAACAACACTTTTCTTATTCTTCGCCGCTGCTGTTGTTGCAGCCGTGGCAGTCTTTCCAGGTTTCCGCCCTCGCTTCGCAGGTTCTGATTTCTTCCCTTCTTGCGCATCCGTAGCTATAGTTGTAGGCGTCCGACCTCGTCCACGCGTCGCTCGCTGTTGGGGCACGTTCGTCGCCGGTACGCCGGGAATAACTGCCGCGCGCGCCATATTCGATCTGGTCGGTCGGGACGTGAGGGTTATCACTGGTTAATCAATCCGAGTCGGAATCATCTGTCTCTCTGCTTCGCAGTGGCGTATTAGTCGTGTTCGAACTGGGGTCGGCAGTCGTGGCTGGTTGGCGAGATGCAGTAGATGCACTCACTCACTCATGCGGGCGGAGTAGTCGGTTATTGGGAACACAGAATGCGAAACAGACGCAGCATGTCTGTCATTGACTACCTACGTGAATATGCACGAATGCCAGCTCGCTAGGCCAAGAATAAATGAATGTGGAGGTTGTTTAGACAGGGTAGGTGCTCAGGCTAAGAGTTTGTTTTTGTTGCGGTTCGCAGATCGGGTGCTTAGTGTGCCGTTGCTGGGGGAACCGTGGGCCCTGCCAACTTCACTTTACATAGTACGTACATACTTTCATACATTCTACTTTCACTTTGACCATCATTTGTCGTAGTAAGATGAATGAAATGTCATTTCCCATAGATAATACTAGAGTTTCATGCATATGCAAATAGCCAAAAATTGCTTTTATGCCGGAATATCCACATGCAACAATATTTACCTCTACAGCGCCATGGCAGCAGTCATGGCCACCGTCCCAAGAGCCAAGAGAACCGTTGGTATCTGCACAGATCCAGCTACACTCGTACTCGTCACATTCAAAGTGGCAAGGTACGAGGACGGATCGTAAGTTGCCGGTGTAGTGCTGTTGGTGGTACCATCCCAACAGTATCTGTCAAAGCAGGAATTGCAGATATCCGGAACGGTGGTGTTCGTTCGCTCGAATGAGCGACTTAGCATCGCGCAGCCGACACAAGCAGGCCAGTCTGCGTCGCGGGTACCGTTGGCCATGGTGGCCATGTCGTATGCATTCTGGATAATGGCGTCGCGTTCGGTGTTGTTGATGGACAGGGTCAAGGTGGAGATGTTGGAGTATGCCACGTAGGGGTAGTTGGGCAAGTAGACAATCAGTGGAGTCGGACTGGATGTGTTGGAGCTGTTGCATCCGAAGAACGTCGGGTGGGTGTTGAGGCCCTTGTTGATGAATGTGTTCACGTCAGGCACTGCAGGGAAAGAGGTGCCGTTTCCTACTCCAGTCGAGTTCAAGCTGCGCTCGTACGTGTATACCAGACTTGTTCCATTGGGCCAGCTTTCGGTAGTATCGGCTGAGCTGTCCACAGCGAAAATAACGTCGACATGACGCGTAGGCTGGATAAGAGGGTACAATGGGATGTTCTGGTCATCCTCCCCACCGTCAACGACATTGAGAGTCTCGGTCTGCGCAACCAGTCCGGTGTTTTTCGTGTAGTTGTAGAACGGGTTGACATACTCAGCGATATCCTCGTTGGCTTGGCCGAGTTTGTTGAGACCAGCCGTGATCAGGTTTTCGAGAACGCTAGGCAGACCAGTGCTATTCACGTATTGAATGAAATCATTAAACAGAGTCGACGAAGTACCAAACACGAATCCAGCATTGTCGTAGCCGCGCACGCAGCTCTCATTCTCGGGGAGACTGCCGCTGTTGAATTTCGACCCGAGGTACTCCAACGGCGCAAAGCCAAAGATAGTGGGATCCCAGGAGCCGAATTCGAAAGGACTGAACTCCATGACGGTAGAGTTGGAGCCGACAATCTTCTCGCCAGGAGAGCGCAGATCGGCGACAACCAATGGCATAGGGATGCTTCCGCTAGCGAAGTTATCTTCCAGAGCAATGGAAGACCAGGTGTAGTTTGGACCTCCATCGGTAGCATTGATGAATTGGAACGACAGCATTCGTGCCCTATATATGTCAGCTTACGTCATCAAAGAAAGCCATCAAAGCTATCAAAGAACGTACCAAATATCAGTAAGAGTGGTCTCGTATCCAGCATCCGACTTGGCTTGCACCTGGTCCGAAATAGTATTATAATACTCCGCAGTGCTCAACAGCTGAAATCCACCGGTCGAAGGGCCCTCCAGAATAGACTGTCCAAGCTGCCATGCCTCGCCTTTTCCGTCGGCTTGCAAATCCCCGATCGTCGTAAAGTTATTCACATATAATGAAGCCAGCAGCCAACTGCCGCCACTCAACCCCGCCACATACGTCGCAGTCTGTAACAAGCCACCGACTTGGCCGGCAGTCGTACTGTTGGGTGTCCGACTATCAAAGGCTTTGAGGGCACCACCGCCCGACAACATGGCACGATACCCACCACCGGAGACGGCAATAGCGACGTTTGGTAAGTTGGTGGCATTGTCGTTCGCGACGCTGTCAATGTAGCTCACGGCGTCGAAGTTGGAGATGTTGACGTGGCCGAAGAAGTCGCGCATGGCCTGGGTGGTGTGGTTGCGGCGGAGGGAGAGCCATGATGTCTCGTTGGACGAGAGAGTGGCTGCGCTGCGGATGGTTGGGCGTGCTGCTGGGCAGGAGACGTTGGCTGGAGCGTAGCCGTTGGGAGCATTGGGCAGGGCTCGGGGGATGACATTATCGGCGGTTGCTACATCTACATATCTACAGTCAGCATGTTCCCACAATCTGAGGAAGATACGTACCTGATAGCAAGCCCGCAACGAGGGCAATCGACTGAATCGGTCGCATGTCGACGATATCCAAAATGCTATCGTATGCAAAGACTTCGCATACAAAAGCAAATGAAGACGGAAGAAGGGATAGATCTCAGGGACAGGCGGTTGGGAAAGGCACGTGTGATAGCAACGAGAGGAATTAGTGCCGATCTTAAATACCACACAGTAACTGTTGTTCCTCAGCCCTGACTGCTGGTCTTGCACAATGATATACGTAGTAGTAATGCTAGTCATCCACATCGGATGAACTGGTCGAACTAACTCCGTACAGCAGTGGCTGAGGTGTCTACGGCGCGGCTGGTGCTTGGCTACCGAAGCAGGGAATCATTTTGCGATGGAGCTCGGACTTGTTGCATATTGGATCTGACTCGCATAGGAATGGGGAATAAATGGAGGCCTGAAAGCGACAAAAGAAAAAAGCAGGAGACTCGGCAGCTGCGGATGCGATGTGATGTCATGTTTTGATTCCTGGTTTTCTAGCGGCCGAGCTTCAGTCTACCATTGCACATCTCAGTGTGACTGATCTGCTATGTACTTCTTAACTCGAGATGATCAACACCGACAACAGCGACGTGTACAGCCGAATCCACTCGCGTGCCGTGATTCGTATTTCGTATTTCGTATTTCGCATCTCGCATCTGTTGGACATTCAGCTGTATCCGCTGCCAGCCACAAACCCAATCGGAATGCACGGATGTGATCCTCCACCTTGAGGAGTGGCTCAAGTTGTGTGAATTGTGCCTTATGAAGGTTCATAAGACGGTGAAGGTGCTGCTGGGCGTGGCTGTGCTGTACCTGCTGCGAAACGGACTCGGAGCTTGCAAGATGTTTCCCGCTGAATTAAAGTACGTAGAAAGGGCTCAGTCCGTAACCCTAAAAGTAACCCTAATGCCAGTACGATTTGACCAAGGGCATACCTAGTATGAAGTAGATTTGATCCATTAGATTAGGTGTCTTGTACTGATGGTAGAAACATGACGCTTGCATGACGCTAAACACCTTGTAGAATATAAAAAGAAAAAAAAAGAAAAAAAAAGAAAAAAACGAGACAAAACGAGACAGAACGCCATCGCAATTACGGAGTAAAGATTCCCATCCCATGACTGCGGAAACAGAAAATGAGGTTAAAACGCCCTCCAGCCATCCCATACCGCTGGATCGCTCGTAGGATCCCGAGAAACAAACAGTTGTATATGCAAGATATTATTAATAGTCGTGTGTTCTATTTTCGTCGGCTCAGCTTTGCTTGGTTGCTTGCAATTACCAAGCAGCATGGCCACCGTCCATCCGCAAATCGCTTCCCGTCATAAAGCTACTGGCATCGCTGATCAAGAACACCGCCGCGCCACGGTATTCTTCAGGGCGCGACAGACGGCCCAGCATGTTCTGCTTGGGCCATTCCTCGCGGCGCTCGGGGAACTGCACGAACAGGTTCTCGACCATCTGGGTGACGATGTAGCCGGGGCTGATGGTGTTGACGCGGATGTTGTACTGGCCCCATTCGGCGGCGAGGTTGCGGCCGAGTTGGATGACGGCTGCTTTGGAGGCATTGTAGGCCGGGCAGATGAGGCCCTTTCCAGTGTTAGCATCGCACTATTGGTGTGGGGAGCGTGGCAAAAGGACCATTCCCATTACCCCGCAACAAGGAGAGACATACCTTGTTCGCGATAGTCCCGCTCATACTAGCAATCATAACAATGCTCCCGCCGTTTCCGAATCGGATCATCTGCTTGGCCACCGCCTGCGCAGTCATGAACACGCCAGTCACGTTGACCTCCATCATGGTGTTGGCGTCCTTGGCCGAGTACTCCAACGCGGGCGTCTCCTGCTGAATACCGGCCGCGGCCACGAGGCCGTCCATGCGTCCCTCGACATTAGCGATTTCTTCGATGACGGCGTGGAGCAGCTCGGTGTCGCGCACGTCGATGCGGCGGTATTCGATCTTGGTGCCGAGCGTTGTCGCTTTGGCTTGGATGCGCGCGAAGTCTTCGCTCTATACGGTCTACATGTTAGCTTCCTATAAATTGCTTGGGAGATGAGAGAAGACGGACTGGCTCAGGCAAGCGGTCAAGAGCGTAGACAATGGCACCAGCTTCCAGCAAAGCTTCGGCCTGGACAAGACCTAACCCACGGCCAGCGCCCGATACGCAGACGACTTTGTCCGTGAGCACGAACTCGGGCATACGGTTCTTGGTGCCCAGGTAGACGGCCGAAGCGTCGGTGGGCTCAGCAGGGCCGCGAGCGGTCTTTTGGGGGGTGGCGACAGTCTCGATATTGATAGACATTGCTATTATTGTATGAGAGGGGAGTAGAATTGGGTAGAGAGGACTGCTGAATGTAAGAAGTCGGAAGGAGATGGATGAGAAGATAGTCAATTGTCTACATTGAGCTTCCTCAACCACGGACATTCTCCTCCTTATATACCATTTCATCTACAATGCCACTGGTGGAACCCAATCCAACGCCTAAAGCTAGACGGCATGCTACAATGCTCATGTGAACATGAAAATTGTTGCTAGTTACCTACGGAAGCAAAGATGGATACCCCGGATAAGGAGTTCTCCCCGTAGAGCACGGTCAGACATCGTAAGTTACACGCTGTATACTGTACAGCAAAGAAATCAACATACTTTTTGTCCACAAAAAAAAAAAAAAAAAAAAAAAAAAGAATTTAGCGGGGCGAAATCATTGCTAGCACATGACCTGTTTCTAGACGCATCCAGCCCATCTATTGGTGATCGTTGGCATAGCTTAGTATCTATTTTGCGGGGGTTATATAGTATCTGCCCTAGTAAACAGAAGTCTTTCCATTAGCTCGACTGACTACTCCCAATCATGGCTCGGTTAATGGCCGCGTCTACATCTTGTTTCGATTTAGCCAGCTGATAGGTTTGTTTTCGAAATGTTGTAGCGTTGTGTAGTCAAGTTTTCAATCGGACAGACAAGTCAACTTCGTACTACATCGACTGATTGTATCATCGTTACATATGTCCTGCTAGAGGCATGTCAGTCATACAATGAATGATATTACAAATCAGGGATTGAACCAACAAATCCTGTCCCATTGCTGTGAAAGAATGGGGAAGTATTCCCATATCCCTGAGGACGGTCGGGAGGACGAATTGGGAAAGCCGGTCGGTAGAATGTTCGCACTTCTGGCCAACGCCACCGTCCTTGTCTCGCTACACAGTAGATGTTTCTTAGTTCTTACGCTTGTAATAGCCAACACCAGTGAGCACTGAGAATAGTTCGAGGTGGTCTAGAACGAGCCCGCCATTGCGGTTCTCCAGCGGGGTGCAGATCACGTGTGTTGTCTTGATTCTACAGGGTTATTCATTGACAATTGATGTCTGGTCTAGACGAGTCAACCCCCCGTGGACGTGTACTGGATATTTCCAGGATCCAACGTTCTACAGAGTACCTACGGGTACAAGTCGTTGGCATTCACGATGGTATTACGGCGTCTCGGGCCCATCTCCAAGAAAGATCAGCCCTAGTTCTAGATTTCTGCACGTTCCTGTAGAGTCAACCAGTGTTGGCGAGCATACGTACTACGTAGTAATACTGTAATAGAAATCTGCACGATGGTTCATCGTTCAAGCAAGCTACGTGTACTGTACCCAGATAGATGTATACTGTACAGTGGCTTACGGAATTTCCTTCTTGACCCTAGCCTCTTAAGTGGGCATCAGCCCACTCCCTCACTGTCCAACCGACAATATGCTTTCATAGTAGACAAGAGAGGGCACTGACGATGCACGGACCATAGTTTCTTTCTTACTCTGTGTCTTGAGAGTTGAATGACTGAAAGTCGCTGTAATTGACTCTCTGGAGCAGTCAGTGGATCCGGCATCGTGCGATGCGGAACGGAGTAGTACGTACCCTTCACAGCTTTCCGTCAATGGTAGGTAGGAGGTTCATCTTTCTGTTTGGAGACTAGGGAGGTAAGAGTACTCTCTTATATGTACCCATACCCATACTTAACTACTCGGTACATATATCAAGATGTACATCGCATATCCATGCCTGTATTTGTGCATCGCTTGTAGATCTTATAATCATCCCATGGCAATACAGAGTATACATCTCTTGGACGCCGATTTATGACCAATTAACTGAGTCAGATGAGACTAAATACAGAGTAGGTCTAGAATATTTCCTCTTTCGGAAAATCAAACGTCTTCGTTTCTGGTCAATCCCGTCATGTGATTTTTCGACTTTTGCTTATGAATATCAGTAAACAAGTCGGAAATAACTTGAACAAAGCCACTCAGAAGTCTAGTCCTTGCTACCAATCGACCTACCGGGCCGTCTAGGTACCGTCCGTAGATGGGAGAACTCACCACAGAATGGCAAACCGGCCAACTAGAGGGACTTGTAGCAGCTGTAGCATGTGGGTCAACACGCAGGTACTACATGCTTCTTACTCTCTGAACAATAAAACTGATCTTCTAGTAGACTAAGTAATGTTACGTGTCAGCTCGTAAAAAATGTGCCTGTCCTTGTGACCGTCCACCGCATATGCAAAATATATACTAGTCTTGCGGACCGGAATTGAATTAGGGCTCAGTATCAATCAGAATAGAGAGCGACGAAATATGTAGACATTCTCTTTGACCTTGGTAGAAAAACCGGTCATAGCCTCTATGAAATAATATTTACGTCTACTATAGCTAGGTATACAACCATTCATTTCACGTTTTTGCTGCGTTGTAACTGATGGACCTCGTAACGAGACAACCGCACGGTCTGGATCCCCAGGCTCGACTCTGCCGACATTATCGTGTATACCAGAAATCACGAAATATGATCCATAACATAAGGGAGTTACTGCATAAGGCTTGTCGAGCTGTTGGGGCATGGGGTGGGCCTGGAGGTCACCCGAGCATCTGAATCTTCTAGTTTGCTGTACAAGTCCGTGTTTGATGTCCCCGTTAGATTGTGATTGAAAGAATATTTTCGCGTACTGCGACAACTAGATGCGATTATGCAGGTTTCTTTCGAATCAAAATCTAGATATCGGTATCGGACGGATTGCTATATGCGTCGACTACTCTGGAATAACAGATCTACATATCCATGTAGGGATTTATATACCGATTCTCGGCATCAAGGCACAATCCACAGCCACACGGGATTACCGGACCGAGTCTTAGCTCAACTCCCTCCGATTACATCAAACGTCAATCAGGAACCAGGTCAACACATGATCATATGATATGGAGATCGTGCAGAAAGGGTGCAGCATGGCAGTCGATCTTCCATATACAAATCGATCCGTTCTATATTTGCCGTTGCAGACAGCTGAGGAAAAGAATGGATCTAGACCATTTCCTAATTTGGATATACCGGCGTCTATCTCCAATCTTCTTCCTCTGTCTTTGCTCTTGATAGAGAAGCAGGGGAACAAGATCAATAATTCCATATCCGCATCTGCTCCACAATCCACCACCTCACTATCCTCCTCGCCTCCTCCATCCACTCCGCAGCTTCGTCGCCTTATTCATCCCCCACGGCCTGCCGCAAATCAGCGAATTCCCATCCTTGCAGTGGATGCTGCTCATCCAGATCGGCCTGTATATGCGTGAATCGATACTCGATTGATCCTTCGCCACCCGTCTCTCGTTATCTGCTTGTTGGTTGCTATAATCTTGAGACATGACGACAGGCAAGACGAGTCGATATGAAAGGTCAGCCGACATAACCGCCACCATAACCCCCGCCTGCATTGATGGTGCCTATATTCCATACCCTCCGCCCGGTTTGATCTCTGTCAGTAAACGGTCGGAGGAGTGATTGGCCCTGATACTCGTGAACCAGGGTCTTTGCAATCGTCGTGTCAGCCTCGTTGAGGGAGTCGCTTTCTATGAGGAGATCCAAAACAGTCGGGAGCACACTCATGCCCGTCGTCAGGTTCGCTTCGATATCGATGTGTGGCAGTTGAGGATGGCGGAATGATGAGCGGAACGCGGAAATTGCTGATGTGCGGATTGCCGAATGTGCCTTGTAGTCCGTCGTCTTCGTCGAATGCTTGTCCGCTATCACACATCAGCACGTTGCCTAAGAAAGACGTGTAAGAAAGCGGGACGAACTGATCACCAACGACCACGACAAGAGTCCTATCTGTAATACCTGCCTCCCTCTAGATATGTCAAAATCCTACCGCCCCATGAATCCATATATCGAACCGTATTCAAGAATGCGTTCAAATCTCGATGACTCCACCAATCGAAGTATTCCTCGCTCTTGAATGTCTTTGGGGACGTCCATGGATGATGCGTTGTGAGCGTCATGTTTGATAGGAATAAGCGAGTCTGGTTCTTCTGCGGCGTCGAAAATGAGATCTTTCAAGTGCGGCTCGATTTCTTCTTCGGAGTAGCTATGACCATCAGCGCTTGACACGAACAGGGATCGTGGGAGTATACCCAAAATAGTTGATTTCCTGAGTCCTGGACGGATAATGTTCTGCCAAAGGATCCTCGATAGTCTCTTTGACTATCTTCTCGTCGAAGCCGGTTTGTTTGATGAGGCTACTCTGTCGATCGTAATCATCCGTTGACGATTGTACAAGGACTGATTTCCAGGGTCGCTCCTTGACAAGCTGAAGATCATCATCAGCCTTCTTTGAGTTCAATAAATCCAGAATATGCGGTAGACAAGGCTGATAAATCTCTAGCTGCGACTCCTCGAGCATGTCGACCGGCAACAACATTACGCCGCAGTGCAGTGCCAGCAGACTCTCCAATGTCAGCGAGCTAGCTGTCAGGGCCCCTTTGACATTGATGCCTCCCATATCGCGCGGTATCTTGTCAAGCCATTCGACGGCGTCGTTGTCAAATGCCACCTTCCCACCCGTGCTATTCGTCGCGTACTCCCGAGTCAGCATCTGAGCAGTCGGAGTCATTCCGGACAATATGTCAATCATCGCAGCTCGACCTTCTCCTTCGTGATAATTGACTATCGCATCATACAGAAAACTTCCCTCCTTCATCGGAAAGACGTCTTTCCGTGCACTTTCCAGCACCAGCAGTACGATATGCTCAATCTCCACTGACCCTTTATCGAAAGCATTTCTCAGCTCGGGATGGACCTGCCCATAAAGATTTGAGATTTTCGCCGGGATCTGTCATAGCGTTTTATACCTCGTATCTCCTCATACACTGGCGTCTCCCTCCCATATTGACACAGGTCATATCTCTCCTAGTGCTGAGTGTGCGTTAGCCACCGCTCAAAACCCGGTGGACCATCATCTAGCATCCATTTCGGCCTCGCCAACGGTTGTGATGAATTACCTCCGGGTGTCCAGCCGGGGTAGTAGCCAGATGATGGCTGCCATCTATTCAGCGAAATGAGTTTTGGGAATGGATAATCCGGATAATTTCGTGGATGACAGGATTCTTATGCTTTACTGAAGGCCGCCGATAGACTGAATGGAAGGGTCGACGAGATGTGCTTATATGATGCGTCAGGTCGTTCCAGTCTGATGAAGAGATGAAACCCACCAGAGAATCGGGTCATCGGTAAAAATATATGTGTTTGAGTGTCTTGGTTCTTTTGTCTTTGGCGATTCGTTTGATCCGTTTGTATGACAGGAAGTCGATCATAATTATACCATCCGACGTCAACAGGGATTGGGTATATAGTACTTTTCAGTTGTTGTAATGTGGTGTAGGTCTATCTACCCAGGTAATACAAGTATATCATGCAGTGGATGGACATTATATCATAAACTATATACATGAATGAGTTAAACATATCCCTGGATATATACTCACGGAAAAAGGGTAAAACCCCAACTCCAGACCCTTTCCTATAATATACAATGCAAAAACAATGTCGAGACACATTTAAAAAGCCTCGCTAACTACCCCCTTCTCCCCTAATCTCCCAACAACGCCCTTCTTCAACCTCAGCGTCCGCTCAATATCCGCATCCTGGAGTTTCTGTCTATCACGCATGCTCAGTACCTGCCGTATGGTCATGGCATCCAGATACTCGCGTCCGGGATGACTTGGTCGGCCAAAGGACTCGAGTTCCTGTTCGGCGGCTTTTGTGATTCGGCTTCGAGATGAGAGCACCAAGAGGGCGGGGTTGTTGTTTGCGTCTGGGAAGACGGATGGCGTTACTCCGCCGCTGCCGTTGGCACTATGACTAGCTGACGGCATTGATTTAGGTTGGAATTGAGGGAATGTGCGAGACTGGTTGAATGTGCTTGAATGGGAGAATGTAGGGTTTGGTGTTACGGGGCCGATGGAGCGTAATGAGGCGGCAAAGTGAGGATCGCGAGCGTCGAGGTCGATTGCTTTCGATATGTTAGTGATACGTTACAATTGACAGGAGGAAGATAGGTATACCCTCCGAGCGTGTAGCTGAAGCTTGCTCCTTGGAATGATATGTTGGGCCTGCTTCTTGCTGTGGCGGAGTTTGTTTGATCGGTGTCGGTGTCGCTTTCGTTGTCCCCGGTGAAGCTGTCTTTGGATATTGGCGACGGGAAGCTGCGCTGGCTGCTGAGCGAGCTGGCTTTGATGCCGTGGCGCCCATTATGTTTGTATTTGTTCGCAGTGTTTACTTCTTGTGTTGAATGAAGTCGGGAAACAAAAAGATGAAGCTAAGCGGGCACTAACATCCCGGCTCTTGGCGTTGACGTCAAATGCTAAAGAACAAACTGCTTAACAAGGGAATAACATATTTCACGATAATAGTACATTTTGAATTGAAGTTTTTGATAATACTCGAGATCTGCTTATATATGTAATGCGACACACGAACCGTACTCATTAAGCACACAATGATGTAGCCCTATCGCCTCGTAGAACAGGCGGCAGTTTACCGCAAGCCAGCTAGTCGTCGCTCTTGTACCTCACTCAAGGCACGGCTTCCACTGAGAAAAGCAACAGCACCGACGATGAGAGAAGCGGGAAGCATTTGGAACAGGGTCCAGCTTGTGTAATACATGAAAAAAATACCCTCCAAACCAATGACGGACGACACGAAAACGATGTGAGGGACTGGTGCGGCTTTCAAGGCAACGGGGAGGTGGTTGAGGTTGACGTCGAAGTACATCCACTATACAATCAATGTGTTAGCTCAGATCGTACTCGAATAAGGGTTGAGGTGTACGTACCATTCCCGCCAAAACCGGGATAGTAACTAAAGTCGACATGAGGAAAATCAAAGTAATGATTTGTGGAGGACTCTTGGGATCGGTCTTGAAGATGTGATTTATCCTAGGCTGCTTTCCGTATCTCTCCACGGCGTCAGATGCGGCCGGCGCACTGGCATCGCTGTTGATGGATAGCTGGAAGGCGAGGTTGCGATAGGCGTCGGAAGCTCCAAATGAGCCGATGACGATTTCGGCATCGACAGGCTCTGATGTGGCTAGGAATTGGGTGGGAATGTCTTTCTTGCTCTGTATTTCCAACATTCTCAGCTTTGAAGCATGGCTAGTAGAGTATAATGTCTGTACTGACCAATTCGACCTTGGACTTGCCGTCATTCTTGACGCTGAAAGGATATGAGACGTCTAGACCGGTAGCAGAGTCCTTGAGCAGTAGAAATGCCTGATGTGGCCGTTTTGCGCTGCGGTCTTCCTGCGTTGTGAGGAGAAGCTTGAGAGAGTCCGAGTCGCCGAGCGTAATGGGAGTCGACAGAGGTGCATTTTCTTTCAGACTGCAAAAATTGGTAATTAATAACTCAATAATAATCACTCAAAACAGGTAGAATGATTGATTCTCTTACCTCTCCTTCACTCTGCTTGTCGCGGACTTGGAACTTACTGACACGGTGGCATCAGTGAAACCCCAAGAGGCGGCGTAAACAGAGGGAGCGACGAGCGCGAGCAGGCCGAGGTGCGCAGGGAGGCGCATGTTTTATTTATCTTCAGCTAAGAAATAGAAAAGAAGAAAGAAAAGAATAAATCAATTGGTACTTTTGAATTGCTCAAGGTGGTGAAAGTAGTAGAAGTGGTGGTGGTGTTGTAGAGAGACGGGGCAAGCGGCGTCCAGTGACCGTTTCTGCCGTTCGGAGAATCAAGCCCTAATTCCCTGTTCTGTTCTGCTGCTGATCTCGCCGAAAAAACATCCTCACTTTCTTTTCCTGCGACTCTTGCAACACCCACGCCGCGAGGCCTGCACCCTGTTACTGCGTTGTAACACGCCTCGATCGCATTTCCACGCTCCGTTGATTCTATTGCGATAAAAATTTCGTCTATCCCACCGTACCACCGACCATCCGACGCCCTTCGTCCTTCCGAGGCCTCCCGCAACCTGTCGTTTCTTTGACACCTACACACCGTCCACTACACCGCGAAGCCGCTAGAAACACTCGAGACTGTTTGAATATACACCGGTTACCTGGAAAATTCTATCAATAGAGTACGTGTTACCTAGTGATGGTGAAGCGGTTCGTTTGAACGCCTGGTCGGATGAATGGAGGCCTTGCCCTACAAGAGGACTACAATTCGCCGCTGGAAATACAAATAGCCTTGGTATACTGACTACAAGCTTGCTATCCAGACGTCTTTCGATTAATTACCATCGTGTGGCCTGCTGTGCTGCTGCCCTCGAAGTTGTCCACCGCTAGCGTTCCGAAATCCTAGCCCTAGACCCTAACTCTGCCGTGCTGTCACCTGAGAGTACGCCCGTCTGAATAACAATAACAAAAACAATCTGCACATGGCTGTTCAGCCTGCACAATAACAAAATACATGGACTTTTTCCCTGGATTTAGAAGACCTGGATGTATGTTGCTTTTTCTGCTGATGTTGCTAGCCAAACCCCGCTGCCTACTGATGGCAAAAACCAGTGACTGACACTCGCTTTCTCTCACAGTCAGACCACCAGCTGGCCGCCAGCATTCACTGTTTCCTCGACTTTCGATCTTTCCTAGTTTGTAAATGATCTTCATTCTAATACCACCTTTTCCCTCTTTATCTAATCTCATTCGCAGGGGTTCGCCCATTATGGCAGGCCACGAAGACGCGCCAAAGTCTTCGTCCATGCCATCAACTCCACAGTCTTTCTTGTACTATGAGACTGACAGTCCATTTCCCCCATCGGGCAATGAGGAGCTCTGGCACAGCTCAAAGCGTCGTCGCACTCAGCAGAGACCATCGAGTGAGACGCAATTCATTCACATGAATGGCTACAAGAGCGACAGCCAGCTGGGTACACGCTTCAACAATACTTATGTTGATTCGTATTCAGACTCCAAGACTTTTGATAATACGCAGAGCAAGTCTGGTGACGCAGCCTCGGTACTCGAGGATGCCGCAGGCACGGCTGCTGAAACTGCTTCAAAGGCGAGTGACGACCTGCTTGAGGTCTCTTCAGCAAAGTCAGTCCGTAGCGCCCGCAAACCAATGGAACGCTCAACAGAGACGTCTCAGCGAGTTTTGAAAGTAAAGTCTGGCGCTGGGTCATCGCAACCGACGAATATCCAGACCTTTATCTTCAAAACAAAACTGGATCCACGGAATATTGGCTACAGAGACCGTTCAGATGAGCCTGGTACACCCTCCTCAGTGAACGAGACTCCCGAAGTGCAGATGGAAAGTTCTCCTGCTGAGCCATCAACGCGACCAACTCGCAAGACCCGCAAGTCTGAAGTGTCCAACATGCTCAAATTCAAGAGCTATACACCTAATGCTATACCTGTCGTGCGTGGCAATAATGCATCGCGCAAACCATCTCGCCAAGAGCAGTCTGTAGATGCTGAATCGCCAGCGCCTACTACTGCCGACGACAGAACATTTTTAGACTCTTTTGAGCAAGATCGACGCGTGAGCCTTGATAAAATAAGTCAGTTCGAGACGCCTAGGAAAGAAGACGGTTTAGGAGGTTCTAGTGATTCGGCACAACGACGAAGCACCAGAGTCCGCAAGCCTGCAAAGAATGTTTTACTGGAGGAGGCTCCCAAGGAAACTCCTAAGAAAGAGAAGTCCACCAAAGAACATGGATCGACGACACAATCATCCAAGTCACTCGGCAAGTCTGCCAAAACCGCTGCAATTGAACCAGATTCATATAAATCTCCCTCTTCTCGTCAATCTGACGCAGTTTATCCGTATGGTGACGCTTTTGATCGATACGGCACACCTTCACCTGATGGTTTATCTAATAAACGCTCCTCTGGACGTGTACGAAAACCTACAATCAAGGCAATCGAAGCTTTGCAGTCCAAGCCACACAGTCGAAAGAGGCTACGAAATTCTGACCATTTTATCGCTTCCAGTGAGACTACTCAAAATCAAGGCAAAGGTACACCAGAACCTGCCGACACTGCGAACACTTTTACTGCCCCGACATCTCGCAGTGCTAGCGGAGATAGTAGCAATGCACCATCTGTCTCTATGGATGAATTCGATATTCTAGGTCTGCAACTCTACGATTTAGCAAGCACCGCAATTGGTGATGCGGCATCTGTGGAAGATGAGGAGGCGAAGATCGCCGAATGGCGTGAGGCTTTCAATAAGAAGAGGATTGAGCAAGTCCCGACGCCTGTTGAACAAGTGGCGGAAGTGACTGAACCCGAACCAGAACCAGAAGCCCCAGCAAAGGAAATTCCACCAGTCATTGAGTACCTCAATCTTCCCGGTGAAATCAACGCTGATATCCCTCTGGATCACCCTCAGAGACCACGCCCTTTTACTGAGGAAGATGGCTGGATGCACACCGGTCGCGTCAACCAACACGGCGAGGAATATTGTCTTGCCCCCGCCGAGAAATATCAATGGGTCAAACATGCATCAAATTACAAAACGCCTATTGGACCGATTCCTACCCCGCCCCCTGTCCTCAAGTCAGTTGACGAGATTCGACGTGATACTATCTACGGCTTCCCACCTAGTCCCGGCAAACGAAATCTATCTCAAAGGCATCCCGGCCAAGTTTGGCGATTTGAGAACGTGGAAGGTCTGGTTAGCCAGACTCCTACTCATACCAAATCTCTCCGCTCATCCGACCGATCCGTCGCCAAACAGGTCGATGCCATGAATGTTGATGATTCTGGCATGAAGACGAGGTATATCCACAAAAAGGGATTCCCGCGTTTCAAGCGACCTCTTAAGATTGTCTTTGTCGATTCTTCGAAACTTGCTCTGCCTGCTCCGTCTGAATCTACTGCATCTTTGCGCAGGCGGCGCCAGAGTGCACCGCTCTTTGCAGGAGCAAATTCTACTCCTAGCAAGACGCGAAAGCGCTCGTTTGATATGACTGATGGAAGCCACGCTGAAAACTCCGCACAAGCTCAACCGCAGCGCAAAAAGCGACAGTCAAACGTGAAAGCTGACGGTAGATCGGCCCCGGGGCGTCCGAAACGTCAGTCAGCTGTCGGCACCGTCAACAACAATAAGAGCGGCGGCACTAATCCTTCGACTCCAGCGACCGCACCGCCAAAATCAACCAGCAGCAGCGCCAAACCAACCGGCGGCTTGGAGAAGCTTTCACTTAAATTTCACTTTGGAAACCACAAGAAATAGCGCCATGAATTATGTGTGCATAGTCAATTCAAAAAGCCGGCTAACCAAAGATGTCGCCGACATCACCCCATTGTTATCTTCTCTTCTCTGTTATTCTACCCATTTTTAATTTGCTCTGCTTTCCATATCCTGACCTCCTAAATTTTGCATATTCCGGATCTGTTAAACATGCGCCTGTTGATTTATTCATTTTGAGAGTTTTAGTTTCACTGGGATGCATGACTCTGTTTCTTTCTTCATTATCGATCATCGATTTATATGATGTATTGTCCCTTCCCAAAAGCCATGCGGTGATGATAATGATGATGCATACTGTATTATAAATATCAAAGTTCATCACTGAGTGTTCTGAGCCATTGTATTGTCTAATTTTTTTTTGTTTTTTCTTCACCGAGTTTGTTGAGATGGGTGAAGGAATGCCTGGTAGCGGTGTGGCGCAGAGCCGGTGCATGTATAACTGTGCTGTGCTGGGCTGCTTTAATGATAGATGCCTTTCTTTCCCTCTAGACTTGTCCCATGTGTAGACTCGTATTTTCATCTTGTGCAGAATCGTTGAAATTGTCGTATACCTGGGTAACGATATAATCGACACCTCATTGTTCAGGCAGAGAATGATAAATTTGGCCTAATTTAGCCTAGTGTCATTTTTTGACCTTCAGCCGTCAACGTTTCTTCAAGTTCTGAATACTGTCGTTTTATATCGAGCCTGGCCAATTGTATGTATGCGAACTCTCGATAATAAGAACAGCCTGCATATTTCATTGCAGTAGCTCATCGATATAGCCAAAGAGAGTTTTGAGGGAAACCCATACGCCACAGAGGGGAAAAAAGAAAAAGAGAATTCACTAAAATACGGATTCATCATCAACCGAAGCGAAGCACGCAGAAAAATATCAACCGAGTCAATAAGTATCAGCACAGCAAAAAGGCATCACTAGGTGAAAGAAAAGGGAAAGGTTGATAGGATGGCTTCACCCACACAACAATCAAAACCACGAGTCATCTCGCCCGAAGAAATCCGCCAACGAGACTTGAACGGCTCTTCATCATCATCATCGTCATCAACTTCACAGCCAACACAGAAGAGAATAACACCCGGAAGAAGGACAATACTACCAGTGAATGTCGATATTAGACAGACCAAAGAATATAAATCTGCTTCTAGGAAGTATGTCTCCACTCATGTCGCATTACGGTTGATCATGGCATTTGCTGATGTATTTCAGATGGGTATCGACGATAGTCGCGCTTCCGATATTGTTTTATACGAGTTGGGAATTGTATGAGCGGAGTAAGTCTAGCCTTTTTTTTTTTTTTTCCTTTTTTCTTATTTTGATTGGGGTTATGCTGATTGATGCGTTACAGCGTACGGGTCGAAAGTGCAGAAGAGTCTTGTTGATGTAAATAGGAAAGCTATCGAGGAAGCTTCTTCGAATAGTTCTAGTAACTGATTTTCCTTGGATTTGGTCCCGAGATGTGGGAATTGTATGATAGAAGTGAATGTAATATATACAGAGGAAGAATAATTCAGAATCTCGAAGAGAGCCACCATCAATCATTCAGTCAATCGGTCGGTCCAGGACAGTAATCCTCCCATCGCCCGCCATTCCTGGCAAAATCAAGCCCGTCAATCCAATCCTTCAGTTTACACCTCCCCAAATCATCGACATCACACCCATGAAGCGGCACAACCCGATCATTTACTAGAACCCTCACAAGCTCCTCTCCCTCTCCCTCTCCTTCTTGATCGTCCTCGGACGCGCAACGCATTATCTCAAAATACGCCCTTGACGCAAAAGGCACAATCCACGATGCCGAAAACCCCTTCGTCCCAGCCGCGGACTGCACATGCTTCGCCGAAAGCGGGGGTGTAGAGTTATACAACCCGAACGCATCGAAGATTGACACCATCGCGTTATCATGGGTGAAATCAGCGTAGAGAGCGGTATCAAGCGGAAATGTATCCGGGTCAGAGTCGAGGGTGTGGTTGACACTCGTATGGTCGATTACAGGCAGGGATTTGGTCATGCGAGAGATCAGTTCGTTGACGTAGCCGACTCCTCGGGTTGACCCTAAAGGATTCCCGGCGCCGAAAGCGTAGTATTTCTCTAATGTTTTGTAATAGTCGTATCCGTACCAGTTAGAGATGCTGAAGAGGTTGCATAATGGTGAGAGTGTGCCGTTAGGATTATTGACGGTTTCGAAAGGGCAGAGATCCATCAAGAGTGGGATATCGATGAGTGCGAGGTTGACACCGGGCATGTTTTCTATCATTCTCTGTAGGATTGAAATGGCGAAAATGTTGAGGAACTCTCGTTGGACTTCTTTGACTGGGCTGCCGTCGGAGAATGTCTCGCAGGTTCCCGTGTCGAGCGTATTGTTCCATTCGCGACCTTCCGGGATTATCAGATCGACCGAAGTATTGCTCTGCGACTTGTCTGAGTATGGGTCAAATGTCTTCGCTTCATTGTACCCGTGACTAAATAAGTTCGCCGAAGCAATTACGCGATCTGAGCCAGATGCTCGCACAAAAGGAACATTGTGTCTGGCCAACTCTCTATATCGATTGTAGAAAGTAGTGCCCGAATCAAACATCTCCACTTCACCAAACGTAGTCAAATCATCGTCTCCAAGCGTGTATCGATAGTCTCTCAGCAGAGCGTAAATATCATTTCTGTATTCTTTGGCTGTCTGTTGAATCCTGTCAAGAAGACTGACATACTCTATGCTTTTGTGATAAGTGGGATATCGTGCGCCATGCCGAGAGAGGATTTGCACAAATGTTATGTTGCATTTCGGTGGTACTGCAGGGTTGATTCCTGACTCCCTGCGGAGTGAGAAAAAAGGCGAGTACTGACCCCAGTAATGCGATATGTCTGTGGCATCGCTTTTGAAATTCATATAAGCAGATGCAAACTTTTTGGTCAAGGAGCTTATGATCGTTGTTTTTAGCAAGATGAAAACACGGTGTCGATCGTCTTTACATACAATGATATCCCAAAACTCAACAGTAAAAGCACCCCAATCGCGATAAAAGACCTTCTTGGAGGCTTGAAACGTCGTGATGGCGCAGACTGCGCGCTAACAAGCGGCCTGGCTTCTTGAAGTTCATCGTCCGAGTCGCTGTCGACAGCGAAAACGTCGTCTTGAGGCCTCATTGTTGGGGCGCTTCCCACAAGGATAAACACTCTATTCCCGTGCGCGGAGTTGACTCAACTAGCCAACCCTCACGACACGAATACGTGATGTCTATTTAGCCAATGTGTATTCCTCTCTTATTCAATATCAAAGTCCAAACCAATGAAAGAATATGGCATTTGCATGAAGGATCAGTGTTGAAGACAAGATGAAGCCGAACGCACCTTCCTTGGTTACACTATCCACTGATTGGTTGGATGCCTTACACGTGTGGCCCCTTTCTAAGGCAGAAATCTGTATTAGGTCTACGAGTAAGAAAAAGACATAAGCACAAGAGTATAAGTTGCCGACTTCCAATAAAAGCCCAAAAACAGTTTAAACATCATTTTCGCTATTACATTCATCTAGAGTACCAACAACAATAAGATATGAAGATGGACTATACGTCACCTCAAGGCTTAAAAAAGATTGAAGAACAACAAGCTATCGCCATTAATCACTTAAAGATCACGTTACGATATTGCTACGTTTTGAGATTACGCTACAGGTATTCTCATATCAGATTTGCACATGTTGTCTATATTTTGAGTTGAATAGGGCATTCTTTAAGAAATCTAGGCGAGATAAAATGACTGCTTTCGATGGCCCGAACGAAGGCATGGTTCAGTTCCATAGGTACAGTACCACGAAATAAGTGTTGGCACCCCCCATACCCGACCCGCTACCCGAAGCTTATTGACACACTAATAACCCACCCGTGCTATAAGGGCTTTTTAGGGGTTCCTAGGGTACCCGTGCCGCTAAGCCCGCATCTAATAGCGCCTAAATAGTACTTTGTTTCCGTCGGCAGAGTGGTTGGCGGTGTGGAAATTTCGGATATGGGGGGTGTCAACACTTATTTCGTCCCACTGTAGATCGATCGGATCGACAACGAGTGAGATTTCGAAATAGAGCAACGTCCTGTGTGGCAACCGCAATCGAACATTTTAAGCTAGAAGTATATGCCAGGTCAAGTTCTCTCTTATTATTGAGATCGATGTATGTGTGTGTGTATGTTTCTGTTCATGACTCGCACGTTCCCAGTATTCCCTGTTAAGGCAAAGGCCGCCGAGGGGTTGGCTAATCTCGGGCTTCAAGATCTATATCAGATTTATATGCTCCGTACATAAGCCCTATGTTGTGAAGAATCAAATGTTCTGGAACGAACAAGTGATGAGAATCTAGGGCGGAAGGCGATTTCAAATTTACTGTATTGTATATGATTATTATCACAATATTTGATTCAATTTGACTGGTTGATTGATGAAAGTATATAAAGAACACCGAAACTCACTTATCCCAGTTTCCTCGTCGTGCGACGATCCTCTCTTGAGACAAAACAAGAACGCCAAAGACTCAATGACAAAGATGGGACGTGTGGTACTGTACAGTCTAGGAGGCAGGTGGTATGCCAACCAGATATTATATGTATTTGTAGGTGAATGAGAAACAGGGTATATGAAGCCCGACTTGAAAAAGACACTCACTGCACCGATCAGATCATGGATAGTTGATCGCGGATGAGAGAATGAAACAGAACCAGGACGCCGGAAAATGCGGTATAGGAGAGAACGACAGATGTGAAGGTCCGAAGTGTAGGAAGTAAGATGAGAAGGTATACACAGAGATTAAAATGATCAAGGAAGGGAAAAGGAGCCTCTCATGAGAAAGAATTTGCAAAGAGGTCACCTCATATTCGGCATGTACCGCACATCGTCCCGATAAGGATGATGTTGATAATTACCAGCAGGAAGATTCGCGCTCTGCCACGATTCGGGGTGGTGTTGACCTGCAGCAGACGATGCATATGACAAAGCATCCGAACCAGACGCTGGAGTAGGGAGCATGCGTTGCGTGGCTGATGCCAGTGACGAGGAGGTCCCGGTGCTAATACTCTTGGACATCATCTCTCCTCCAATGCCAATGGCTTGTTGATGCGAATCCGCTGGCGACGGCTGATCACCAGGACTAGCTGTTGACTGAGTATAGCGGCGTTGAGGCGCAGGGGAAGGAGGACGAGGCGGCATCTGCGCGATGCCAACGTGTTCACTCAATGTATCCCTGAAAAAGTTTCTCTCGTTACGATAAAAGTCTCTTTCTTCAGTCAAAAATTGCATTTGTTCATTTAGCTGGTTAATCCTCTGCTCAAGCGCAGCTTCATTCTTTTTTCGGTTGCGGAACCGTCTTGAAGCATCACTGTTTGCTTTTCGTTTCTCGGCTTGGCTTCTTGATCCGGATTTCATATCAATGGTGACTGGGATCATGGGACTGCCGCTATACTGAACCTGATTTCCTGCTTGACTGAGCAAGTCGGTTGGGCCGGGATATGCAACGCCGGAATGAGCATCATCGCCATACCTCGAACCACTCATACGACTCGGCGTACGACTCAAAGGGTCCATGCCCATGAAAGGAGATTGCGAGGCAGAGTCGACTGACGAAGGAGGTAGCGAGGCAGACTGTCCCAGAGGTGGAAGTATGCCCGATGTAACAGAGGGTGATGGCACGAATGAACTAAACGTGGAATGCGGTGTACTGGGGCTGGATGCTTGTGAACTCGGATTGGTGGCCAGTCCGCCACTGAGATGACGGCTGTGCTGATGGAAAGTCGGAGTCGAATGGCGAGAAATTTGCGGAGGCGGTGGGTTCCGGCCGGGGATTGAGACGGCCAATTGTGGTGAGTATCTCGAAGTTGACGAGTACTCAACGGATGTTGCAGTCGGACCTGATGATCCTCGTCCGTGCCCCGGAGTGCTGTAGACACCTGCAGACAGTTCTTGCACAAATGGCGATTGAGATACCGTGACTTTCCCTGCACCAGAACTGCTGTTGCCTATTGAACCGACAGATCCAGTACCGATGTTATGGTTTCCACTAGCACTGGCGTGGCGTAGGGCGGGCGAGACGGGCGTGATGATACGACGAGGAGGGTGAGGTGGTGAAACTGACGATCCTCCGGCGTGCTGAAGGTATGGTTTGCTGATCGACTTTGAGATGGGAGCGAGGAGGGGTGAGGAAGAGTTACGTCGTTGAGGGGACGGAGGTAATGTAGGAGGTCGAAGCAACTCCATCCTGTTGCTGTTCCTGTTGTTGCTGTCTTGGGTAAGTCGTTTGTCAACCTGCGAGTTGCCACCCTCGGTGGGATTCAGGATGGATTGAACTCCAATAATTGACCGAACATGCGTCGACGATTCCAGTCGGGGCTGAAGGACGGCCGGCTCGGGCCAAGGGTATGGTCTTTTCGTACCTGCTGTCTCGCATTGGTGTGATTCATTCGATGGGTCTTGTTGTATCAGGTTTTCGTTGCTGTTTGCCACTCTTTCTTGCTGCTCCTGTTCTTGCTGTTGCCGCTTCTTACGAACATGAAGACTATAATCTGGAGAATTTGAAGACATGGGCGACAATGGTCCCTCCTCCTGAGACCACGATCTCGGCTCAACACATGGCCGTTTCCTTCCCCTCTCAAGATGCCCGTTGCCCTCCAGTAGGCTTGTTTGAGAGGGGAAGGCGGACGAACTGTTTGAAGTATAGCCCCCCAAATGACGATACTGGTCGAGACCGTCTAGTGATTTGGAGTGGTGGGTAACGGGGTAAACGCTGATTCCCAATGCAGCCACTTTGACTATATGATCCTGATTCTTCTTCTTTGAAAAACACTTTTTTTCTCCACGAGTTGGCGTGAAAGCCAATGGGCCGAGTCAGGATGGAATGACAGGTCCAAAAAGCTGAGTAGCGGTCACGAGCCGAGGCGAAGTAGTCCGAAGGGGGAAAAACAAACTCCCACAACCAAAAGTGTTTGAAAGTGGAATGTATCAGCGAGGATGCTGAATGTCGGAGGGATGAGAACGGACAAAAACTCGATCAAAGATTAAACGGGAGTAGAAGTGAGCGTGTGATAGATGTGCAAGCAGAAGAGAAGTATGTATGCAATATGTAGACGAGTCTATGAAAGAGATGTATGAACAATGTGTGCTCGGGTTGTTGTATGCACGTAGATATAGATAGATGTGTGTATGTATGCGGAGTATATGTCGAGTTATTATGATATGTTAAATACTGACCTTTGCGTTGAAGGTGAGATATCCTTGTATATGTACATCTTGGGACGCGCCCGTCCGCTCCCAAAAAGATCGGGGCAGCAGGGATTGCTCAAGCCCTACTCAGATAGGCTATGGGACAAAAGATTTAGCGTTTCAGCGGTGTGAAGCAAGTGAAATTAGAGTAGATTCTAAGTAATGCACAGGCAAGCACATTTCGACTCGTTTGGGAAAAAATTTAATAGGTGACTAAAAAAGTAAATTAGGGCGGGTTAAGGTGATGCAAAAAGAAAAAAAGGCAGATGCAGAGCATGGCTCCGGAAGACGGAAGATACATGCCTAGTTTGTTAAGATCGCCTTAACTGGAACAACTGACAGAAGGTCCTTTTTTTCTTCTTAGTGAACTTAGTGAAAACCCCCATTCGGGTGATTTCAACCTACGGTCAGTACATAGCCCATTCCCAAAAAGGACCCTGCAATTGTTTGGAACAAAAATTTGGGGCCGGGGATCCGGGAAGGAGAAGATAGCTTTGCAGCCAAGAAGTTGACTGGAGTGGGTACGGAGGTATGGATACCAGGCGCCAATTCCATAGAAAGGGTGGAGGAGACACGTAGGTGGCAACGAGTGAGAGACTGAGTGTTGGTTATGGCAGGCTGTAAGTCAATTAGTGCGAAAGACATGAGAGAGCACTATGAACTAACTCGTTTAGCCGAAGTTTAGGCTCACATTTCCCATTTAGGCCCTAGGCTTATGGGGCTTTGTTGTGCATGAAGAAGGGCGCCCAAAGATGGTATCCCGGGGCATGTTTGGCATATTCCTTAGCTGCAGCATGCAGGACGCACAGTGCATGCTGGAGCAAGAAACCTTGTTGCTTTTCGACGACTTATCTTCTACTTACTGCATACAACTGGCAGGGTCTGAAAATGCATATTGTTCGCTTGATTCAGCTTAGCTTCTGTAAGAGATGCTAAACGCTCTAAGTCAAGGAACAGGGTTTTTAGTGTGTACCTGGTAGACAAAGAATAGGTGTTATCCTGGACCAACAGACTAGGCAGGGTTTAGACAATCCAACACTATTTATGACACATGCACAAGAAAGATTAATCTTCGCGCCCTCTATGGTTCAGGGCTACAGGGGACATAGTCGGTGCGGCCCACTTCACCACATCCCATGTTAGTTAAGGGAGCATGGCTGGTGTTCTGAACGATGGTGAACTCAGAATCTCAGATGCGTAGAATGAACTCAATGGCGCCCCTAGAAGGGCAAATTAGCGGCCTGACAGACCGCTGGGCGACCAGCGTAACCAACCGCAGCCTAATAATTAGAGGCCCGCTACCAGAGCTAACGGCGTCACAAGCGGTATTGTATTCATTATAATTTGGCCAAGCGGGGTTCGGCCGGCCACTCCGGGTTCAGGCTGGTCAAGTCCATTCAATGTTGAGCTTCATTGTATTCAATTAGTATTTTTTTTCTTTGTCTGGCTTGTTGCTTCGCAATGTCTTTCCTTGTAGGAACAGAGATATCCGTCATACAAAGGGCTTGTTCTTGCTAGTGACAAATGCGCAGCTCCTTTGTCCTGGTCTAATCACTGACTAGTAATGCTGAACTAGTATCAGTATGTCGTATGCGCGTACGGACCTTTGGAGAACGTGATTGTGTGTAGCATGTAGGCCCCCAAAAAAGAGCCTGTCAGAAGTGGAACCGATGGAGATTTGGTTTGTGAACGAGATTGACCCAGCGGGCCATGAAGCTTTGCTCTTCCGACCGCAATGATATGATCCCTGTTTCACATGATGCCCCATAAGACAGCATTTCAAATCCCTAGGTTTGGCTTGTTGTACGTGCTTCTAACTAACTATGTATGTAGTAGTTTGTCAACTGACAGCCGCCCATGGTTCGTCAATTGGCCTGTGAGTTGTCAGAGTATCCATATGATTGAACTTTAAGAACCCCGTACCTGAGCTTCTGGTTAATTTGTTAAGACTTGATCAAGCGAGCAGTGCTGCAGTGGGACCAATCCCGAAGACTACGAAAATCCTAAAATGGACGTGGGCTGAACGAGTTCAAAATCATTCTAGACTTCCGGACGGCGGACGTTGTCTATAATATAATCAAACTAAAGTACATACTGCATGAGGATAAGTAACATGGAGACAAATTTGCGAATTCACCGCACACACATCCACTTGTGGATATCTTCTTACGTAGCGGGTTACCGTTGCTACGGAACTGGGACAGATGAATTGGGTCTTGGTTGTCGTCTATAATACTATTGACTAAGTCAGGAAATCCAGTCGGATCGACAGCACATCGCTGAAAAGTATGACAAAGGTGTGAGCAAATTATAGCGAGATTATTGACAGCTTTGTTAGTCTCGCTAGTGTTTTTGCTTGATAAAACAGTGAAGTGTATCATCGTTTTCATCATGACCAGTTGTTGATCAAAGTCTAATATATTGATCGTCAACGTCATGAAAAAGCCCAGCTACAATTTGCACATCGATAGGGAGACACCAATGAAATATGAAAGCCACCACTGGTCTTGGCTACTCTTCGAGGGTGGCAGATGCAGCACACCCGGGTCGGGCAGCGCCGCAGCAAGTGTTCTGAAGAATTGCGGACACGTTCGCAGGCGTCGCGCGGTGGGCATTAAGCTAACCCCTAAAGCAACTAAGCCAGCGAGACTAGCAGGCTAGTCAAGTAGACATGCAGCCGGAAAAGTCCCGTCAGATCATTCCGACATTTATGATTTTTGTGCTTCTCGAATATAACAAACCATAAGTATGTTATATTATTATATTGAAACATTTAAGACATTGCGAATCAGAAACTGGGCAGGAGTCAAATAGTGGTACTGCGTAGAACCAATTTATATTGCTGTCCAGGGATTTTCATCCTTTTAATATCGTGCCGAAACGTCTAGAATTGTCAGTTCGTTGCAAGTCTCATGTTTTGCAGGAGAAAATAGATTAAACCCGCCATCTTAACGGCAATTATGCCTGAACTTTGCTGAATAAGGCTTTAGATCATTCAAGTGGCTATTACTGATCAAGTTATCGATGTTTTGATGGCTATGACGGTAACGTGATCTCCCTAGCCCTGATCAAGTGACCGCATTACCAACACACCTAACATTTGAATACTAAGTAAATTAGCAGTTTGCATCATCATCATGCAATGCGAAAGCAATTCTCTTCGCTTTTGTCTCATCGGATAAGCCCAATAGGACGCTGTCATAATAGCTTCTTGTCATGGAATTCAAATGTCGATCATGATAAACGTTCCCCTAAGCTACGGACCGTACCTATGTAGTAAGCATGGTGGATCGCCTTACCTATGTCGACATGTATCATGCTGATCACCCCTGAATCTTGCGATGGCCGGCATTTCACCACAGTCACGACTTTCACTAGCCGTCTCTTGTCCATGGGATTGGGACCTCACCAATACATTTTGGGTTACCTCTGCGTGCTAGTGAATGCATGCCTTACCCAAGTAGGCATGTAGTGATCACCTGTCCCGTCATCCCTTAAGAATAAGAAATTTGAGAAAAACTAGGTTCGGTCATTCAAAATT
Source organism: Talaromyces ruber (assembly GCA_022813215.1). Classification (NCBI taxonomy): domain Eukaryota; kingdom Fungi; phylum Ascomycota; class Eurotiomycetes; order Eurotiales; family Trichocomaceae; genus Talaromyces; species Talaromyces ruber. The sequence goes on along the minus strand of JAKLMW010000022.1, from coordinate 405,830 downwards.
TTGTGTGCCAACTATACTGCTGGACCACTAGAGTGGGCCATAAGCTTCAATGGCGGGAGAAACGGCTGACCAAGCACTAGCAACGAAGTCGTAGTTAGATACAATACAGACAACGCGTATGTGCCCTTCAGAGGACTTGGATTTCTAGACCCAAAAATGGCAACAATATACAGAGTAAAGTAGAAAGGGATTCCGTCTCGAGGTGTAATTCCTAGCCGATGTAGTATTTTGTGTATACACCAGTGGGGATCGATCGACTATTCAGCAATGACTTGGATCCTCCAAGCGGCCCGCGGCTTATCCTAAGGGAGACAGGCTTTTCTCTTTTAGCTAAGAACGAGAGATACACGAGTCTGGTTTGTCTCAACTGCGTGTAACGATTTGTGACAGCTGATCTGCATGCTGCTAAACATTCTCCGGAGTAAAATAAGGTGATACACAATTAACGTCTCATGCGAGTTATCAGCAAACTTCAATGTTCTAGAATTATTCAAGTCAAAGTGACAATCAATTGGTAGCTCTATTTCCATGGCGACGATTTTATACTTTTATGGCACTATACGTTGGTTGGTTGGTAATATCAAGCACGACACAACATTCAACAGCCCCGAACCACATACTCGACGTGGTATATACATTTGACTAGCATGCGGCAGTGGTCTCGCACCTCATATGCACTATTCTGTATATAGATAAGTTTTGGCTTCTAAATACTACCCACGTATACGTACAGCCAAGTCACACAGTCCACTAGTGGGCGGGCGGCACGTATGCAATCTGCATGACAAGCTCACATCCTGCACGCCGACAATCAAATCGACGGGCTAGAGACTTGGAGAACTCAGATACAAATTGCTTTCCCATCATGCGCTAAGCCCTCTTAGGAGTAAGTGCGTGTCTGCGTAAGAATTAGGCGTGGGTACATGGACAAGTCCGCGCTTTGAAAGCCCTTGGAGCATTCGTTCTTTCTGAAATTCGATTGGTTTCTACCTCCCTTGTCACATTGGTATTCCCAAATAGGACACGAATCAGATTTCACCGCTCCTTGTGAATTTTTCTTATTGGTTGCTCTTTTCTTCACGCACTTGATTTCGATACGAGTCAGTTTCATTTTTTTGACTTTATAATGGTTCCTTTTCATCACTGTGGCTTTCATTTTCATAACCTTGACCGACAACCGCGGGCTCTGGCGGCCGAAAACCGAGCCGTAACAATGCCTCGGGAAGCGTCGAGTTCACGAGGAAGACTCTTTTTTTTTTTTTTTTTTTCATGAAATATTCAAGACGAGATTACGCTACCATCTAGCAGCCATACTGCTTAGTGACCCTGAGTACAATAGTCGAAACCCAAATAATCTCCTACATAGGTTAGGACGCTCCTCCAACTAGATTTGCACCAGCAGGAGTTCTCTCCGGCACGTACCTGGCGCCGCCACAATTGGTCTAAGCTTGTCACTAAGGAGTGAAAAATGGGCATCCGTTTACTCTTTCCAGTCTCTACTCGGTAGATGGATCGATCATGTGTGAGATTGCATTTACGCGGCTCCAAAGTAGCGTTGTCTGCTTGCTAGTGCTGTCCGGTAATTCATGTATATGATTCAGCTCTAAGGAGTCTGCATGGACGAATGCTTTAAGATCGTCTCCGGAAGGCATTTCGAGGCTTCCCCTGTATACCAACATCCACTTTATATACTTTTCCACCCCATCTAGCTGACTCGGGGTTCTTATATGGCTCTTGTTCCATAGCCGTCATGACGATCAGCTCCGACCCCACAAACTCCGGGCAGGTAACAAACCGTGTAGGAAGTAAGATCTCTCCGGTAATCTCACCCCTTGGATTGACCCGAATGATGCGACTTCCTCGCCACACAGCAACCCAGAGATTCCCCTCAATATCCATAGCGAAACCATCTGGTTCGCCATAGCTCTCTTCAAGCGTTAGAAAATCGCGCTTGTTCGAGATTGACCCCGTACGGGCGTCGAAATCATAGGCGTATATCTTCCCATGAGGCGAATCGGTGATATACATGATGTCGTCGGCGTTGTTCCAACCCATTCCATTGGGTGTTGTCATTTGGAGCACCATCTCGTGCAAGCTCATGTCTGGGTCTAGTCGGTAGAGGGTGCCCGCATCTTTACCCTGTACATATTTGTGATCGGTAGTTGAGCCTGCCCAGAAACGGCCTTGATTGTCGACTGCCCCGTCATTGAAGCGCAGTCTGAACTTGCTTTTAGCTTACACAAAGCGACTTGCTGCGTACAAAGATCAGCTCACCTATATGCTTGTTCCTCGGAGGTATGTGTGCGATGAATATAGGTTAAAGCACCTGATTGGTAGTCCATGGTAGCAAAACCGTGTTTCGCCGCCACCACGATCTGCGTGTTATTTCCCGAGTCATCGATCATATCAGCAGTCACACTAAAGGTGAAACAAGCAACCGGTGTCAGTATGCAATATTTTTTTTTTTGCTGCGATTCGGCTGGGGAGACTAGATACATACCCAATAGGCGATTCCGTGTGCAATACTCGCATTGAGCTTGGTCCCTTTGCGAGATCAACGAAGTAGACTTTCTCATAGTCGAGGTCGATGAAGCGCAGCTCATTACGTTCGGCTGTGTAGAATGGTCCTTCAAGCAGGCCCCCGCGGATATTGAGATATGGCTCAGAGACTGTCCATCGCTGGATATTGGCATTAGATGCTGCCGCCATCTCCGGCGGTGTGTGAGTAGAAATTGATAGGATTATAGCTTTTCCGGGAATATTATTCGTTATTGACTTTCTTTTTTTTTAACGAAAAGTCTAGCAATCAGGGTTTTAAGGACCTTGTTGTACGGAGTCTCCAGTATGGAGGAGACTCCGGAGAAATCCCCGAGTGTGGGGGACCATGAAGATTTCTCCGAATTATTTGTCACGTTGCTGTGCGTAGAGAATTACAGATCAGCTACACTGTTGTAGTGAGAGTTTCTTCAGGCCATCAAAATTTGAGTACGTGAAGCAATGTTAGTTTGAGTAGAGAAGCTTTGGGCAAGGTGATATTGCTTCTTCTGCCCCTCGGAAGATATCGGTGCTGGTCCGTCTCACCCCACGGGCTCGCTAACAAGACTTTCTTCGTTTGGCGCTGACGAAAGAGACTGGACCAAGCAGAATGACTGGGTGTCATGCGATGCTTCGTAAAGTTTTGTACGTAGTATGCGACAGTCCCTGCTCTGCCCGATTGATGTTCCCTTTCTCAATACTCATATCCGAGCGCCTGGATGTCATGCAAAATACTCTATGATATGCGCCTTGTACATTGGGCCAGGAGGCTACTTGCGAAGACTAAAATCGGTGATGAGATTTCGAAAATTGCAATCCGAACTCTAGACGCAGGTGATGTATAGCATTTCAGAATAATGACATACTTGCATCGCATATATGATCTATCAACACTTCGATCTCGGACATGCACTTGCAATAGACAGATCAATAGTGTACATGACCTCCTTTGGACTCGACGACCAAATCACAGTCTGATCTCGAAATTTCCCTGAACAGATTCATGTATAATGGTATGAATTATACCTGCCTATATACATATCTGTGCATCAAAAGGTACACTAGCAACAAGGTTCTGGGTGACAGGTACCCATGCATGAGGGCTAAAGACGATCTCGCCCTGTGATCTATCGAATAATGGCACTTCGATCTTGAATTATTTGCTGCACTGCATAATCTACTTTCCACATTGGGGACATTAATTTTGACACGCAGCGGCACGAGCGCAAATACGAAAATCTGAAGTATCATCTTTCGAATGGACCTTACTTGACACACAATGCGACCCCCGATTTCGAAACCAGCCAGGCGGACCGATGTTATGTATGTGCTGTCGCCCGTAAATGCAGTCAGCACTGGTCCATAAAATTTCAAGCAGTTCTGATTTGGGCGGTTCGCGCGGGTGTGCTGATATGTGTTCCATGGCCGAGTCAAAGTGCTGGTCAGTCACACTCTGAACACGAAAAATTGTAGCGATAGCTACGACACAGGATTCGATTTGTGCGCGTGATTCGACTTCGGTTCCATTTCGAATCCACTGATCGAATTTCGAACGCGCCAGGAGGATGACGCTATATGATTGATTGCACTGGCCGGTAAGTAGTATTCAAGACAGTCAAGATTGAAACAAACAAAGCTGTACGTCACATAAGCACGGGCATCACTGTTTTCAAGATTTTGATTACAATAAATTTCCAGTATCCAATTGGAAATTAAGAGTAAAAGAGAGTTTGCACCATCACGCGCTAACAAAATGCTTTATGCAATATGTATAATGGGAGCACATACCCGCAATCGGCTTGCGCTTCCCCTCTAACGAGTCGGAGATTTTTGCTATGTCACTTCAGGGTTTCTTTGCTTTAGCTTCACGCAAGTGTTTGACGAGGAAATATTGGTTGATCAACTTTGATGTGCTGTTGTCTTTTGCTTCCCCCCCTTGCTCTCATCCAGGCAGGTTATTGATAGATATCAGATATCGATAATCTGATTAGGGACTGCCACCAAAGTTCGCTAAATGCAGGTATTTATAATTGCTTTTTTCTTCTTGTCTTTCACTTCGGGTTGTCCGACTGTCAATCCTATCTCACCTACGAATTTCGTGAACCGTTCAAAGTTATGTACGTACAAGACGTTTGTATAGCTCTAATTAGACTTACTTCCTAAGGCCATGTGATGCAAACGCTATCTAAGACTAGGTAGAGCTACGCAGCGCGTAACCGTGAAAGCGTTGCCTCTAGAGCAAATTTTCCAGGCAAGTGAGAACGTGCATTGAATGCATGTATATCAACTGCATCAAACCGTTTCAAACAAGAATCATATCATATGCATGCGAGTACCAGGAACTAGACATATAACAACTGAATCTTTAGATGCCTAGAATAGGAGTAGATACGTAGTTGTGTGCTCCCGGGGACTTTTGAACGTCCCAGGATAGTCACGGTATCGTGTAAAAGAGTAGCGGATTTGTAGTTCTGAATGTCATTGTGTTTTTGAAGCAGTCAGCTTGATATTAATAAATCGCCCACTTAGCTAGCTAGTTAGTCAATCGATATGAAAGGAATTGGCATTTTTTCCCGTCACTCCAACTTCTCGCTAAGCGGTATCACCGGCATGACTTCCTATTGTGTGACATAATTCTCGATCGTCTGGTAGAGTATGTCCCTATTCCATATAATCGGATTTCATTGTCCTGCATTCGAGTCGCAGCATGCATTGATCATGTGATGGACCACATAATATCAACATGGAACATAAAACTCTTGAATCTGGACGTATCATAATACCAGGACTAGAATGGTGGTTCTATTTAGAGCGAGTCTAGATACCAGAATACGAGTTTATTGTCATATTGCGAGAGAAATTAGTAATGTTGGTTGCCGAATACCGAGACTTTGATGGTGTAGTGATAGGGACATCGTGCAATCAGATAATTTCCGGAATTGTTGGATTTGACACAAGCCTCAAGAGGTTGCACTCATAATCAAGGCATTCGAGCTACTTTGATCAAATTTGATGTATGGTCTGAATTGTAACGCCCTGGCTTTGCATATTCAAAGTAGGAGCCTTAAAAGACGTACCATGAGAGTCGCACAAAGTAGGATCATATTCAAATTGCTTATCGTTAATATAGATAGTAGTATTAAGTCAAAAATTACAGATAGTCATCGATACAACTCTGATTTCGAACAAATTTCTCCTCTAAAGGTAGTTAGTTCATCAACGACAGTAGTCGTTGATCTGTGCGACGAAACCATCGTACTCAGTCTCGTTTCTTCTTGAACGATTTAACATGTAGTGACAAAAAGACCAAGTCTATTACTATGGTTAGTGACGAAGGTACAATAATATAGGAGAAACGATTGGTTGGAACTTACGGAGCGGGATTGAAATCCTCAAAAAAGTCCAAATTCGTACTTCCGGCATTCTTCAACTCAAAAGCAACTGTTTGACCAGCCGGGCATGCAAAAGTTGCAATAGTATACGTATGTCCCGGTGACACAGTCGTCACACCAAAATCAACTTTGATTTGCGGCGCGTTGGAGAAGGATGTGGAGAAGCTAGCCGGTGCTTGCAACTCCAAGAACCTGATGGCTCCATCACCACTGAAGCTGAATGCGGATGTCTCGAGTTTATCGTGTGTTGGGAAGAGAAAGACCAAAGAGCATTGCTTGTTTGCCGAGCTGGGGAGGAAATCAAAATTGAAGATTGAAGATATCGTCGACGTGATTGTGCCATTGAACGATGTCCCGGCGACTTTGTTGGGCGATGAGCTGTCGATGGGAATGATGAGATGAGGGAACTCGAAGCTTCCATTGACAAGATTCGTGCCACAGCCGCCGCCTGAAGGTCCTCCGCCGCCTCCAGCTCCAGGAGCGAATCCACCAGGTCCGGAGGTTCCTGTTGGGAGTATTCCACTGGTAAGACAAAGCCCAGTTGCACAAGCACCTGTAGTCATTGTAACGCTCGAGTTAGCAAAAGGAGGAGGTCCCGGTGCAGTAGGCACACCACCTGGTGCGCTTGGTGTTCGGGGCCCTGAAGATTCTGCTGGAGTGTTAGGCGCACCTGACGTCGTTGGACCACCGGATCCAGCAGCTGGCTGGCTCGGAGGAGCACCTGGGCCTGCAGGAGGAACTTGAGATATTGTTGTAACTGGGCGTGAGGTAGATCCTTCCGGAGGTGGTGGACCTTGTGGAGGAACAATTGGGCCTACACTAGGACTAGGAACTGGGACCCTGCTTGAAACTTTTGGCGGAGGTGATACTGGCGGAGGTGATATTGGTGGTGAGGGTGATATTGATGGTGGGACAACAAGTGGAGGTGGTATGGGTGATGGTATCGATACAGGTGGAAGTGATATAGGTAGAGGAATTGATACAGGAGGTGCTCCTGGAGGAGGACCCTGAGGAACACTTGGCGGTCCTGAGGGCGGCTGTGTTGGTGCTCCTTGACATCTGTCGGCATGTAGCACGATAGGTTGACACCCAGTCACATCCGCCGGAAGTGGGTTTGTGTAAATATTAAGCTGATCGCTTTGGCCTGATATGCAGGCCACAAAGTCTGTAGTGTCATTATGGTGAAACGTGCCGGAGGAATCTATGGAAAAGGAGGGTTGTGAACTTGCTCCAGTATCACACTGTAGCTGTGATGTGGGTGCTAGAAGCAATGGATTGATTAGCACTTTGTACAATCGTGGGACCTCCAAGCTGAGACATACGAGTAAGAAAGCATCCACGTCCATTCCCATCCTTAATTGCTCCAGAAGAGTCGATGCAGAATTGGCCAGGCTGCAAACCGCTGCCAAGACGTAATTGACCGTCATCAATCTGGCCTACAGGCCCCGGAGTACCTCCAGTGGCCGACAAGCCGAAGCAACATATAACAGTATCTCGAGTAACCAGGGTGTTTGCTGTGGCTATCATTGCAGCCACCACCAATGGAGATTTCATGACTTAGAGTGCTAGTATCAAATCCTGAGACCAATCAGCAACGTTTGCTATATCCCAAAAGAAGTTCCATCTAGACGCAAAGTGTATCTCACCTTCTCAAATGGTATGATAGTGGTCGGTCTGGCCTTAATGATGTGTATATCAGACCCAAAGGCGTATTGCATATGTTTTTGCGTTTCTCGTATGGTAAAAACCGCTATAAACCTGTTTAAACACATCCAAACTGGGTGATAAATGGAGAGAACCACTAAATTTAGGTAGGGAGAAGTTCATTCTCGTCAAAATTGAGGCGACAGCGGAGGATTATATTATGAACGACGATCTTCAAGACTGTCGGGCTTTAGGCTGAGATGATGACGACTATCTGAGCGTCATTTTGATTTCTTGCTGCTGTTCGCTGGCATGAAAACGACTAAGATAAATCAATGAGGCGAAATGGGTTCACAGCAACCTGTTAGGTGGCTTCTTGCGGCCGTTACTTTGCCATCAAACAGCTTGAATCGCACGGAATTAAAAGCGACCGAGAACATCGTGAGTGGCTGTATCGGTAATTCAGACCGAATTACTCGAAATTGTTGCCCGAAGCCTTCTATGCAGTCTCATTCAATGGAGAAAATTATCCGAGGTGGCTCAAAGACTTCGGCCCATAAAGTTTGAACTCATGCGGACAGTAACCAAGGCAGGCAGGCATACGACACCCAGAGTTCAAAGGTTGGCTTGCCACGATGGCATAGTTATCGCTATAGCTATCTATACCACACATATATGAGAACATGTTCAAGACTAAATGAATATGAGGAACAGGATTGTTGAAAACGAGTCTATTCTTGATGTGCCTAGTTTCTACAAGTGGGAGTCGTTCGAAATGGTAGCGTACTGAAAGCCGGAATCAATTTCCATGGACAAGAGCACACTTATGAGAGCAAAACTCTACCGCAAGAGAAGGACTACTAGGCAGATGACGATAAAATCGTGAAAAGATGAAAGTCGACAGGCATTTAGTCCCGACAATTCGAGCAACGGAAGGTTTTTCCGACACCTTCCTAATACGGAATTAGGGCTCAGCCGTAACTCAAATGTCACTTCTAAGATTTCATTGCAAATTCCACTCGATATCTTTCAGATATCAATGTATATTTGTGTCTCTAATTTGATTACTCGCTCCTCACTGAAACGGTCCTAGTATCGAGATGTCTTCTATCAAGTCTGCAGAAGCCACGAATGGCCCTGATGGTAGGTCCTTCCCTCAACGCCATCAAGGCAGTTGCTCCCATACTGACTCTACATGATTTCTAGTGAGCGAAGACGCTATCATTCAGCTGCTCGATCAAACAATAAATACGGCCATGGAGAATACCGTAAACACCGCCATCAAAAACGCCGTCAAGAGTTCGATCAACGCAGCAGTCCAAAACGCAGTCGATAAAGTCTTGAAACGATCAATATCGAACAATCCGCCCAAGATGCTTTTGAAAAGGCTGTCAAAAAACTTCGTGATGGCTCTTTCGACGAACAGTTGATGAGCTTTCTCTCAGAGAACGACAACCGAGCATCCCAAAACAACGCTGCTCAAACCCGGGTTCCGAATGACAACGCAAAGCAAATCAAAGCCGTGAAGGATTTTCATAGACACGCAAGTGACTTTGTCACTCCAGGCAAGACTTATCAGATCTACCTTCACGATGAGGCGGATGGCGATACTTATCGTGTGCTCGAGGCCGGTAATGGTGTTGCCGTTCGACTTGCATTACCCGAGCATGTCGAATCCGGGGCAATACCGATATCTGATTGTCAGTGGCAATGTCGCCAGAATGGATTAAGACTCCACTTCTCTAATCGGTCGACGAGAATGTACCTTTGTTTCGATTGTGATGATTTCGAAGGGGGAGAATGCAGTCTAGCTGTGACACCGCGAAAGCGTTTCGACAAGAGTTGCTTATTTCGTCTACCACCAATCTCGTATGTACGTAGGCTCGTTCGTAGGCTCAATATAGATTCATACCCTAGATTTGTACGTGAGCGCGCGTGTCAACTAGATTAGGAATTATACACCAAATTCAACACCAAATTATGGCCTCGTCCGTAAGATTTGTATGGTGCGCAGGTGCGCACTAGGTTGACATGATGTATATATCTACAAGGTAACGAGCGCGGAAGGCTTAAAGCTAGTTAATACCAGTGCTGATTTACACATTGCCTAATTAGAGAGGCGCGCATCAAATCAAGCCTCACAAGCCTTTCATGAGACTACTATAGGGTTACCAACTTATAATGTAGCTAACTCTCCTTATATAACCGTGCTATGACAACGGGTTGTCATTTTCTTTTTGGTTACATGTCTTCATTAGATCGAGCACATCCATGGATATGTAGGAGATTCCATCTCTACTCTGCTTCATTCTTGTTGACTTCCTGCCCACGATCATTACATACGTGCTTTCCAACAATTCCGATGACTTCGTATTTCCTGTTTTTTTTTTTTTTTTTGGTTCCATGTCGAATAATAAATTATTTCTATCTTATGTACTTGGTATCCATGGTTTTTTTCCTCTTCTGCTTGTTGGCATATAAAATCTCGCGCGTTCTGCCGGCGTAGGTATGCCGCCCTGTTTTGCATCGGATAAAGGAATCAAGAAATATTGTATAAGCTCGTTAGAGGATTATTTTACCTATTTGCTGCTTGCTGTTTTTGCATGGACTGGGAAAGGAAACTCAATATAAGTACCTAGGAAGTCCAACCAGATTTACCTTTTGTTCAAACAAGCAAGAAGCAGCAATCAGATACAACTTGCAAGGCTCTTTCCCAATTACATTGGTACTACCTACATTGCTTTCTATATCAAAGACGCTCGTCTTACTACAATCAAACTGTTCACTGGCTTTTCTCATTCTATCTAAGTATTAGCTTGATTTGGGAGATCATTGTTTCATGTGAGTTCAGCACTTCAGACTTCTTTTTCAAGCGAAGAAGTTGAGCTGACTCGTGACACACGACATTTTAGTATGGACGCAAACAACGACAATACACAGGGTTCAAATGCCTCTCAAGGAGACATCAGCGGCACCAATGGTCAGTTTCGACATCTACATCAACCTTGGTATTATTTGAGCAACTTGATACTGGCTTCGTCCCCTTTTCTAGGCCAAATTCTCGACGAGACCATGATGGCAGCTATGGAAAACATCGTGGAAGCAGCCGTCGAAAAGGCAGTGAAGAAGACAGCCAAGGAATTTATGGGCGATGTCGTGATGGATACTGTCGACGAAATTGTGAAAATCGCTGTCCAGAAAGCCATAGAGGAAATCTCTGGACGTTCCAGTGGACTACAATCATCAAGCTCCAGTGCGCAAAACAACCACCAAGGACGATCCATCCGTATCAAAGAGGACCCGGATGCCGATAACAGTCTCGCTGATGAACTCAATTCTCCCGCAGTGGACGAAGTCCGCCCAGGATGTAAATTTCGAATTTATGGTGAATCAGGTGGTTGGCATATACTGGGGGTCAATGAAATGTCTAATCTCACTCTGGAGAGCATTCACATGGCTAGATTGCCTTCGGTATTCTACGAATGGGAGTATGATCTAAAGGGTGATTATGCTTGTTTTTACAATAACGCGATGGGAGTATATCTGCAAGCGGCAGATTGTGGCAGTGAAGAGGGTCTCATGGCTGTTGGTAGCGGTGACCGTCATAATCAATTTTACACGACACAGGACATCGGAACTGGAAAGCGCTCACTCAAATGTATGTATCCGGGAGTCGATGGTGTTACTGAATATCTGGATGCTGTCGAAATACGGGACGACGGGGAAGGGAGATTGGTGCCTGTGCATTACCGGAAGCCTATAGCGAAGTTGATGTGGAAATTCAAACAGGTTAAAAAGGAGTGATCTACTATGTTGATGGTTTTTCAGATTTGTCCTCGGTCACACGAGTCTCTTTTCTGATGAGCCTCGGAAATAAGGAAAAAATGGCTTTCTATCATCTGTCATTCCCTGCGAATTTTGCTTACCTAGGTACCAGTAATGGCAAGTTGACATTCCTTAGTGTTTAATTTAATAAGCCATATAACCTTCTGTCAATTTCCCATTTACAATATTGTCTTAGAAAGCCCACAACGGTTAATTTACTCAATGTTGAATTCGATGACTTATGTAGTTTTGAAAAGAGATTCCAGGCTCACTACATGTTCAAATTCTCTGTGGCCTAAGTTTTGTCAAACGGTAAAGCCTTCTTTATCTTCGCTACCCAGGATTGGTCTTCTTTCGGTTCCTTTTTCGAATATATCAGGGAATATTTGAATTTGGACTAGATAATAGAACAAGAAGAAGACCATAGCAGATGAATGAATATGAAATTTGCAAACAAACAGCCTGCTCAACATGCTATCTTTCCTTCTAGCAAACAGCTCTAATGCCACGCTATGATTTATCAACGGAAAGACATGACTTTCAGAAGTCAATCAATTCTTCCGACCCAGATAAAATTTTTCAATCCCAAAAGAGATACACTAAGGTGTCACTAGAGTAATTCTGTGCCAACGAGCGAGATTTCCAGCAGCCATATCGGGGTTTCATAGGCTCGTAGATAGTCTTGAGCAAAATTTTCTTGATCTCCCCTCGTTGTCGATCTGTCCGACCTAGCTCTCTGGAACTTTTGAGGTTTGCCATGTACCACACAGCGCAAGCGTGTATATTACCATTTGCGACGTTACAGCCGGATCGCAGAAGATAGAGGACAATGCCCTCGAGGATCCGACACTGTTCTTTTCTTTTTTTTCGAGTTCTCGACTCTCGTACATTGCTACTACGATTCCACATTCACTCTCATTCTCCATTCTAGCCCCGTGTTTCACTAGTATTTGAACTGTTGTTACGTGGAGATTTAATGCAGCATGGAAAAGTATTCGTAGGTCCTCGATAGATAAATTGACGTCAACCCACCCTTGACGAAGAAGAACATCAACGGCGGCAGGTTTGCCCAGTTCGCATGCGCTCAGGCAAGCTTCTTCACACTGAAGTTTGATTCTTTTTTTTTTCTTTGACAAATTCTTCTTTTTTGGTCCCTGCAACTTGAGTTTGTCGCTTCGAATGCGGAATTCATTGAGTATCATTTCGAGCGCGGCTCTGTTATCACACTGAGCTGCTTCCACGATAGGTGACATTGTAGTGATAAACTTAGAGTCGATGTTTTCTACTGTCGCTCCTTGTTACAATAACAGCTTTACTATATCCAGATGATTGCGGCATGTAGCAATTTGCAGTGCATTGTTTGGACCGTAGGTTAATGTGATACCTTTGATATTGGCATCCACATTGCCTTGACTCATCAGTATCTTATTTACATTGATGTAACCGAAAAAGGAAGCAGCCAAAAATGGATGAAACCAGTGCTCCACAGCATCATCCAATACATCAAGGTGTACCGAACTATCACTGGCCAGGTACGAAGAATAGAACGAACATTTATCAAATGCGCTCATTGAGACCCCTGCTTTCAAGAACTTGGAAAACGCGCTGCTGTTTCCGTGTACGACCGCAAAGATGAAGTGTGATTGGTAACAGCCCCTTCTCACGGTTGGCAGATACTAAAAGTAGTCTAGTAGGGCGTTCAAGGAGCTGCATGTTTGAGAAAGCACACTGAGGTCTGTGGCATTCATATTATCGCATACCAATAAGACTGTTTCGTGAGGAAGAGATGCCCACAACACGATTTCCTTGCCAGGTGGTATGACTTGTTTAAATTCCTAGCTGTTGAAATTGACACTTTTTTTCACAACGATTTTGAGAATGCAACTCTCATAAGTACCTAGGTAGGCAGCAGGACAAGTTTGTTTAGGCAGACTCTGCCAAACAGTCAAGTGGTAATGGAACCTTGTTCCTCCCATCTAAAAGACTGTAGATTAGGTAAATACTTAAACGTTAACGAACCCCCTCTGTCGAAATTATGCATAGTTTAGTTCCCAGCCATTCAATCACATATTTAAATGTACTCCTAATCAACAATTCAAAGTTGAAAGCAATGTTGAATACGCACCATCACTAAGTCGGCCTCGGACAATTAGAAGTATACATTCTAGGAACACGACGGGAATGCGCTATACTATTGGTATGTCTACGCATGTCGTCAGAAACGTATGAATTCTGTGTATAAAGTCACAAAATATTACTGAGTTCCTATTTCGATTACGAAAGACATAGAGTATTAAGATTCTGTTTCCTAAAACGAATCGCGCTGACAGTGTCGCCGTAAGCGTCGGTTAGGGCTAAATGTGCCAGGGATTTTCAGTACCGTATCCACATAAGGTCCACTTATGTCAAAATTCCTCTCCGCTTTACATCAAGGACTTATAACTCAGTTGGTTAGAGTGTCGTACTAATATCAGCTTGCTTCGCAAGTTAGTTGTTAGTAATGCGAAAGTCCACAGTTCGAGCCTGTGTTGGTCCATTTCTTTTTTGCCCCCTTATTTTGGTCCCATATTTTTTTGTATTGTAAATATAAATCGCTCTATCAGAAAATGAACATCGTCACCTTCGCGACGAATAAAACTCAACTAATGAGTAAGCAAAAGTTTACTAGCTATCGTCTCTTTTTTTTTTTTTTCTCCTTTTCATGAGTATCTGCGGATCGGGAAAGGGAAGACTTGTTTCCCTACGTAATGCAATGCGTACATCCAACCCAAAGATACTAGATGCATATCACAAAGCATAACATTTGAAGCACTCTTAGTATCTCCAAATCCCCACTGCCACTTGACGGTTATTATAGACAAGGTGGCTTTCAGTGAATCGGTCGTGGGTAATCAATTATAAGATGACCATTAAGACTACAATAACCTGATCCTCACCTTTCGCCAGGAGGAGGTGTGCGGAGGTATCGTCTGGGGCCTGAACACACCGATCCAGCATCTAGATTTGCGTTGCTAACCAGCAGAGATTTCGTGGCGACATTCGAAGATGCAAGCTACCAAGTTTCATTTCCAACAAGGACAGATCAATATCGAATATAAAGAGATAACCTTACCGGACCATCAAACCTACGGATAATGCCGCATTCGGACACCGCCATCAAACAATATCAATTGGCTCAACAAGGGAAATAATTGCGCCCTGAAAGACAAACAAGGAAATGGCTCACCGATTGCCCGGTGGCATCACATGACTGACATAGCTGCCTAGCTGCGTGCTTTCCTCTACCTATTAAACCCCTTCTCGCTCCTTATATACTCAGCCTTAGACTGTGACTTTCTCAGAAGATTTAAAAAGCCAAATAGCTTAAATTAGAGTGAACTTCTCTAACAGCCACCCAAAATGAAATAAAGAAAATTCAGAAAGAGGTTCCAAAACAATTATTTCAAGGCTTGTATACTTATACAAATATTCTTCCTCCTTGCACATGTGCCATGCCGGGACAGGCTACTCCCTAAAAGATGTACGATGGAAATGATTCTGCATGTAAATGACTACCAAGGCCTTTCGTCGTGTCAAATGAAGTGAAGGAGCAAGTTTTCCCCCAGAATGAAATAGACGAAATCACGCCCAAACACCAGGAGTATATATCAATATAGATTATCCCGATTAATGGGAAAGAAGATGACCGCAGGGTCCATTGGACACAGTAATGGCACCGTCGCTAGAACTCTCAACGTCGACATAACCATACGTTTCCGACGAACAGGAGGTCGTTGCCATCATATAACAAAATTGCTGGCCAGTAAACATGTATGAAAATGCACATTGAGAGTTTTGCTGGCAAGCAACACAACAATCGTATTGCGAGGCTTTGGAAATGGTCGATACGGTCGCGCCGGGGATGTGGGTTAATTCGATCGCGTAGATGGACAGTCCGGCTAGGGAGCCGAAGTCCGAGGACAACGGGCTGGAAGCAATGTTGTTAGTGGCACAGGCTGCGTAGAAAGAAGTGGTGGTCACGCCCGGAATGACTGTTGTGCTTGATGTCACGGTACTCGTCACCGCCGGAGCAGTGGAAGTCTCCGTGACCGTTAAGAGCGTGGAGTAGCTGAGCGTAGTAGAAACATCGCTTGGAAGCACCGTTGAGCTGCTTGTAACTGTGCTAGAGGTTATCGTGGTGCTCGTCGGCTCAGCAGCAGTCAGCGTTGCTGGAGATTCAGTGAGAGTCGAAGTGGTCGTGGTCCTGACCACGACAGTCGCCACACACTCAACAGCTGCAGCATACTGGTAGTCGTCATCCCAATTGGGACAACTGTGCTCGGAATTCTCAGACAGCTCCCGTTTAGCGGCAGTTGGAGCCGCCATGGTGTCTGCAATCGGGGTCACACCAGCTGCGACACGGATAGTGGAGGTGGCAGTTGAGAGAACCGAGATGGTACTCGTGGAGGTAGATGTGACGGGTGGTAAGGTGAGCGTACTTGTTGCAGTGGTGTACTGCGTCGAGGTAGTGGAGAATGTGTCAGTAATTGTGTCAGCGGCGACTGTGACGGTGCTGGTTGCGTATTCTGCCAACGATAGCCATGATGCGCTAGGTGTCACCGTAACGGTATCCTGAAGGGTCGAGTAGACCACAACGGGATGCGTATCATAGGATGTGTGGGTGACTGTAGACGTCGGGATCACCGCCACCGACTCTGTTCCCAGCTCTGTTCTACAGACAATCGAGGGCTGAGCAGCAACAGGTGTACTAGCAAGCGGCGTCCTCGCTAACGGAGCATTCGCTGAGACTTGGCTGAGCAGGAAGCCCACCGTGAGAACAATGCGAAACGCCATGATGAGTGCTGACTCAGATTGTTGTTTTAACTATTTTGAGTATTGAGAGTTCATTTGAATCTGCAGACCCATCTGTCAAATAGTCATTTATAATTCCGTCGTTCCCCCTTTCCGTATACTCGGCTCGGCTGCTATTCCCTTCATCCACGAAGGCGCTTCATACTTACACTAGCCCAGGTACCAACGAAGAAGCGGAGCTATTCATAACCTTAGAAATACAACTTTTGACGTCGAGTTAACTTTGCCGAAGTCACTCGTTTTCATAGCACTCTTTCATTTCACCGACCAACTATAAAAAGTGAAAATAAGACATATGGTTTGAAATTTAGAAAAGTAAATCCGAGTACTCAAGACCTAGCTAAAGCGGCATGTTGAACATATGGTCTCCCTATATTGAAATCTTGGTACATAATATATGTCTCGCAAATCAGAAACGACACTTACCAGGCCTGAAGTAATAAAATTTCGGATATACTTGATGTGAATATCGAGGGGCCTATTCATTTGTCATAGCCAGGTTCTGTGAAAGTAATTGTAGCCCAGGTCATGAAATACGTTTCAACATCTTTAACATTTTCCTGGTGTACTAAAAGGAACAATAAGCTGAAATCCGCTACGCTTCAATTAAAGACCCTATTAACTCGACACTTCCAGATTCGGATCTGCATTCCGGGTCGCCAGGGTCAATGAATCGTTACACGTATGGCATTTTCCCCACCGGGCAAGATGTAAAGCCGACACGACTAGAATCACTGCCTACCTTGAAACTCATACAAAGACTTGAAAGATAGATGACGAGAATCAGTGAGGCTAGCAGAGATTCCGGCAAGCCGTTTGGTGCAGCATAGTAGTGGGGGCGTAGTATGAGACGCGGTTCGTGGAATCGTACACATGGGCCTCTGCTCATTGTTTCGACCCCGAAGTTGCTGTGACATAGCAATTGGTGTCGAGCATATGCAACAACGAAATCTTAAACAATGGAGAATTGCGTGAATATCATGATAGTCTTCTACTCCGTTCCGACGGAGTCGGGGTAGATCCGAGTCAACATATCTGGGGATTCTGGGGGATGCGGGGAATAGACGGCTTGTACCTAGCTAGGTACGGAGTAGATATACTAGAGGTTCGCACCGCGTTGATCAGGTTCGTAAACCTGCTTCTCTTTGCTAAGAAAATTCTATACTTGGTGAGACAGGACATAAGCTACACGGACGATAGCAGAGAAAAAGTCCCAAGCTGATAGCACCTCATCCTAAATCACAATGTCAATCACAATCCAGACGACACAGATCCCCCATCTCGGGGGTATAACAGCAGATTACGCCTTTTCGAATGGTGCTCATGACCCCAACAAGCCAACATGCGTCTTGATTACAGCAATGAGCATGAATATACAGCTCTTCAAAGACCAATTCAACGACACGAAACTCACGAATGCCATCAATCTGCTCGCAATTGAGCCTCTAGGACACGGCGGCACATCCTCTGCCTCTGAGCATTTTACATACTGGGACTCAGCGCAGACCGCATTGCAGGTTATCGACAAGCTTGGGATTAAAAGAGTATTTGCGCTTGGGGTCAGTCAAGGTGGATGGATTGTCACACGGATGGCACTCCTGGCTCCGGAGAAGGTATATATATTCTTTGCGTCCCAGATCATTACCCGTCTTCTTGAAATTGAATGAACGCTCACTGCATCTTTATCACTAGATCCTCGGACTCGTGCTACTTGGAACATCACTCGACTCTGAATCACCCGAATCTCGCGAACTAGGCTCTTGGAATCCCGCCCAGTTGCTGACGCCATTCTATGAGGGTTTATCAGCTGTAAAAGATACTCCCGATTTCGTTATTGACGATGCCTGGTGTGGCGCCTTCGCTGGTGTCGGTGGTTTCGGGCCAAACATAACCCCAGAGACGGTTGGATTCTGGACCAAGATCTTCAAAGATACATACAAGGGAGATGAAGGCCGAAAAAAGGTTCGAATGGCACTCATCTGCCTCCTAGAGAGGGATGGGCTTCTTCTCCGTATCAAGGACATTACTTGCCCGGTTCACTGGCTGCAGGTAGGTTTAATGTAAATGAATAGGATGACCTATACTTACTACTATATCAACAGGGCACTGATGATTATATCTTCGGGACCAAGCTTCCGGCAGATCATATCACACGCTTTACTTCTGCAAAGGAGTCGGAATTGACGATTGTACCGGGCGGTGCACATTACCTAAACACATCAAGTCCAGCGGAGGTCAATGCGGCGTTATTGGCTTTTGTGACTAGACACTATACATCATGAACATAGATAGAAGGTTAGTGTAGGAATTGGATTTGTTAATGTGGGAAGCTTTGCTGTACGGTCAGCCTGCGTTGCGCTTGCTCTATGATGGGATGTGAAGAAGAAACCTCTTTAATACACATCAAAAAATCAGATTATCGAGTTGTGACTTTTGTATGTTAGGTGTACCCAAATAGCTTCTCGAAATACATAGGAAACAGAAGAGATTTGCGCTCGATGGGCAGCGCTGCTTCACGCGCTGATATTGATCTTGGCAACGTTGAATTTATATGCCCTATTTTAATTCGAGTCAAGATTTTCAAACTGGGCGATTTTTGCTACTCTTGTTTGCTCTCTCCGCATGGTAGAGAGAGCTCAGGGAAAACAGGGCCCCGGCTATAAAGAGAGTCATACTGACATCGAATCCTCACTTATAACCATTTTCGGTCATGTCAGCATGATCAACTTGATGCGCTTTGTCATCATGATGTATTCGCTGGCTGGTTGTACTAGGGCGAACGTCAAGGGTAGAAGCGGTGGAAAGTACCGGAAGCGTCGTATGGACAGTCGGGATATCATCCAGTCAAAGAGGCTTTTCGTGGTTTTGGCAAGAAAATGAATCTGATATGCAAACAGCTGATCGCTTCCAACCCACTCGCGACGCGCTGTCTCGCTATGGCCGAGTAGCTAATATCACTTGAAAGTAAATTATATAAACTTAGTAAATGCTCTAGAAGTACTCAGCAAGTGATCTAAAATATTGTCATAAGGAATCTGGTATCCTAGAAACAGCATACTAATTTTTTTCAACTATAAATAACGTTCAAGCGCCTTTGCTGCATCAACAACACTCTGCTTAGGACCGATCCATTCCTTTCCAGTTACTCTGACAGCCTTGCTATTATCAACTTTGGCCGCTGGGGTGTCTTCCGGAACGCTATAGTCAGGCAAATAGCCCTCTCCGGGATTGCCCTCCTTGATAATATTCTTTCTCTCGGGATATATCTCGCGCAGAATATCTGCAACTGCCTGATGACTTCTAACTCCAGACGCCGCAATGAATCTCTGGTTATTTGCTTTTTCGCTTTCTTGGACTGCAAACAAGATTAAACGAGCCACGTCCCGAACATCGACCGAGCCATTGGAGCCACCGAAAGGAGGTGGAATATCCTGACCGGACAGAACTGTCCAAACAATCTTGGCTGTTATGTTTAGGTCCTCGGGGTTTTCTGGAAATAACAACGGCGGTCCCCAAACATAGACAGGATTGATTGCAGTCATGGTAAAACTCGGCTTCTTATCCTTTTGGAAATCCCACATGGCTCGTTCCGCGGCCGTTTTACTTGCCTTGTATATCATCATAGACGGTGTCTGCTTGCCTAGGCGTGCGACCTCTTTCTCGGATACATCATCCCAGTCGGCTTCCGTGAATCTATAGGCCGCATTATCGTCTGGCTTCTTCCCAATCACAGCCGCAATAGATGAAAGTAGGACGAATGACTTCACCGTCGACGACCCAGTGCTAGAACTCGAATGCGCGGAATCAAGTACAGATCTTACACCCTGTACAGCTGTGTTGATAACGGGTTCCGGATCCGAGAAATTCAGGGACATGGGCGATGCGGTATGTGCTATGGCATGACATCCACGAACGGCACCATCGAATGCGCCCGGAAGCGTAATGTCGGGGACTTGCACAATGCTGAACCGGCCATCAGAAGCATAGGACTTGAAAGGTTCGGCTTCAAGCATCGAGTAACTCGATTTGGCAGACCTGGTTGTTCCGCGGACATTGTAGCCGGCATCTAGGAATGCTTTGGCGGTCCAGGATGCGATGAAGCCGTTAACGGCGGTGACGAGGACTAGGGGGTACTCTGTTGCTGATGGCATTGTTTGTATCGATTTTTCTTTACCTTGTTTTGATCGTCCTGGATGGGCGCATTGTGAAGAGCATATTCCCTCTTATTTATAACTCAAGTCCGTTAATCGAGGTGGCGTGCAAGCACTTTCAAATTTACTCATCTTTTCGCGCGGCTTATGTGAGCGCATTCGTGATAGGGATTTATTTTTGTTCAGTAATCGTGTTGCTCAGTAATCATATTGTACTACGTCCTTTGGCAGTACGACTGACTCGGTTTGCGGCTAAGTTAAGCTCGGCTGGAAAATTATGACAATGCCGGTTTACCTAGGCATTTTTCAATAGTTAGCTCAATGTTGAATGTATACCTCACACGGCACTGTTCAGAGACTGTCGGGATAATCGAATTTGTTCCGCATTGTGGAACGAGAAGTGTGTCGTATATAGCATCGATTCGGTCTCAGACCTCATACAATTGCTGACTTTTCGTCACAGTATCAGATGCCACAGCCAGAATCAAACAAGCGAGACATAATCATGCTGCGAACTCTCAAAAGTCCATTGAGATCGAAGAGTATTGTGTATGGCCAAAAATAGATAGTAAGGCTTCTGTCACCCGTGAGGAATTTCAGTCCGATTAGTCATGTCGACATAAGTACGCTTGTCGCCCCTCGGGTTTTAATCATCTCATCTCAACTTGTCAGCAGTAATTCTCCCCGGATCTTTTTGTGAGGAAGATCTGCTCTCATCTCATTTTGTGTTCTCCTTTCAGGTGATTGTTGTTGTTGTTGTTGTTGTTGGGGCAGCCTCCGATAAGATAGCAACTAAGCAATCGCGGGGTCTTCCGTCATTCTGCCCCGTGCACATCGTCACCTCCTCTCCTCAACAATACAAGCTCTCGATCAACGACCACAACCTGTGATAGCGATCAACATGGACCGCGGCAAAAAGCCCACCTCAATCGGAATCGGAGGCTCCATTCCTCAACCCACAGTCAACATCAATGACAATGGCACCGTCGACGCAAAGCTGCCCTCCGGCGAGTCCGTGACTGTCCACTTGTTCGGCGCAACCGTGATTTCGTGGAAGCTTGCGACTGGCGCGGAGCAGTTGTTTGTGAGCTCCAAAGCGATTCTGGATGGATCGAAGGCTATTCGCGGTGGGATCCCCGTTGTCTTCCCTGTGAGTATCTTCTCCCAGGTCTCGATTTAAGGGCATGTTTACTGATGGGAGTTCTGGTAGGTATTCGGTCCCCCGCCTCCAAATCATGCCACCTCCAGCCTCCCTCAACACGGTTTCGCTCGCTCTTCCAACTGGGAGTTTTTGGGTAAATCAACTTCGGAATCTTTGGGCAATAAAGCGGATACCACAGTCAAGCTGGACTTCGGATTGTCGTCGAGCATGATCACCGAGGAATTCCGCGAGGCTTGGCCGTACGACTTTGGACTTGTCTATAGCGTCACACTTAGTCCGGATAGCTTGGAGACTTCTTTGCAGGTGCAGAATAAGGGATCAGAGTCGTTTGACTTCCATGTGCTGTTGCATAATTATTTCAAGGTCCCAGTAAGTTACAGTCCTCCGTCTCGTGGTGTACTAAA
Organism: Talaromyces ruber; assembly: GCA_022813215.1. Classification (NCBI taxonomy): domain Eukaryota; kingdom Fungi; phylum Ascomycota; class Eurotiomycetes; order Eurotiales; family Trichocomaceae; genus Talaromyces; species Talaromyces ruber. The sequence goes on along the minus strand of JAKLMW010000022.1, from coordinate 383,866 downwards.
TAGCATTGACCCGGGATAACCTAGGACGTCTCCAAAATTGCCGTCACAAACCTCCAAGGCAAAGTATATATCGACAAGGTCGACAATAAAAAGGAAAAGACCGAAACGACCAATGAAATCACCATCACCGGCGAAACCGATCGTGTCTACCTGGACGTCGACCCCACAGCTCCCGTCGCCGTCCTCGAAAACGGACAGCCTTTATTCACAATCACTCGCAAGGAGCTCAACACCGTCACCGTGTGGAATCCATGGGTAGAGAATGCCAAGAAGATGAGCGACTTTGGCGATGAGGAGTATAAAGGCATGGTCTGTGTTGAGCCGGGTGCTGTGAAGAGCTGGGCTGTTCTGGAGGGAGGTGATGCTTGGGAGGGTACTCAGACTATCCGGCCTAGATTGTGATTGATCTATTATCAATAGGCTAGACAATCAAAAGGAGCTTGAATAGTTATCAAGGTTTCCAAAGTGGAGGTGTCCACCACGCAGGTACATGGGTATGACAATCTATAACTTATGTAAGCTCCGTTGTAAATGCATGGTTAATTATCTCGATAAATCTCGGTTGCATCCTCAATTACTCGTTCGGAACTGAGCGCAACTACTATACTGTATGTACATCACCTCCAGTAAGTAGGATTACCTGGTCAACCCATATAAGGCAGTAATCCAATCAATGAGAGAGAGACTATTATTCTTTCATCACTTACTGTTGCGCAGTCGTGGCATGTCAGATGTTATGTGTGTTGCCTGACGCAGGCAAGTCAGGTATCTTGCAAATGTGGTCCAAGGGTATGCATAATACGATCCTCCAATAACCTCATATTGGGCATTATTTGGACAGATCGTGACCCGACTTAATGTGCCGAGATTCATTATAACTTGCACGCAAGAATTGAAGTTAGAAACTGCAATGGTCAAGGGGTTACGATACGGTCCTCCCATCCATTATCGTGGATTGAGACCGTGACCTGGGTTCGAGTCCCAGTTGCAGTAGAAAAAAAAGCCATAATGATTTTTACATATCTAAATTTTTTTTCCCGACATAGCTCTGCTATGTTCATCTAACAGGATTATTTTACGGCTATCCTGGATGTGGCGGTTACAGTGCATATATCCACTCGACTGCTCTTATTAGATAGCGAGTGTTCCTTGATATAAGGATTTGCCAAGAATCCCCCTTACTAAACCAATGCGCACAATTCTGCTGTTACGAACCAAAATACCTGCATGAACCACTCGCTATGAGGGAAAGAAAGAGAAAGAGAAGCCAAAAGTTCCGGGAGCGTATACAGGTTTATACGGTTAAGGGGAAAATAGGGACTTCGGCAGGTTTTGCCTGGCAACAGGGGTGGTTCTGCCCCCGGGGGGCAGAAGCTAGCGCGTAGACGTAGGCACCGAGCAGGTGCCGGATCAATGAAGCAATCGTGAGGGCTTCGCCCGAACACCCTTCAAAGAATCAGAGAATACACCAGGTATCCCACCGCCTCGTACATAACAACGGACATCCCAAAGAGTTGGGAAATGCTCTCGACGAGAAGGTGGGGATTACTATTAGCCTATTACTAGTATAGGCTATTTTAGAATTTTTGTTTTAGGATCTTTTTGCATTTATTTTTGTGGTCTCTTCAATCACCAGGCGATGAGCAACAGAGTTGTTTGTGGTGTTGAATGTTGATGTTGAGGCTTGTTTGTGTGGAGAGGACGCGCAATGCAGGCTAATTGACGCTGTGCTAAAGTGAGGACGATTACGTGCTAGACGGCCACTATGACTACTGCTTCTACCCGCGGGCTCTTTTTCATTTTTTTCTTTCTTTCTTATTTCTAATCAATCACTCGCCGATTATAAATATCTACACCGAGACAGAAGCCTGTCTGGTTGCATGTGAATGACTTCGAACACGGGCCAGCATACTGAGCGCTCAGGACCGCAATATGTAACTGAGGAGGAAGGTTTGCCGACTCCGCCACTGTTGGAAGTCGAGAACGAGGAGTACAACCAGGTGGTACCTGATAACCTGGACGATGCGCCGAGACAGGTCGGCAATGGTATAACACAAAATGGCGAGAATGACAACAATAATGGCACTGGCCCGGAACCAGAAGAAAAAGAAAAACCGATATCGTGGAGCCAACTCCCCAAAAAGACTCAACTACTCATCCTCGTCCTGGCCCGACTATCAGAACCTCTCACCCAGACCTCACTCCAAGCATATCTCTTCTACCAATTGAAGTCCTTTGACCCCTCGCTTCCGGACTCTGCGATCTCACGACAAGCCGGTATCTTCCAAGGGAGTTTCACAGCCGCGCAGTTCCTCACTTCTGTATGGTGGGGGCGAGCAGCCGATTCGCACTGGGTTGGACGGAAGCGAGTTTTGTTAGTTGGAATGCTCGGCACGCTCATATCGTGCGTCGGATTTGGATTCTCGAGGTCTTTCACGGCGGCGATTATATTTCGGATTCTGGGCGGGTTGATGAATAGCAACGTTGGGGTCATGAGGACCATGGTTTCGGAGATTATTGTTGAGAAGAAGTATAGCGCCCTATGTGTTCTGAGTTCTTTTACAGTCGGCTAATCATGGCAGATACCAATCACGCGCGTTCCTGTTGTTGCCAATGTGTTTCAATGTTGGTGTGATTATAGGACCCAGTTTAGGCGGTTTTCTGGCAGAGCCCGTCACCAGTTTCCCGGGTCTGTTTGGACCGGGTTCTTTTCTTGGTGGTGAAGATGGAGTGTGGTGGATGCGGCATTGGCCTTACGCATTGCCGAACCTCGTCAGCGCGGTCTTCATTCTCTCGGCATGGGCTGGAATTTTCTTTGGTTTAGACGAGGTTGGTCAATTACGGTCCTTTCGTCGAATATGGGACGACTAACTGGAATAGACTCACGAGACACTCAGGCATCAACCTGACTGGGGCAGGAAAATGGGTAGCGCAATAGCTAGACGATTCAGACGCAATCAAGGATATAGTTATCGCCGACTAGACGACGATGAAAGATCCGTCTTTCTTGAAGACCATGACGACCTGGTGCCGGACAGCGATACAATCAGACAACCCGAACCTCTACCTATGGCACGCAAAAAGTCGACTTGGAAGCAACTCCTCACCAGAAATGTCGTCCTCACCTTACTAACTCACTCACTCCTCGCAATGCACACTAGCGCCTTCAACTCCATGACTTTTGTCTTCCTACCGACCCCTCGTGCCCCCGAAGATAGTCGCAAAGACTTCTTCCACTTCAACGGTGGCCTCGGCCTAACAACGCAACAAGTCGGTATCGCAACATCAGTTATCGGACTTATCGGCCTACCTTTGCAGCTTTTCGTCTACCCACGCGTCCAATTCCGGCTTGGCACTTTGAAGTCTTTGCGCAGTTTCTTGCCTTTATCTCCATTGGCGTATATGCTCATGCCATTCTTGGTCCTCATCCCGCGAGGCGCTCAGTATTTGATCTGGCCTTCGTTCAGTTTCGTAGTTGCGCTGCAAGTTCTGTCGCGAACGTTTGTGCTTCCCGCCGCGATTATCCTGGTTAATAACTCCGTCACTGATCCTTCCGTTCTCGGGACGATTCATGGAGTGGCACAGAGTATTTCCAGTGGTGCTCGGACATTGGGCCCGTTTCTTGGTGGTTTGGGATTGAGCCTGGGATTAACCCATAATATCATCGGCGCTGTCTGGTGGGCGCTTGCGGTGGAAGCGTTGTTTGGTTGGCTTGTGAGCTGGTCGATATACGAGGGTGAGGGGATTCAGAGGAAGAAGGTTGTTCAAGAGGAGGAGGCTTTACTGAACTCGGAATCCGAGGAAGAAAGTAGATAGACTATTTACACTTTTATGATTCGACGTATGTCACGATTTTGCTTGTACATATCCTACATATTGTCGCCTTAAGCAAGCACGCAAGATTTCCTGTATAAATAATCGTTCAACATTCTTTTGTTGATATTCAATCATGATATATACTGTGTTATCCTCACTCCGTTTGATTCGAGGTTTCATTATCATCGTTACTTTCGTCATTAATTCGTCCATTGTTTCTCAATATCTTCAGCCGTCGCGGTGCCACCGAATACGCGGGCTGATATTTAAATCATTCATATCCGTGCCTCTACCTGATAGGCCCTGAAGCGTGTATCCTATCCTTCGCCAAGGCTCAAACGACAATCGATGGTGTAAGAAAAGCTCGAATAGCCTCTTTGGCATCTCCGTCATGCGACCTCAGTAACTCGGTGGCCTTATTCTTCGTCAGATCGAGTTCTTCAACCTATACCAAGCACAAATTCTTAGCGGCTGTCACAACAAGGAAGAGTATCACAGCTTACGAGTAACGTAACATCCTCCGCCACGATCTTAACCGCTTTCTTCTTCACAGCCGTCTCTGCCGCACTCGCAGCTGCCTTGTTAGCACCCCCGGCCTTCCCAACTGCGCCACCGGACGCAATCTCTAACCGACTCATAGCCTTCCCTAAGGCTTCTTGTGCGGCTGCAGACGAGAGCTTGTCGCTGCCATCTTGTGATATTTCGTTGTCGTTCAGCGAGTTGAGGGCGGCGGCGGCTTTGCGGTCTTCGGCGTTGGCGGGCAGGCGGGTTTCTTCGCCTTCAGCGGCGGAGGGGATATTGTCTGCCATTCTTCGTTTTGTGGCAGCTTTATCCTGTGATACAGATGATCAGATTGTTGGCTTTGTTGTTTGTTGGAGATGAAGGTAAAGCGGAGGTGATTGTCGGCGGGGACATGCTAGGCCGGATTCAGAGCTAAGCTTCTTAGTGCTGCCCCGCACCACTTGACGCGGATATCGTCGGCTATTTATTTCTACATCTGATTTCTCTGCATCATCTTTTCAACAAACTCTCCTTCACCCGATACCTTTTGCATCTTTACAAATTGAAAACCACCTTACCTTCGCTTTTGGGAGATTCAGTTTTATATCAGTCCAGCGCCATTCCGATTCCACCAAATCTACATCTGCAGCCATACGCGGATACTATCTCACTCCCGCGGTGACTCACCAAAATCCCCAGCATTGTCTTCAAGAAACTAGCCACTGGAGCTCAATTAAAATTACACCGAGAGTCTCGGAATAGATATCTGACACACAAAGACATCACAGCCATGGCGGAATGGAGTCCCACGTGTACGTCGCCGCTAAAGGGCCTCGAATATTGATTTGATCGTGACACTAACAATTCTTGCTATCCACCAGCCTGGACCTCGAAACCGATCAAACAAGATGTCACATACGAAGACGCTGACGCTGTAAAAGTGGCATTGACCAAACTTCAAAAACTGCCGCCATTGGTGACACCGCACGAGGTATGATCATACCGAAATATGACAGCGATTGGAGACATCGTACTGACAGCCCGTGCCATACAGATTGTGCATTTGAAGAATAGTCTACGGAATGCGGCTCTTGGGAAGGCCTTTGTGCTGCAAGGTGGTACGTTGAGACGAACGACGTCGTGAATACGGCCGGATACTGATGGTCTGCTGCAGGCGATTGTGCGGAGTTGTTCGATTACTGCAATCAAGACACAATTGAGGCGAAGGTCAAGCTGCTCCTGCAGATGAGTTTGGTTTTAGTCTGGGGTATGAATACACACGCTGGGCCAAAGCATATGTGTCGCTGACTACTAGAAGGAGCCAACAAACCCGTCGTCCGTATTGCACGCATAGCTGGTCAATTTGCCAAGTGAGCTCTGCAATTTCCGAATGGATGTACAGAACTAACAAATCTAGACCCCGCTCAAGTCCAAACGAAACAATTAACGGCGTCACAATGCCCTCTTTCCGCGGTGACAACATCAACGGCTTCGAAGCAAGCCCCGAGTCACGAAAACCAGATCCGTCTCGCCTGGTATCAGCATACTTTCACTCCGCAGCAACCCTCAACTATCTCCGTGCCTCACTAGCGTCTGGTATTGCCGATCTGCACTCGCCTCTAGACTGGGGCTTGGGACACGTCATTGCACCATCCATCAAACAAAAATACGAGAGAATCATAAACTCAGTGACGGATGCACTACGATTCATGCACACAGTTGGCGTCGACCAGGATCGCCGCGTTGCAACAGCCGACATCTACACAAGTCATGAAGGACTATCTCTAGAGTATGAGCAAAGCTTCACTCGTCTCTTGCGCCATCCACCAGAAGCTTTTCCCTCGCCTACCGAATACAAAGAAAAACAACTCCGCCGCGGCTCGTCTGCCGCAATCTCAAAGGGCTATTACGACACATCCGCCCATTTCCTCTGGATAGGAGACCGTACACGACAGGTCACAGGCGCCCACGTTGAGTTCTTCCGCGGCCTCAGTAACCCCATCGGCATCAAAATTGGGCCCAGCATGACGACCGAAGAACTCGTGGAGTTACTCAATACCGTAAACCCGACGAAGGAGATCGGCAAAGTGACACTCATATCACGATATGGCGCGGACAAGATCGCACAATACTTACCTGCGCATATTGCTGCCGTACAGGCTTCGGGCCATTTACCGGTTTGGCAATGTGATCCGATGCATGGAAATACGCAATCTACACCTTCGGGCGTGAAAACGAGACATTTTACTAATATCTTATCCGAGCTCAAACAGGCACTGGAAATCCATAGAGCTGCCGGTAGTTATCTGGGCGGGATGCATCTCGAGCTGACAGGCGAGGCGGTTACGGAGTGTGTTGGAGGTGCAGGCGGTTTGACTGAAGAGGGCCTTTCGGAGCGTTATGAGACTTTCTGTGACCCGAGGCTTAATGAGAAGCAGGCCCTTGAGTTGGCATTTTTGGTTGCGGGATTCTACAGGGAGGATATGGAGAGAGGGGAGGAGATTCTTTGATTTTATGGATAACTGTAACATTGCTTGACAGGAAAGAAAAAGTTTTTGCCATGTATTTTCTTTTTTGGGGGAGGGGATTCCACATTGACAGAAATATAACCAAATCGATGTTTCGCTTGAGAAAGCACATCTACCCGCCTACGCCCGTCATTCGCCATCAAGTCCAGGAATTCTTCCATTACCATCTGTCTTCGAAACGCCCAATTCCAACCTCACTCAGTCAGCAGTAACGGTGTCGCAAGCACCACTACCTGATTTCAATGTGGGAATCTACCATACCAAATCATCAGCTCTACATCAGAAAAGCTTCCTAGGGTCACTCATTCATTGGATAATCCTTGAGGGAGAGGTGAACAGCCCTATACAATCGTCAAAAGGCTTAGCAAGAAGCCCCTCAAACCGTTCTCATTTCCAAATCAACAACCTGAGGTAGACAAATCTGAAATACAACCGCCTCCTATCTTCAAATGACTCACTCAAGCTCTCTCAGAGTAGAAGGCTTATTTTCCTCCAACAAATCCGTCAAAACTTCTAGTACTTCACGCATCTTATGCACAAGCTCATTCAATTCCTTTTCCTTCTTTAATATTGCTTCGTGCTCCTCATCAGTTTGCACGAGGTGGTCTGTACGCGCACGGAGCCAGTAATACTCCTTGGACTTCCTCTTCAGATATTTGTTCCTTGTCCTAGCGGCGCGTCCAACATCTGCGCAGAGATATTCGTAGTTGAAAGGAGATGATTTCTTGACGCGTTGTCTTTTAGGCGGATTGGCAGTAGTGGTAGTAGTGTCGTTGTTATCGTCGACTTCTGGTGATCTTTGACGCTTCTCGCGATGAGAAGGTTGTTGTCTTTTTTGGGAGAGACAGGTACGACCCCATTTCTTCAGGGAGTTTGTCTGCGATGCAGGTCAGCAAGACGTGCGCAGGAACAGATGTGATATGAAGTATTTGGGTAGGTCTGAAATAGTTTTGGAGGCACTAGAACATACTTTGAATGGAATATGCGAAGTGATAGAGGATTGAGAGCGTGGTTTTCTTTTCGAAGGCGAGGCGTCTGAGGAACATGCATGCCTAATGTGAAGAGAGAGGTGAATGAAGAACTTGTCTTATATTGATTTGACAGTCCAACTTTGTAAAGGTTTGATATTTCCATGCTATGAGAAGAAGGAACGTGCCGACTAAAGCGATGCCTATGAACAAAACCGTGTAGCGTGCCTACGACGAGGGTTAAGAAGATTTATTCAGAAACATAATCATGATGCATAGTTGTAATAGCACTAAGTTTACAATCAACTGTGGTGTCTTGCATTCCCAAATCTTCAGCACGTCTCAATGTCTCTACAATTTTAGATATCGGAGAAAATCGTCTCGACTATGCACGAATTTCCCATTTATTTATTCGCTAATATGAGTTGTATAAATGTTAAGATCTAAGCCGAAAAGTAATTAGGCAAGTGTCTTCAGCATACCATTCATAGTTTTGTTGGCCCTGGTAGGATCAAGAGAGCATCGCCTGCAAAAGAAGCAATGGCTGCAGTGCACGAAACACCAACTGAATGAAGGCCATTTGAATATAGAGGTATTGGCACAAATTCTGCTACCCCTAAATTTCTACAAGCAGTTCCTTGAGCCCATGGGGGGGGGGCTTTCAACATGGTAAAGATTGGAATCAATGACGTTCAATTTCGATCTCTCTGTGGCCCTTTTTAAAAACAAAGGCTACCCTGTCCACTAATCAAGTTATCACGGCAAGTGTTGACGACCGAAAACAAGCCAATATCAAGCCGCATCGTGATTGGATCGAGCTTCGATGGAAAGCACCCAGCAACCAAGCTAAGCATCCGAGCAGCTGTCGTGATTGAGAAACACCATCTTCTTAGCGGCGTGGAGGTGGGGGCTATATGCAGCCGATCCATTTTTTCCTCGTGTTCAACTGAGATGGACACTGAGAACCAGTGGATAACTCCTAGGAGTCAATTGATCTTGAGCAACAGGGTCGTTTGAGACGCTGGTGTATGGATATCAATCGTCGGCCGGGACAGCCAGGAACGATTTATACAGGAAGACAGCCAATATAGCCAGCAGGTAATCTGGTCAGTGTTCATCTGGTTCGCTCAGGTTGAGACGTTAATGTCATTAGTTCGCCGACTCAGGGATGCCACGAACTCAGAAAACCAAGCCGATACGTTTCGTCAATACCCATCCTGTGTCCAAGAGCAGGAAGAAACATTCTCGTTTGATCGTAGGGCAGCAGGTCAAAGAACGTCCAGACCCAGAGAGGAGGCAACGAGTCAGCACGCAGAGCGCTTCTGTACCGCAGAACGGGGTCGATAATGATGAAGAAAATAATGCCATATTCATCGATGACGAGGATTTTTATGGCCAAGAACCGACAGTCCCAACGTCGCCGTTTCGCCCAACTAGCAGTCAATCGACTTCTATCGTCAACTTAGGGGCGGGAAATATTGATCCCTTTAGAACGTATCCATCAGAAGTGCCCTCGGCTACAGTTAATAGGTGCTTATCGTATTGTAAGTAGGTCGATAGGATTTCTGCACATGTGGTGCTGATTCATATCTCCCAGCACTATCATTAATCCTTCCTAATATAACACCACGAGATGCGCAGGGAAAGAGCCTAGCTGCATCGCATTGGTATTCATTATCGTTTCAGGACCCCGTTTGCTTCTCGGCATTTCTTTTTGGCTCTTCACTGCATAAGCGAGTACGATATCTGAGCAGCGGAAAACCCATTGATCTAGTCAACAATCATGAGGAGCGAGAAATGAGGGCTTTGGAGCTTCGGTTGATACAAGGTGTCAACAAAGCTATCACAGATTCTTCGCGAGCAACGTCGGATGCAGTGATCATGGCTATTATGACCCTTGCGCATGGCTCCTCTGATGACCCGCAGTGGTATGTTGAGCAAACGTCTCCATTTCAGGCACCTCTCAAAAGTCTGCAATGGCTGGATGCATATGCGTTCTTTGAAATGAATCTGATCCACAATGCGGGTCTCCTGCGAATTATTTCTTTGAGAGGCGGATTGACAAAGGTCAAATATCCAGGACTGGCTCCGGTGCTATCTCTGTAAGCTCCTTTTTATTTTCAACTCTCCAGATCACCAAGTTGATTTATACTAACTTCATCCTCGGCGCAGTTCGGGCCTTATATATGCCAGTAAGACATTTACCCGCCCAGTGATGCCTTTCATAAGAATGCATGACGGCTTCTATGCAGAACAAGAAGATCAAGATCTTGAGACGATAGAGAGTCGTTTCAATAGTTTGTTGGGGACAAGCCTGCCTCTAGATTTGTGTAAGGTGTTTCAACGCATACAAAATTATCTTCACCTTCTGGAGCAGTACACCGAGGGAACACTGCCTCAAGTAGATTTGTGTTTGATTGCCGATAAGCGCAACTTCACTCAACATAGTCTCCTATCTCTTCCAGCAGCAGGTGAGTTTACTGAGCCGTGCCAGATGGCTTACCCGTGGTATGAGGCGATCCGGCTTGCATGTCTTATAATCGGTATTGGTGTTATCTTTCCACTACCTCCGCGAGCAGCACCGTTACATCTTCTTGCTCGAAAGCTTCAAGCAGAATTGGAAGTTATTCGCCAGCGATCCGCTCATAAATTTGTCTCCAAGACACTACTTTGGGGAGTTGTTCTCGGTGGTGTGGCAGCAAGTGGCATAGATGAAAGAGCATGGTTTGTCTCTATGCTGCGAGATATTGCAACGCTGATGGGTCTCTCGAGCTGGCATCAAGTCAAGGTCACTCTGGATCAGATCCTGTGGCTCGGAAGTGCTTGCGATTCCGCGGGACGAGCACTCTGGGATGAGGCAGAACTCTTCAGTGACATCTAGGTTGCTGGAAATGACGAGTACTGTTTGTCTGATAGGCACTGGTATCCTCCCATTCGAATAAAAGGTATTCAAGATCTGGGCTTACTACGGGGATGGTTGGGAGAAGACATACAAAGAAAACAATCTTTTCATCAAAAGAATGAACAAGGAAGTATGAATTTATTAGAGACGACTGCCCCGGTAAGCATGTCGCCGATATCGCCTAGAAGACCGTGGTCCTCCGCAATGGTCTCAAAGCTCAACTCGGCTAGATCTTGAAGGTCCGCGTGTCCGTGTTCCAGATCTGATGGACCTCATCAAGCACCAGACAGCCATATTTGCCCTTCAGATAGCGGGTCCCAATGGGTACATGCTTTCGGGAGTTCCTTAGGGTCTTCAGGAACAGGAACATTGTCCTTGAGCACGATACAATCTATGTGAGCTTTCTTCAATGTTTTGATGTCTGCCACCGCATCTTCCAACCATTTCGAAGATGTTAAGGGCATGCACTTTCCTTCTCGACACAGAGAGCGCGTCACTGTGGGATGAAAAAATTTCGTATGCTGGCTCAACACATGGCTAAGCTCGCAGTATATACACCAGAGCTTGACTGCTAAGAAGGCATCTGACAGCAGTACGAAACTCGGAGAACTGCAGCCCCCAAAGCTTATGAAGTTTATCAGGAGGTGTTGCAATTCAGATTCAAAGAGACTCAGATCAAAGACAGAACATCCAGGATCTTGAAGATCTAGATCACCACATCACCTTATGTACTACACTCGTTCTCCCCAACTTAGGGAGACAACAACGCAAATTTGCTTGGTCAAACGCACCTAGTAATATAATAGAAATAATGCCTAAGAACATCATTCAATCAGGGTATCATATCCTGCAATAGTTTCATTGATGTTGTCGGTTTTTGTATTCACAGCCTGCTTTTCAATGTTCTCAAAAATGCAAGATTAAGTCAATGTACTACTATGAAGGGAAGTTTCTCTATAAGTCTCTTTTGAAGCATGTACCGTAGCAAATTCTATTCACTTTTCAAGACCACGGTCAAAATCCTCATATCCATACTCGAGATACTAGGTCTGAAAAAATTATCTGAATTTCTTATACTTCGTTAGTGGCTTACTCGCTCCTCAGATTTGTCCTCCTTGAACTTTCACCTTTCTCTCCTTTCAATACTCCCACAACCTGACTTTCTTCACTCAACTCCCATCTATCTGTTCGGGAGATCCTCAAAGATGCCTCTTTTGAACAGTTTATTGCACCTTGGGAAGATTCATATCTAATAAAACCATCTACAGCGGCTCTTTCACACAGGCTCTTGCTTCGTTGGCCGGTGACTGACGTTCCGAGACAAATTCGAGGCCAATTCGAGGCCACATTTGAATGCTATCATCGACAAGGTCTGCGCCAGAGAAACTTGATTTCCTGTTTTTTGACTTAGTTCTTGTCCGTATCTATTTTTTTTTTTTTTTTTTCCGAAAATATTTCTCAAGATTATGTCATAATGCTAGAGATATACTAAGTTAGAACAACATTATTCCTACACAAAACCATTGAAGCTTAGTGGCCTCCCTGGTTTCATAACCTAAACCAGTGGGCTCGAAAGGCCAATATAAACGCAATCGTCACAACCGTCGTAGACCCAGCCAAGCCAGCATACATATACAACAACTCAGGATCTTTATACGTCGGGCTCAACGCAAGACTAATACCATACCCGAATGCAGCACTAAGCACATAAATCCCTTGCACAATACTTTTCAAGTTTTGATGCGAATTATTGAATGCATAATCATAAACGGCCGGCAAAGCAAATGATTCACCTATGCCCTCAAAGACGTAAGCCGGAAACTGGAACGCGACGTTCACGTCGTTGGGGAGGGCACCGTTGTTGGATGCACCACACGCCCTGGGCCTAGAGTAACACGGCGGCGAGGTATATATCCATGCTTGCACGCCGGTCGTCCAGGCCATTGCGCAACTCTCGAATGCGAGGCCGATGGCAATTCGTGTGATTGAGGAACGTGAGTATCCGCGCTTGCGTAGCCAGGGATAGAGCATATGGTTGAGCATTGGTAACACGGCAATTACAGTGAAGGCATCGATGACCGACAACAGATCATTCGGGATACCGTGTGTCTGCATATTCGCTGCTTGGGAGACTGTGTTGGTACCCATTTGAGCCTGACAGAGCCAGTAAGCGACGAAGGGCAGAAATGCGTGGCACACTTTCAGCCCTGATTTCAGTTGTTGGATGTACTCGTCTGACCAAGGCACAGAACTGTCATCTTCATTGTTCGAAATTGGGATATGCAGTCGCTTGAAAACAACGATTCTGAGCGCCCTCCCTGCCCAAATGATATCACTCGCTTGCCGATCAACCTCAATAAGTCGATTTCTACTAACCAGCAAGGTGACCACACCAAGACACAGAGAACTCAACCCAACAAGAAAAGCAGCCCAGAACCCAACATTTTTTTCCAGGTATGTACTCGCAATTCGAGACAACACACCCATATTACTGCTCCAATAGTACAGATTAAACGTATATTCAGTCGTCGCAGGCCGCGACACAAACACCCTCTCACCACTCGGTTGAATGACAATCTCCTCATTGACATTGGAGCATTGCTCTGCCAGATATGGCGGTATAGTTGCCTTGATAGCACCCAGACCACAACTAACAAACACCATCGCAACGATTAAACCAGGAAGACCCGCGCCGCGACTGAATAGCGCTGGTAAGGAGGTTATGAAAAGCACAAAGACGCCCACAATATACATGCCGTAGGACAACAAAACGGTCCTGAACCGGCCGAGATAGACATCTGCTAAAACACCGGCGAGCAGAGGGGTGGTGAAGCTGATCATGAAGAAGATGCTGATTATTGTTGAGGCAATTTCTTCGCCTAGGCCTAGGGCTCCGGGGCGTAACGGGTCGTCTGCTGCATTCTGGATGTAGTTTTCTTTAATTAAAGGGTCAGTCAATTTGCATTTCGGACGACAAATGCGCATGTTTTATCTCACGTAGTGGACTAGTGACCGCATTAAAAGCGAGTCGCTCAAAAAAAGAGAGACAAACTACGATCAACGCTGTGACAGGAATCCTGCCCCGTACCAGACGGAGATCCGCCGATTCAGCATTTGATGAAAACCCAGGCTGTTTCTCGGTTGCTTCTTGACTCTGATCACGTTCCATTTCTAGGGGTGCTTTTTATGTTGAGAAAGACAGTTATTCAGATGCTAAGGAGGGGTTGCAAGAGACAACCTATTACATAGACAAGTGCGACCTTTCACATTTCGTTGTGCAACATTCCTCCTACACCAAAGATAGATCTTGCATATTTCGGAATATACCCCTTAATTGGGTCATCGTGCTCGCAAGCGGATCGGGTCTTGCGTGTTGCGAGGAGTGAATATGCTTAGCTAGGCTAACATAGACTTACATGTAAGATAGCTGGAGTCCTTCGAAAGTAAGAAGATATCGGTATCAAAATACGGAAAATGAAAATAGAATGAATGTGTAAAATATGACATGGACTCGAAGCAAGTATGTATATACTACCTATGTACGCCGCCGCTATGCACACCTTCCTAACCAACTAGCCAAGGAAGAACTAGAAAGAATACAATAGATTATAGAAACAAGTGGGAATCTATGTTTCAGCCTGACTTCTTCGCACTGCCTCGTGCGCTTCCATTCGGAGATCAAACATCACATCATCTATCTCCCGTAGAACATTCCTTCCAAATGTAACGTTCTTGATGCCAGTCAAGACTTTGCGCAGAGAATCGAGAATACTGCTGCCGGTTTGAGTGGGCTCAGTGATAGGTTCGACAACCATGACATCGTCCGTCTGGACTCCTTGAGAAACGTAACGCCAATCTTCGTCGATGTCGACCGCTGGTGATTGGGCGACGATGCTATTTTCAACAGTCATCCCTTCAATCTCAACATCCGCTTCAGCAACCTGATTTTCGATAAACTCTTCGATCGGCTCTTGAATTTGCTGTTCAGTCTGCATCTCAACCGAGGCTGGAACCTCTTCAATCACTGCGCTCTCGGCCACTATATCGTTCTGTACGTCGTCGGCTTCTGGAGCTGAGGATATCTCCTCCGTCAGATCGCCTTCAGGGGCAGAGTTTGCAGGCTCATCATCCGGCAGGCTAATGTCTTGCATTTGGCTGTCCTCAAGACCGGTCTCGGAAATTGCCGCCTGGTCTGTGCTGGGATCGTTGGGCTTGGACTGTTTCCGCCTTTGAGCCTTGGATGATCTATCCGATACTGGCGGGGAAAGAGCTGGCACTCCACTAAGTCGCAAAGACCTGCGCTTTCGTTGTCTAGATCTTTTGGACTTTATAGGAGAAGATGCAATCTCTCTATCGGCAGCCGCATTGAGGCGTCCACTCCTTCTCATCGAACCTGAATCGGTAGCGTTGTCAGACAAGTCATCTACACTGATTTGGTTCTTGAGTGGGGACGATTGTGGAGTGGAAAGGCCCCGTCTCGCTACCGATGCTTGCGGTGTAGAGGGTTTCAAGTTGACATTTTCCATCTCAGATGAGGTTTTTCGTGCATTATCCAGGCGAGCAGTCTTGTCTTTCTCAGACACACGCCGCTTTACGCGGTCTGAATTTGAGGCCTCTCCGGTCTCAGCGTTACGCTTTCGTTTCCGAGTGATAGGCCCACGTGGTAGGTTCACATATGAAGAATGAGTCGATTCAACATCGTCTTGGTCTTTCAAATCCACAGCCAACTCCAGGTCTTGTTCCAGCTGTGAGGCAAGCTGTTGCTCAAACTCATCGGCATACGTGTCAGGTATCACATCCACCACCCCACTGGCTGTTGTAGGCTCATCGGGTACTTCGGTATCATCCGCTTGCGGTATGGTTGTTTCTACTACGCTTGACACAGTCTCAGTAGACGGTTCTTCAATTGCACTGTGGTCCGATATCCTAGAGCTGCGGCGTCTCCGGTTGTTCTTCTTTGGGCTGCGCTTAGTTTTGGTTTTCTGAGAAGCAGTACTTTGTTCGGAAGAATCCTTTCTAGTTAATACTTTGTTCATAGGCGAACCAGTTGACATCTCAGGGGGAGAAGAAGGTGGATCTGATTGAATATCTCCGAAATTTTCAAGAACCATAGGGGGGGTGCCTTGTGGTGCAAGATGTCCCTGATCCCGTGTTGCGGGTGTTGGAGACGACCCAGGAAAGTCATCGTCATTATCCTGCAAATGAGCAGCCAGTGTAGGAGTTGATGGAGCTTCCAACTCGCGAACAGTGTCTCGTATTTTTGGCAACTTCACAGTGGATAAGGCATTTTCATCTTCAGTTGGACCGGGTGCGGCTGGCGATGATGAACCCAGACCTTCGAGGAACATAGATGTGGTACCACGCTGTCTTTCTTTCACTTCTTGTTGGCGTTCGGTAAGAAGCTGGCTTTTCATGTTCGAAGAGCTAGGTGAAGGATCCACTGTGACAAACTGTATTTGAGAATTGTCATGGCGCAACCGTCTCCGAGGTGTACTGTCCATTTTTTGCTGGGCCAACACAAGAGACTGGCCCCAATCCGTTGATTGAATAATGGGCGAAGAGCTGAATGTAGTCGGTCGCGCATTCTGAGTATTCATTTCCCTTAGGACTCTGCCAAAATGATTTGTTAGTGGTGCGCCACTTGAGGTATCTTGCGACTCGACGAAGTCTGGCACCCGAATCTCCTAAAAAATCACGTAAGTATGTAATTTTGATCGTTGGAATGCAGATATGGCATACCTGTGACTCGGGTTGGCGAGGTAGAGGGCAAGGTAGTTGCAGCTTGACTAGAGGCTCAAGGGTCTGGAGAGCAGTTTGAACATCAGTAGGATAATTTGACAAGTCCTGAAGACCAAAGGTGGCGTTCCACATTTCAATGAAACGGTTCGTGGTTGATTTATGTACGGATTCCAGGCCAGCAGAAACGATTGCTTCAAAAGCATGCAGCGATGCTGTATTATGCGGAACAGCAATTTGCAAGGCATTTGCAATCGCCAGCGACAGCGTTCGATACTATAAGCACGATTAGCACCGTATTTCAGTAGAAGTGAGGATGGCTTACTGCAGTAAGTAGTCTGTTGTCTACGCCATTCTCTGAAATGAGATAGCGAGCAGCGTCTCGTAACCATAGCGATAACGGGCTCTGGAGATATTCCAAAAGCATGTAGCGAAATTGCAATATCCCGCTTCCTAGAAGGGACGTCAAAGACTCGATAACCTCCGCTAATATCACGCTGTCGGCAGAATTGAAATGGTTGTAAGAATCGGCAAGGACTTTTCGAATAAGATCCAAAAGTTTCTCGGGAAAGAAAAATGAAGACGTTTGGCTAGAACTCGGGGTCGCGGGAAATTTGCTTTGTTGATAATATGCAAGAGATAGTGTTTGGTTGATCAGAGCCTTCATGGGAAGGTAGGGTCGAACACGATCGAATTGTATGAGTTGTTGCGCAATGGGCTCAATGACGAGAGATGATATTCCACGCTCGCCTTTCTCGGTTCGAACGATGCGTATGTAAGACTCAAGTAGCGCATTCCATGTTGTGGGCGAGCTCGTAAAGTGTAGACCGCGTAGGAGAATATTCGATATATTGATGTAATCTCGAGAAATCGTACCGTCACGTTCTCGCAGTGTTTCCATTGGCAACGAACCCAAGCACTCGACTGTAAACTTCGCTGTTGCGTCCCAGATATACGAGTCCAACTTCGACGCCTTTTCATCTGGTCCATCCTCATCTAAGCTTGGTTCTGTGCATCTTTCCAAGAAATCAAGGCGAGATCCTCTCGACTGCCGGCCTTTCGACGCGATCTCAAGAAGGTTATCAATCAGGCTTAGAAGTGATTTGGATGGCTTGGATGAATCTCCATACGAGCTTATCATACGTAACATGTGCATGAAGGGTGTGTCGGAATTGCGATCTGTTCGAGAGCGTCGATGTGTTGGTGTATTTGCAGTCTGGAATGTTTCTTGAGAAGTCTTCAATAATAAGGTCTCGGTAAAGGGAGAAGGTCCGATTGTCGAAACGAGCGTTGCTGCGAGATAAGTGAAGCGCTCTATAAAAATATCGCCCGTATCGGCATTGAGTGAGGAAGGAGATGCATGTCCGAGTCTTTGAAGAAGTCCGAGTATTATGGATATTGCGTGCATCAGTTCGGATGATGGTTTGATTTCTTTGCTGGAGGCGTCCGAAAGTGCCTTGCAGATATGGGTCCAGACAATCTGAATATTTTCCCAATCTGCTGCACACAATAGAATTTCGAGGGCTGCGACTACCGACACTATGCGCGATCTGATCCATCTGCAATCGATTGGGAGTATGAAGTCGACTTCCATTTTAGGCACCTCGTGAATCTTATTTTCGGTCCAAATCTTTGATTGTGAAGTCCAGATAAGAGATGCCAGGGCTTTGCAGGCCGCATCATTAAGCTGTGGGCTGCTAGCGAAAACGTTGGCAAATGGCTGAGCAATGTACTCTTCCCAAATGAAATCAATGTGATCAAACGTGTTGTTTGGTCTGAAAGAATAGTAGAGGAGGTTGTAGTAGCTCGAGAGGAATAAAGAGTTAGCGCTTGCACCAGACTTGTCACTGCGCTTGCGCTCGGAATTGGAAAGAATGGGCCTCGTAAGCATTTTCAACATGCTCCTGCTAGTGGAGTCGTTACAAGTCACCATATAGACAAACTTGTTCCACCCGATGGTAGCTTGTGACTTGATCGCAGGCTCGCTGCAATTGAAGCATCTTTGTAGGACAAGAACCCATTCCTTGAAATATTCCCAATGTTCAATGTTGAACCGTTTACTTCTCAGGAGCAAGACTATAATACTCCAAATTTGAGGCACATGCACTCCACTTTCCGAGGGAGACATCATACGACTCATCCGATCGCATACTTCTGAAACCAGCTTCCGATCTTGAGAGATTTCCTTGTTGAAGATATCCAATATGGTCTTTGAAATGACCAGGTTGGGCCCTATTACAAGGGCTGTCTGGCTGCCGAGAACTAGGGCTTTCGATCGGGTATCCTTCACGGGATGAAGCAGGCCTGAAATGAGGTGCTCTACCCATAGCGATGCCTGCGAGGCCATGACGGTCTTTGATTGGCCAAGCAACCTGGTATAAACCCCCAATCGTTGTGAAATAATACCATTTCCATTCACGCGATCAGTGATATCGTTCAACACAGCGAGGACTCGAGTAATTCGTGAATTTGTCATGGTCTTTGGTGAGAAGTTTTGTGTATAAAGAATATGAACGTAGTGGTTGAGAATAGCCTTGGAAAGTTTGCCTTCTTGGAGTACGCTCAATGCGTGGTCGATTATGAATACCTTGAAATCGTCGGGAATCTGCGCTGCCAATTGCTGGCTCCAAATGATATAAATTCCCAGCTTCAATGCATTGGTGACCAGGTTGTTTTCCACAATATCGCCTTTTCCCAAGTCGCGGCTAATGTCACGCTGTACAAATTGCAACAAAAGCCCGACTTTCGATGACATGTCATCCTGCTCGGAAATGTTGTCGTATGCCTTCAAAGCACCTAACAGCTGCATATACGCGTCCACTCGTGAGCTCAGAGAGTCTCCAGCTAATTGCTGTGTCGTTGAATCTAACAGCACGCTGAAAGACTGCGGCTGGCTCACTTCCATAGGGGGCATATCCACAGCCGTTGTTTTGAGGATCGACTTTGCCGGCTTACACTCGTTTGAGGGAGGAATGGGTCGTACTTCGTTACTTGACATCGACGCGCGGCTGGAAAATGTCGGGGGTTTGATGTAGCTCGTGATCGGAGAGAAGTTGACTTTCTTGTTCGATCTAGGTACCGTTGACTCGGCTGTCGACGATGGCGAATCGCCCGGTGTATTGAGCATGGTCGGTCGACCTGGCGCGAATCCTGCATCTCGTAGGAACAGAGTCTGCGATGCCTTGGGAGGAGTTGGCGGGCGAGCCGGGTAGGCGCCTAGGACCTCCACCATCGTGATACCGAGGATGAGGGAAAAGACCGCAAACAGAGCAATAGGAGAGCATCAACCATTGCTCAAGGGATCGCAAAGGGAAATCAAGATAAAAATGTCTCCATGATCTTGGCTGATGAATGTTGAAAAGGGATCGATGAAGGGGCACGTAACCCTGGATCTAGGATGGGTCGTGGTTGGCCGTCCTTGTTGTCTCGAAAAATGAGAGTTGACCTGTCAATCGATCCATAACCTCACTGGATGACGCGAAATCGCGGGAGGAAATCGCGACGGGCAGAGCGCGTTAAGTGGCTGCGCTAGCCGTTTTTGGGCGCGTCCCGTCGCAGCCTTACGAGTCAGGCCGCAATAGCATATCCATCTCTCTTCGCTCTTTGAGTCTATTCAATGCAACTAATTTCGTTTAAATAAGACTGTCCGGAATTCTCGATCCTTTTGTGTGCAACCCGACCACTTGTTTTGATCTCTTCGTGATACAAAAGCAGCGGTCCAATACATTGTATGCTCGGCAATGTGACGACGCATTATGTTGATTGGTACGGATGATAACTGCAAGGAGAAACGAGATTTTTTATATTGGTCTAAAGTCTACGTTCTCTATAGGTTCAGTATTTCCATGTTCCATGAGCTGCAGCTAGGACGTTTCTAGATACCAAGAGAAATACAAAACCCAAAAACATGCTCACAATGGCGAAGACTTGCATGCCCATGTAGGTTGAATCGTGCTCCCTTCCCAAGATGGCTCCCATGATCGGCAGGCCAGTCAGAGTGCTGCTAGAATCAGTATAGTTCAAATATACAAATGACGGGGAAAGGAAAAACCTACGAAATAGCTATAACACCCTGATAGGTACCAATCTGTCTACCCAGGGTCTCCAGGCTGCCAGACTTTGCGCAACATGGCATCATGATGCTAACAAAAGCACCACTGAAAAAGCCGTAAGCCACAGCAAATACAATAAGGCCGGCATTTGAGGAATGATAGTCAAAAGGCAGCCACAAACAGAGGATCGCAATGCAACTGAAAAAGGCGGAAGCGACAATGACGTTAAAGTATCCCACCTTGTCACCAATGTGTCCGGGGATGATTCGTCCGAAAAGTGAAGCACCGCTGCCCTAGGTTAGCCCTACCAGTGACAACAAGGATTGGAAAAACTGACTTCACAATAGCGATGAGATAGAGGGCGAGCGAATCCGACATCCCCGATAATTGGGCCATGCTAGGCAGAAAATCGAATGGCGCCCATAATCCCCACATGACAAAATATGAACCCAGAGCATAGAAAGCAAAGCCTCGGTTCTTGAAGAGCTTAAGGTCAAACCATGTCATGTCTGAGTTCCATTTCTTGGGAGGCAGGCGCGCAGTGAGAAGAAAGAAGGCGCCGACTAATGCGATACCTATGAATAAAGCCGTGTAGCGTACCATGCCAGGAAATCCCACGTCTTCCATAACTAGTTGCAGGAAGAATGGGAATATCACACCCCCTATTCATTCAAATCAGCAGATGCGCAATATTGACAGGACAGTTTGCTAACCAATACTACTACCCGCAACAGTGACCCCTATGGCAAGGCCTCGCTGCTTGACAAACCACTGGCCCACGCAAACCAAACTGGTGGTGAAAATACCCCCAGCCCCGAGCCCATAACCAATTCCTTGCGCCAGAATGATCTGATAGTATTTGGTGCTGAGACTCGTCATACACAGTGAAAAGACGCAAAGAAAGGCACAGGGAAGTATGACCGGGCGCGGTCCGTAGGTATCTACGATGCGGCCGAACAGGGAACCGGGAGCCCATATGAGAGCGAGCTGGACTGTAAAAATCCATGAAATGTCGGATGAGGTATAGTCTTTCAAGAGGGTCTCTTGGTAGGTTGTTTGGAAGATACCAATGCTATTCTAATGTCAGAAAACCGGCCGGTCATAGATCTTTCTTCGCAGAAGGAAGAACTCAACGCGTTCAAGAAACCCAATGTAGAAAACAGACCCAAGGATGCGCCGGCACAACATAGCCAACCTCGAAGGCCGCCTTCTGGCGGGAGAGTTGAGTCTAGAGCTGGGCTTTCGGACACAGGGTCCTGCATGGCCTTCTCTTCATCTTGCGAGATACCGTTGGGCGACGATATGCTGGAGTCGGACATCTTGGTGACTGTGCTTCAGTTCTACAAATGAGTTGACAAAAATCCCAGAGGTTCAGCTTGCCGACTGGTATATAAACGAGTACTACTAGCACCATACTTAGGGCAGCAATGATTGGTTACCGTAGCGGTCCGCGCGGTTCGCACGTTCCGAACTAATATAATCTTAGAATGATCCCCAATCAATATCTCAATCTTATCAATTCAGTGAGTCATAGTACACTCCAATGTTAGCTACTGATGCTTGCTACTTATGGGTGTCTCGGGTCGAGACGATCATTGCTTGCTACGTGTTTGTTGAGTGTGTTGTTGCAGCCTTCAAATTCAGGCCGCAATAAACCATCATAGCCCTAACTCTCCGAATTGCTTCATCTCTTATGATTTTTCATCTCTCTTCAATTAACTTTCAAGAATGAAATGTCTGACAGAAATTTTGTATTCAGAACGTTTAACTCAAGCGTACGTAACATCAGTTTCTTCGTCATACAGATGCAGCTGTCTGATTGTCTCACAGGCTGAGCAATTGCTTGTGCTGTTAAACGGTATCACGCAGGGAGGTAACTTGCAGATGCGTTCAGCCTTGAACTATTACCATTTTGACCCTGCAAAAACGATTGAACTACTTTCCCTAGCCAGCTCAAGTAGCCTAGACATAAACACCGATCTATCCGCTTGTGAAAAAATTGATACGCAAAACGATAACCACGATTTCCGTCTGTTATCCCTGAGTATATCACCATGAATCACTCTTTCCGCCCTTCTCCAAGCACTATCTCGACTCACGACACTACGCTCGCTTTTCATTCCGGTATCGTTCGGGTCTTCATTTTTTAGTATGAGTGGTGATTTTGCGACTGAGCCACCAAGTTCTGGGTCTATTGTGCGGTGACGCTACCGCTGGTCTTTGCCATTCTTGTTATTGTATTTGGGAGGTAGTACCACAAGCGGTTAATAGAGCTTAGCTATATACGGTATAAACGCGTACGGTCGAGTACAGATGAGGAGAGAGCAGGCGAGAGAGCTAGTCGTAATTATAGAATAGGCTCACCATAAGACTTTCTATTGGAATAGATCTCATGGGACATATATGTCCTAGCCTCAGCTAGATTGTTTCTGTTAAGGCTAAATTCAAGATTATGCCTATCTCAACCAAAGTTATAATATGCAGGGGATCTCTCTGAATGAGAATTATTTACTAAAATGCAATTTTCAAGTCCATCATTAGAGACTTCTTTCCCGAGCGAAGAGGCCAACCTTTATCCTACGAAGCTCAAGCATAAAGAGTCCGCCTGCAATATAACTGAGACCTGTATGATATAAAAAGTCAATGAGAGTTTGAAAGTAACGAGGGACGATAATCAGTAACATACCGGCATAAAGCTGTGCGTAAAGATAGGGATGATCGCTGGCCGGTCGACGGAGTTGAAGGGCGATTGCCTCAGAGACTGTAATAACTTTGTCAGTACAACTCACCCACACGACAAGAGACAGGTCACCATACAGAAACATGGCGGGCCCGTAGCGATCCAGACTATTGCTAGTAAAGAAGGCAGTTCTTCAAGGCCGGCAATTTCCGCTGAAAGTGGCGCAAGTGCCTATGGCGAAACATACAATTAGACCTATTCGATGAGGATGCGCAGATCGACTGAGCTTACAGGCCATATAGTACTATATACGTTCCCCACGATGAACGAAAATACCAACGTCGGCGCAAGCGATTGGGACGGAATCCAAAACACTAGACACAAAACACCACTCGCCATACTAGAAATAAGCGCAATAGTAAACCTCCCATACCGATCCGAAGCAAACCCAGCACCAACTCGTCCCGTGATAGTAGCCAGGTTGATCAGAATAGCTGGGAGACTAGCTTCACTCGCCGACAGACCCAAGGAACGCGTAAAATTCGGAAGCGAAGATATCAGAGTCATGTAACCGAGAAGATACAAAAATGCCCAAATAAGGAGTAGCCAGACGTCGCAGCGGCGGAAGAAGCGAACATCAAAGGGATGCTGTTTGGGGCGCAGTTGGTGGTTTCGGTCACGCACGATTGTTGATGCAAGAAACAATGTTACGAAGCAGATGATCCCCTGAACTCGGAGAGCCCATGCTAAAGAGATGTTCTGGATCATAAGCGATATTGAAGCAGAGAAGATCAGACCTCCGAATCCGGAACCGCCAGCGGTAATTCCTTGGGCGAAGCTGCGTTTTTTCAAGAACCATTGGCTAACTATGGGTACTGTAGAGACGTACAAGAAACCTACGCCGGCTCCGACCATGATGCCTTGGGTGATCATGAGTTGCCAGAATTCGCGAGCGAATGATGCAGCTATTAAGCCTCCTGAGATGAGGCCAGAGCCCAACAGCATGCAAGCTTTTGTGCTGGCATGTCTGGCTAGTATGTTCACGAATGGAGCTACCCAGAGAGCTGCTAGGAAGTTTGTTCCACCGACAAATGAGTAATCAAGTGAGCTGGTTCCGGGGAAATAATCGTTGTCAAGGTAGAACTCAAGATAGACACTGAACGACTTTTGCTGTTGTGTTAATGATCATTTCTCTTAGGTAGCTGGGAGGACTTACCGAACCAACGCCCCAGGCGAACGCATTTATGATAGCGATTCCACAAACAACGACCCATCCATAGCCTCCGTCAGGTATATCGTAGGCTGGTGAAACTGGCAGCGCCGTATCTGCTTCAACGAGAGGAATGGGTGCGAATACTTCGCTTTCTTTTGATTTCAACTCCATCATTGCTGTCGAGTTGTTGAATGTCAGACTATGCGAAAAAATTTTGAAATCATTTTTCGGCCGGAGTACCAGCACACTATTGACAACTTAAGCGAGCATGGGCTCAGGATCCCAAATCCGATATTTTGAGCAACCCGATCGATATAGTTCACGCAAGGATTGTCGATCTCAGCAAGCCCCAATTCCGGAATGCTCACTGGATCTATGCTTGAGAATCCTAGATCTACCTCAGCCGGTGCCCATGTGAATTCATTCTAAGAGCGAAGTGACAGCGGCTTGACCGCTATCTAAAGTAGTCGTATATCAGGCCCCTTGCTCCTGTAGTCAGTAAAGAATGTACTACTTAGATAAGAAAAGTCGGCACGAAATCCGATGCTCTAGGTAGTGGATACATCCCACTGCCTACTTTATTTTTTTCAGATGGCCTCGGGGAGGAATATAAGAGGTTGACAGCGATGTGAGGACTGCAGTCTGCATTGTATGTGAGAGATCCTTTATGGCAGTGATGGCCTTTGCTAAAAGCATGCCTTGCGTCAAGAATGGAGGTTGATTTAGCAGCTCACGGACAAGACATGGTAACCCTAGGGTTAAGAGTGATCGGCATTGATGCGACGCTAAGCCTAAAACAACATGTGTGGGGCCTCAGGGCTAAGGCATCCAAGGGACCCTGGCAAGTGCGGGGATGCGGCGTTCGAAATCTCCGTTGCAACTCTCTTGTTGTCGTCTTGACTCTCGGTCTGAACAGCTCGACTGATTGCTTGTTATTGTTTATTCTTTCTATACCCTAGTCAATGCTTTTATTGTATTGAGCTCATCAGTCACAATTTGTATCCGCCTGTTTTGACCTTTTGTTGATCGTTCTTGTTTGATCCAAGCTCTCTTTGGTCCTGGAGCTTCTTCCCCTTTCCCTTAGCTTCTAATCAGCTTCACAGCTTGCGACAGCTTGATCCACTGTTAATTCGCTTGCCGTTGTTGTGATGCAACGTGTATTATCATTATTGAGAGCTGTTTGAATGATTTGAAATATCGTGGCATGATGCAGGCCCGTGTACTGCAAGATGAAGGTAGGTGATGTGACACTGCTTGCGCAGGTAATTGGTGATGCACTGAACCGCCAACTAACACTCGGTATAGAGAAGCAGAGAGAGGTCCGCCGTCTAGTCGATTGGCTTAATAGAGACCTGTCCGAAAAGAAGCTCTCATCGTCAGGTAAGCTTGAGAAGTCGCATAGGTTGGGCAGTTTGATGGTTGGCTAAGTAGTATGATTAGAGAAGGTTAAAATGATCCTAACCCTCCGTCAACATGGAACAACTCCGGATAATGCAGACGCTATATACTGCAAAGACGTACTTCTCCCATTTCTCGTCGCATTCCGAACCTATCTGACGTCTCTAGGGCATCGCGCTTCTGATAAAATACGGACTGGACGGGGAGACAGCAGATATTCGACGCGCCGCCCTGCGCACCATTGCAAACGCGCTTTTGCTGAAAAGTGACATGAGGCAGGTCTTTGTTGATACCGGATGTGTCGGAAAGCTGGCCGAGAAGCTGAGGGTAAACATACAGTCGGATCTCTGATTTATCCAATCTAGCTAACGGTGTAACCCATTGTTCACGTGCAGACCGAGAACTCCGACGATGAGATGATAGTTGCCCGCATTCTCTTTCTCACAACATACGATACAGATTTGAGCTTCAAATCATTGATAACCGAGCACTATCTCGGTGAAAATGTTCATCATGTAGGTGATGCATATATTGAAGACATTCAGGATGAAGCATTAATTTTCCACCAGCAAATAAGGCGCCATTCAAAGCAAGTTCCCAAAAGCGGAAAGAAGGCACTTACAGCCATCGACGAATCGGCTCTTACTGACGTCCTGAAACTGGTTTTCAATGTCTGCAAACTTAATCCCGATCTAGCTGAAACATTCACCCAGTCGATTCCATATATGTTTAAAATCATCAGCCGAATTGATGTTCCCCCACAGCCACTTGATGGACTAATTGGATATCTTGTCAATGCTCTATCAACATTGGATCTCACAGATAAGCCGGGCAAATTCGAAAGCAGCCCGTTCTTTCCGAAATTCAACCCGAACTGCAATGTTGACAAGCTGATTAATGTTTTGGACGCGGCTGTGCGACATTACGAGACCAATGAGCTGGAGACGCGGATAGTGCCTCTGATTCAACTGCTCATTATTATATATGAACAAGCCCCAGAAGGGCCGAGAAAGTACATGGAATGGCTTCTTCTTCCTGAAGATCAAGATCGCAGCGTCCCTATCGGAAGGAGCGACACATTGTCGTCCAAATTGCTGATGCTTTCTACAACCCCATCAGTGCATCTCAAGACCGCAATATCGGAGCTCTACTTTGTCCTTTCAGGAAAGAACCCCGAGAACCTGACGAAGAACATTGGATACGGATTTGCCGCTGGATTCCTCGCTTCTCGCGGCATAGAGATCCCGCAAGACGCGAATGAAGTTTTCGCTACGAACCAGAGCAATATCAACCCTGCCTTTAATCCAATTACTGGTCAGCGCTGGGATGCCGAGCCACAAGATACCGGCCCTGCGATGACCCAGGAAGAACGCGAGCGCGAAGCCGAGCGACTGTTTGTGCTTTTCGAGCGGTATGCTGTTTTTCTGCCGTTTTCACAATCAATGTACTAACAATCTGACAGAGCCCGTGCCAATGGATTCATCGCCGAGAACCCCGTCGCACAAGCAGTGCGAGAGGGAAGATTTGAGGAGCTCCCAGATGACGCCGACAGTGACCTCGACTAAGACAGCTTCGACCAGGAACCTAATACCCTTGAATTAACCCGCTTGTTGCCTTATTTCCATCTCTCACTTGAGGCGTTCGTATCATTTTGACTGAAATTTGACATCACTTATGGCGTGTATATTATCTATGCCTGCTGCTGAAAGTCTTGAGCGGCTGAAAGTGTTTATTCTATATTATCGAATACCCCGAAATACGTACATAATCTATTCATTAATATACAAGTTTTTCCGCCGAGAGATGTTATGGAATTAAATGTATGACGCACGGCGGGGCAGCGGCTAGTCAGCGTCAGTCGCCGCTTAGAAATGCCTGGAAGGAACGAGGGGCTGGCCGAATAATTTTTATCTTTGCCTACTATCAGTTAGAAACACCACACCCTCCGCGCTTAATACGTCCTTGCTTCACGATTTCTCAACATTTGGACTAATATATTTACTGCTGATCTGATCACTACAAACAAAGTGCCCACCATGTCGAAGCCATTTGACCCAGAGACGGCGGAGAACTTGGAGGATGTAAGTCCATAGCTTCTCTGGCGCGACTTCAGTCACTAACAATATCTCTTTCACAGATGGAGAAGCAGTTCGCTGTCAAGGGTTCGCCTACTACCGAAGACCTTCGACGCGAAAAAAGGATAC
Source organism: Talaromyces ruber (assembly GCA_022813215.1). Lineage (NCBI taxonomy): Eukaryota > Fungi > Ascomycota > Eurotiomycetes > Eurotiales > Trichocomaceae > Talaromyces > Talaromyces ruber. The sequence goes on along the minus strand of JAKLMW010000022.1, from coordinate 355,868 downwards.
TAACATTTTCTAGCCGTCGAACACCTCATGACATACTGGTCCATCCTCGAAAAAGTCCCCGGCTCCAAACTGCGCCTCACGAAGATGGACGACGAGATTTTAGAACACTTCAAGCGCGAGTTCCCAGACTTTGATCCCGCCGAGACCATAAATGAAGATGAGATGAAGAGCAAAGCGGGCAAAGAGAAGTGGAGGAATTTCATGAAGGAGTATGAGAAGACGATTAGTGATTATAATTTTGGGACGATGTTGAGGGCGAATCCAAAGACAGAGTATGATCAGGAGACAACGATATTTGCTATGCGCATGCAGTTCTATGCCGTGGAGATTGCTAGGTGAGTTCACCTAGACACACACACACACACACAATATTCTACGAGATCGCTCGGTTGTTGACAAAATTAGGAACCGCGCTGGATTGAACGATTGGGTATACGAGCAGGCTCAGGGCAAAAAGGCATAGAGAAGTTGCAATCCAGACCATATCTGCCGACAATCACCCATCAGACGAGCTGCGGTGTCTCCATTACAGCCGAGTCAGCCTTAGCTTGTCAGATCGCTCTCGAAATCGACGAAGCGCGGGGACACGGCACATCGAAGACGACAGTACCATGTCAACCCGCCATCCCACAATGCAAGTCAATCATACAGTTGATTTTATATGTATGCTAGCTCATGATACCATGTATAATGACCATCACCGCATTTGAGTGATCTTTACTACCGTGAATGCATAAAAATGCATAAAAGCTGCGGTGCTGTCACGTGACTCTTCCACAACCTTGCGAACAAAGAGAACAATGCTTAGGATTATATGGGCCGAATCCTATTGTTCTCTCCTAAAATCTCATATCCAGGCTGATGCTGCCGTATATTGGCTTTTCCATTTGTATCGTCAACCATGTCTATTCCTCCAAGTCTAAGTCTTCTGCAGGCCATATCCTGCCCTTTGCATCTCTATTTTATGACTTCTAGAAATTCGACGGTTGCTTTCACCTGTTTGACACTGTTGAAGGTACGAATGCTCTCATGTATTGAAGATGGCTGACACTCTCGAAGAGAATATTTCTCGAGGAGCGCCATCTTCACTCGAGTCGCCAACAGAATCCAACCATGATGACGAAAAGATCTTTCTCAAAACAAATTGGAAGTCCATCTTCCACTTCACGACAGTCTATCACGTCCCACTTCTACTAGTAGCTCTCCTAATCACATTCACCGCTGCAGCGGCCAGAGTTGTATTTGCGCTTTATCTGGGCAAATTGTTTCAAATACTCTCGCAATTCGGTATTGGAGCAATTACGGGCCCGCAACTTATCGAACAGGCGAGAGACAACACTTCTATTCTTTTGATACTTGGGGGAGGGACATGGTTGCTGGGATCAGGTTTCTTTTTCGTTTGGATTGTCTTTGCAGAATTGCAGGTCCGTAGAGCTGGTAGGATTCTGTTTGAGAAGCTGTTGACTAGGGATCTCATGTGGTTTGATATGAGAAAAAATGGGGTTGGTTCGTTCTTGTCGCATTCACAGAAGTAGGACTCCTCCATCAACGTTCATCAGGTTGAAATTAACATTGTGCCCTGTCATAAGGCAATTGCGCGAATTGCAGATCGCAACTGCCCAGCCCCTTGGAGCTTTCATACTACACATTATCAGGATCCTGGCCGGCATTGTACTCGCATTCGTCATTTCCTGGAGAGTCACTTTAGTGACAATGGCCGGTATACCAGTTTCCTTCATCGTGATATCATTCACTTCCTCGCGAATGTCCCCAATCCTCAAAGTACAACAATCTGAACTCTCCGAAGCTTCCAAAATCGCATACGACGCCTTCAAATCAATTGACGTGGTCAAATGTCTCAACGGACAGTCATCAACTTATGCTCAAATGATGGCGCGATTCAAGAGAGCTGCTCGGTTGTATATGAAACTAGCTGTTCTCGTTTCAGTTCAAACGGCGTTTCCGCGATTCATGTCATTCGTCATGTTTGTGCAGGGGTTTTGGTACGGAAGTGTATTGGTACAATCAGGAAAGATGACGCCAGGCGATGTCTTGACGACGTTTTGGGCTTGTTTGATTGTTACACAGTCGCTAGCACAGCTGGTGCAGCATTCGGCTACGTTGGAAAGAGGGAAGATCGCTGGTGAGACGTTGTATCAGTACATATGTGCTGATGCTATGAATGAATCGCAATTTAGGATACAGAGGAATCGGTATCCTAATCTCCATACCGAGGACATCGTCTTGAAAGATGTTAGTCCAGCAATCGTCGGAAAGTGGTAAATGCTAATTTGTTACTTAGGTCGTCTTTGCTTATCCATCCGCACTCGAAAGACCGGTACTCAATGCTCTTAATATCAGATTTTCGGCAGGCAGGACAACCTTCATTGTCGGACGCAGTGGTGCCGGAAAGAGCACCCTAATGAACCTGCTGTTGCAATTTTATTCACCAACCTCTGGGGGGATTCTAGTTGGAGATACCCCATTTCAAGCGACTGACACAGCCTGGGTGCGCCAAAATGTGACTTTTGTCCAACAGAATGGCTACCTGTTCAACGAGACCCTATGGGATAACATTGCTTTTGGGGCACGTAACCCACGAAGCGTCTCCAATGAACAGATGGAGAGGAGTATTGAGATGGCAAATCTACAAGACACTATTCGCAACTTACCGAATGAGCTCAACACCGTTGTTGGAATGGGCGGAGACTTGCTCAGCGGCGGACAGAAACAGAGAGTCGCTGTTGCGCGAGCGAGGATGAAGAACAGTGCAGTCCTCATTCTTGACGAATTCACAAGTGCATTAGACTCTGATAATCGCTCGACAGTTATGGAATCTGTGCGAAAATGGAGATATGGCATGACGACGATTATTGTTACCCATGACACGGCTAATATACTTGATGATGATCTGGTGTATGTGTTAGAAGCTGGAAGAGTGGCTGCTTCGGGGCTCAAGAAGGATTTGATAAAGGGTGATCAACGTGCAATTTTTGCGGAGGCAATCACTGATCCGATGATGACCCGGCATTCACTTGGCCAGGATACGATCGAGTCTAAGTGTTTATCAGAGCAATCCTGGTTCAACGATTCTCCGGCCGACACATGGTTTACATCCTTTGACAGTGATGGTACCACCGCCTTGGTTGATAATAAAGCGCCAGGCAGTCCGTATGAAAAAGATATCAAATTTTCACCAATACCACAAATCTCTCTTCGAGAGACATCACCTATTCCTCGTCGCAAATTGCGGTCTGGGCGTGATCGATCGCCCAACGCAGATGACGAAAAGCCTCTCACATCCCCAGACACGCTCCGAACCTTTCTAGCAAGAGGTCATCGTTATAAAAAGCTAGAGTCGGAAGGAACCGAAACAGTCACCACGACCCTACCGTTGCATAAGACGTTGATGACCATTCCCAGAATTCTCAATCTGAAACAAAGAATCCTCTTAGGTACCGCAATAGCACTCGCATGTATCCATGCAGCCGCGACACCTATCTTCTCATACCTCCTCTCTCAACTTTTCGACTCCTTCTACATTGCAGACCGACACAGAGCCAGCTCGATAGCAAAAAAATATTCCATATCAATCGTCTCGCTATCTATAGTGGACATCTTCATAACTTTTGGTATGTACTACATCCTCGAATACTGCAGCCAAGCATGGATGGACAAGCTACGCGCTCGATCGATGCAACTCGTTCTTGCTCAGCCATGTTCATGGTTTGAGCAGGAAGACCACAGCCCCCTTCAACTCACTATCTGTCTCGATCAACATGCCGAGGAAATTCGTAATTTGGCGGGCAAATTTGGAAGTCTTGTGATTATTTCCATCATGACGGCTTTTATTTCTATTGTCTGGAGTCTGAACTTGAAATGGCAGTTGACGTTTGTGAGTCTGTCATGTGCCCCGGTGTGGTATGGAGTGAGTAAAGGGCTAGAAGCGGTGAACACAAAATGGGAAAGATTATCGAACGATTTGAATGAGGATATGGCGAATGTGTTTTCAGAAGCATTTACGGATATTGCGACTGTGAGGGCGTTTACATTGGAAAATCATTTTAGAGTTAAACTTGCGGATGTTTTACGTCGGAGGTTAGGCGTTGGGTTCAAACGGGGGATCTATACAGGGCTGATTTTTGGACTTGCGGAGTCCGTTATCATTTTTGCGAGTGGTGAGCTCTATTCACTATTTTGCTGAGTATATTCTTTACTGACATTAGTCCAGCAATGCTCATTTATTATGCGGCGGATTTGGCTGCCCCTGACGCAAAAGGAATCTCGAATATCGTGTCAGTGCTCACAATGATCTTATTCAGTCTTGGATATGCAGTCTCCATGATGTCGTGGAGTAAGTCAATGTTCTAGAAGAACATCTAATCAGTCTTTCTGACGGTTCAACTTCAGTTCCACAGGTGAACTCGGCCAACGACACGGCAACGCGGCTCATCAAATTGTCCCGACTACCACATGGATCCTCGCACGAAACTTCAGGCAAACTTCGAGTCTTTGAGCCCGTCCCCATCGAATTTCATAATCTTAGCTTCCGCTATCCATCACGTCCCGAAGCGCCCATTCTCACCAACTTCTCGTTGAAAATCCCCGAAAACAGCTGCTCAGCGATAGTAGGAAGCTCCGGCTCAGGCAAATCAACCATCATATCCCTTCTTTTGGGCCTCTACGCCTGTCCCGACCCATCACCAGGACAAGGCATCACCGCACAACTTACTCTCGGAGGCGTCGATATCCGACAATTCCATATGCCTACTCTTCGATCAATGATAGGTTACGTTCCGCAACAACCGAAACTCTTCGCCGACACGGTCCGCGCAAACATTACGTATGGACTTGACCCTTATTCCAGGTTCAATTCCCTCAAGAACGTGGAAGCTGCCGCCACCGCAGCTGGAATAGCAGATTTCATTTATTCTCTGCCGGAAGGATATTCAACGCTAATCGGAGAAGGTGGACTCACATTATCGGGCGGCCAGGCTCAGCGTCTGGTAATTGCGCGCGCGTTAGTACGGCATCCACGGATTCTGATATTGGATGAAGCTACTTCGAACCTGGATACGGAGAGCGCGGAAATCATTCGCAGATCTGTGAGGAGGCTATTGAGTGCGCCGGGACATGGACTGACGGTGATTATGGTTACGCATTCGATGGATATGATGGAGATGGCGGATAATGTGATTGTTGTCAACAAAGGGAGTGTGGTGGAGCAGGGGTCGTTTATGGGGTTGTTGAAGAAGAGGGATGGGAAGTTAAGGAAGATGTTAGATGTTGATTGATGCTATTCCTTTAAATTTGAAAAAGAAAATCAATTGATAGTAGCCCTGAGACATGCCCAGATTTATGTTCATGGTCCGTTGAACGTGCGGGCACATGTGACCCTGTAACCCTACCTACCTAATCGGTCGCTTTTATCAATCAGTAGACATCTTCGATACGATACACAATTCCTAGGTAGACTTTGCATTAATCATATATCTATCCATCATGTCTTTTGTCTACAATCCACGATCTCAAAATATATCATATATGACAGATCCCATGAAAGTCCAAGCGTTACATTAGGCGCCTCATGGGGGGCGCAGCGTTCAGCCCTGGAGTCTAAGCAATCGTCTCATCCAATCGTTGTCCCACTGTATGATATCACCAGAAAAGGGAAATGATTCGACGTTATTGCCGCAGCGACTGTCATGTCTGATCGACCAGCGAATAGACTGGGCGAGACTTGACTCCCTTAAGGTGGACGGTAGATTATACTTTTGACGCGGCGCTGTTGGGTATTAATAGATGAAACATACAACTCATTCGATTTGCATGGTATGCCTGGCTGGCACTCAATGGTCTCATGCGAGTAGTATAAATAAGAGAATCTGTCATCATTTCACTGCAGATAAAGCGGTCGACAAGCGCGCGTCATCCAGCTTAGGTTTCGCGCGCAACGCACGAGCTGAAACTTAAGGCTGACTGGCTGGCCCGGAGACGGCGGGTACAACAACATTTCTATTGTCTCACTTGCCTTTGTCGATTCTCATTCTTACAACACTCGTTTATTTTCTGAGTTCTATCTCCCGAGAAGTTGAGATGCAAATACTTCCTCGCGAATAAGTACTATGCCATCGTGATTGGCCCGTCCGAGGCTCAAGAATGTACATTCCCAGCATTCCCGCCCGGCAGCTGCTGGCTGCTCGGAGCGCCAGCATGTCTGGCACCACCGCCGCGGGCATCGGGGTGAGTTCTCTTGTTTCTTGTACCTAACTACTCAATCTTACCTATTGTGCTGGTGTAGGTCGCTATCGCTGTCGGCGGTTCGATTTTGGCTCTCATATTTATCTTTGTCATGGTTCGGCGGCTGCGGATTCGAGAAGCTGAGCCCAGGCTGCTGCCGGGGAGGTACATGAAGAACCTGTGGTGGAAATGGACACCACGATCGCGAGGTTAGATTCTATGACTGGTGCAAAATGGAGCAAAACTAATGATTGAGTAGGAGGATTCAACCGCAGCAGGCAAATGACAACAACCCTCACCGCAGACCTCTCCTCAAGCGCAGGCCCCGTCTCGAACAGTGACACCACAACCTCCAATCCACCTCAGCGTGGCCAATCAATCCGCTCCATAATCACATTACCGTCTTATAGTCGCCTACCCAAAGAAGAAGAACAAGTCATCGCCCGCGAAGGTGAGCGCGAAGGAATGGACATGGTTGTTGAATTCCCGGAAACAAACGACGAAGAAGAAAACCGTCGCGAAGAAGAGATGGAATCTCTGTATCAAATCCGCTTGCGACGCCGCGAGGAACTCGCTGAACGAGACGAGAGGCGTCGATTGAGGAGAGAAGCGCGTGCGGCAGGTGATGCGGAGCGTTTACAGCAGTTGAGTAGGGATAGTCTTGCAGTCAGAGCGGCGAATGCGGACAGACCCAGTGCGAGTGCGATGTTGGCGGAGCATCAGAACCGAGGTCGACATCAGAGGATTTCGTCGGTTACGTATGCGGAGATTGGGCATGTAAGGCATGACGGTTCACGGATTCGTGCCAATTCGAGTGATTCGGATCAGCGGCCGTTGCTTGATACGGCACGTCAGTCGACGCAGTCGATTTTTACCATGCAAAGTCAGGCCCGATCCTCTGTGTCGGGGATTAGTACATTGACTGCCAGTATACATTCCGGAGACGACGATACTCCACCAAGCGAGGTGGCGATCGAGGATGGAGATCTAAGCAACGCACATATACCACCGCCAAGCTACGACTATGATGACTGGGGCGACGCTCCGGCGTATGAGAGTCCTATTGCAAGGACTCGGGGAGAAGCAGAGCATTCCTTGTTGTCGCAGACGCTCCCTCAGATTCGCATTGACACTGCCAGTCCTGCGAATAGCACGCTTGTTTCCCCTGCCGTTGTAGCTCCTGCCGCTCACCAACATGTTTGAGAGGCTCATGCAGCCAACGAGACGGCTTGATCGAGCTATGAGGTGAGAAAGCATCAGGGAAAAAAAACACTTGACGAATTACGACAACTTATCTATGACCTCCCAATCGTCCAGATATGTATATCTTTTGAATCTATGCATGGCGTTTTGGGTACATATGGATTGGATGAATACGGTGATATTGTGTTTGTCTATGCAACATACTTCTTTTATACTCTACTTGTGATGATCAACCCCCACTGCGTGTTTATACTGTTTTCTTTTTACTTCCTGGTTTCGTGATATCAGCACTGGCTATGTTCGTGAAAAGCGTGCTTTGATTGTTTATGATTGCAAGATTGAATGAGATTAGAGTAGGTAAATATATGAAAAAATTATCGCTATTTACTATTCTATAGAACTTCCCCAGAATAAGTAGCTGGTCCATAGGAATGGATAAGCCAGTGAAATCTCAAAGATCAACCTATATTTCAGAGCTTCAAGATTTTAGAGAACGTAGCTGCAAGAAAAGGACAGCATCGTATCTAACCACACACACACACAAACACACACACACACAATGGAGTAGATACCAATCATCTGGATCAACTTTGGGGAGTTGCTCTACGCCACCTGCCCTACTAGAAACCCAAGCCCCCGTCGATAAAATTTTTCTGCCCTATAGTGCTAATCATATACTTAACTAGCTCACTATACTACTTCGGTCAAACTGCTTTCTCTAATATGCTGCGAGAAGCTGAGTAGGTCAATCCAGGAAGGAGACGACGGATCGGATAGGACGAGGCTGCTTCGTATACCTAGCTAATTAAGACAATCAATTAGCTACATCTCAAATTCAGAAGCGCAGGAATCGGTATAGACTCCTGTAGCTTATTAGACGCAGATATCGCCGTGCAAAACTGATCCATCGCAATCGTTATTAATGTGCAATTTGATTGCAATTCACGGCAACCAGGAAACATTCGCAGTAAAATTTATAGCTTCTAATATCTAGCCTGTACGAGTGCAGTCCAAACTTTAGCCTCGATTCTGTACTCCGATTCTTGACTACCTACACTGCAATTCTGGCTTCCCAGAGGATATGGCTAGCCCTAAGACGAGGTAGTAACCCCAATACAATATTAAATGATATCATTGGTTCAGATAGATACATTGAAATATCAATGTCACTTCCTATCTACAATATGTAAGTATGAAAAGGAAAAACATAAGTACTAGATACCACTGGAGGCTTGTTCAATGGCTTCGTAAGCGGTCATACATGACCGTGCAGCCATATAGTTTGCATACTCATAGAATTTGCGAAAGATATGCATAGCGCACATAGATAATGGCCGTGTGCTGAGGTTATCGAAAGTATACGATTGCTTAGTTCACAGTTCAAATCTCAGTCTTGTATGTCGTTGGGTGGGCCGGGAACTATGTACGTGTAACTAGTTACGCCGAACATGAAGCTCAGCGTAAAGTATCGGTATCATGCACCGTATTGTGACATGATACCATAATTTACATACCATTCATCTCTCCTGACATATGCTTCAGCTAGTCTATAAGTACTAGCGATTAACATCTCTGGGACACGTCATATCAACTAATCTCAGTTCTCAACAATTCTAGTAAGCACCTCTTCGATGTCTTCTTTAGGTAAAGACAAGAGCTCATTATCAATAGGGTGGTACAGTGCATAGTTACCACCATTTCCATCTACGGAATTGATATACCGAATCAGCAACATTGCACCACTGAAATCACCCTTCCCAACCGTTTCCATTCCAAGTGCCTTTTGCGCTTCAGCATCGACGTAGTTGACATCAAATTTTGAATTGCTTATCTTTTCCAGCACCCTGAGAACATCATTCTGTTTCACTGTAAACGAGGCGGTATAGATATATCTGTTGGCAGTTTTCTCTGGTTCAAGCAATGAGTTTTTTACTGCCAGGCCAATTGAAGCCATGGTTGTGGTCGACCAGGAACCTTCTCCGTCATTGTAGATGATTGCTTTGCGATTGGGAATATCAAATCCCATGAAGCCGGCCATTGCCCTTTTACAGTCAGCCATCAAGCCAGCTTTGCAGAATTCGAAACTGTAACATGACTAGGACTTCTTTCTTTTAATCAATTCGGTATGGAGATGGCATGAGGATAAGACATACAACTCAAAGAAGGGACCCGTCACGAACGAGGACCATGTGAGGCCGTCCTTTTCTTTTTCTATCAGATAGTCGACCGTAGCATTCTTGCCACCAAAGTACTGAGGCAAGATGGCCATCGCATTCGGGTGGCGAGTGTCGCTCCCAAACTCAGAAGGAATAAATCGCTTGACTCCAGCTTTGATGGCAAGGTCAATTAGACGAGTTTGCTGTCCGGCACTTGCTGTAGCCATCGTGGAGACGACAGCATCCTGGCCCCTGAAGGCTTAAAGAACTTCATCGTCGGGATAGTCATCGCCCACTCGGTGCACTTTGGCGTCATCGGGAAAACTGGACGTGGAGGATTGGCGGCTCAGCACAGAGACATTGAATCGGGGATCGTTTCGAAAGGCAGACAAGATCGACGGACCAAGGTGGCCACCTGCGCCAATGATAATCATGTTTTTGAGAGCCATATTTCTAGAAAGTCAAGTAGCTGTAAGCCGAACTTTCTGGTTGCTGGTTGAGTAGGTCAGATGTTGACAAGAGATTTTTATAGCTTTTGGTGCGTTAAGAGATCGGCTGGGATCTTATGGCTCATTAGGTACATGTAGACATTGTTGAACCTAGATTTGTGAACACAATATACAATGCTCGGCCTTCGGCCTTTCAAATTTGAAATATAGGGCTTGATTACATTGATTAGAAATCAATATCGTGAGCGCGAACCAAGCAAATTCTAAGCATACGTAAGAGCAAAGCCCATTCTCAATAACAAATAGCAACATTACCATCATTGTCTAGGATGGGGAGACACTTATACTTCGACCGAGTCTTACACTGAAGTGGCTAGTGCAATACCGTATCGCCGCGTATCTGTATCAAGTACGTATTGGTAACAGGTTATATGTAGTTTTTCCACGTAAGTAAAGAATATGAAAAAGAGACCTTTCAGTACATACCTTATTTCCTAAAATGGGTGCTCGTTCTGGCCGGCCCATGTGTCGAACCATAGTGGTAGAAGAAAGTCAAATTTTATCTCATCTCGAACTCGCAACACTGAATTGTCAACTCCCGCCTTCTTTGCGGGATTACTGAAAACGATACAAACTTATACATACTCAATGGACAGGTCTGTCCCAACAAGAGCGACTGTGCTTGTAGTTAGCGGTGGCCCTGGAAGGTCTTCCACTATGAACCTGTCCTATGGCGCATCAGCTCTTGCATGCGGGCAGGATGACAGGGTTCTCTCGTGTCGACGAATTATGCTTTTTACGCAAGGGTAATTTCCACTAGACTGCTGTCAAACTCTAATGCTTGTACCACATGTGTTAACACAATACATAGAGCTGTTGAGCAGGGGGCCAGCCTCGGAGTCAAATCTCGAGATCGAGAAGTCGGGGTTTTTAGGGGTACCCACCTTCATTGCGCGGAACATTACCGGCAGTAATAAATGTACTTTTTAAAAGCCTAGTGTGAGTGCGTGCAGGTGAAATTGTTGCTTGACCGTCTGCTAACTAACTAACGAGCAGTTTTTCAGCACCGATATGTCACTTAGTCCTGCAAGGAAATAGATCCCCAGTCCGATTCTCTAGAAGTGTTTTATATTTTAATCTTTCCATTGGAAATATGGACCTTCTTAACTAAATAGTATTTCTACAGAAGCATATACAGATTAAACGCTATTTCTATATTCTGGATATCCCCGATCCCTTATTCGCAACCAAGACTACCTCTAAGCTTTGGCCCCAAGTCAGGCTGAGGATACGGATACAATGCGTAACTAGTAGAACCCGTACCCCTTTATGAATGAGAAGTGAAGCCTGGACATTTACTACTAGCTTCAGCGCCACAGACTATGGGGACCATGCGAGAGGACTGCGTATATGCACGTGAAAGTTTGACGCTGAAAGATAACCAAGAAAACCCATCGAGCTTGATCTGGATTATCAAGACAATGGCTGCCCTCACAGGTATGCATAATACTTTCGCAATAAGGTTCCAGAGGTTGAAGGACACCTGTGATACGACACGTGCTCCGCTTCTAAATTGCGAAAAGTGCGATGTGACAAAATCAAAACCGTCTGTGGGAGATGCAGAGGCTAGAATATTCTTATTTTACAGCCCTGCACGCCGAATACCCAGGACAACAAGTCATCAATCAACAAAAGTGTTGGACAATCCCCAGGTTGTACGAGTGAAAGACTCAATTTATTTTCTTCATCATCAGCCACACTCTCTCCTTTTCATGCTATAAGTAAAACAAATGACGAGTATCAATTTCAGAAAAGGATCAAAAAGAACCAACTCAAGAGGTCATAGGAAGATTCAGCAGACCGTCGGCCAAACCATGATAGTACTGCTATGATGCAGGTAAATTTAGCTCCTGGGTGGCTAGTATCATGGCTCATCTTGGGAGAAGACACCGGACGATAGAAACATTGATCCAGCAATATGGCAATGGTTGAATAAATAGCAATGGAGATGGAGGGTAGACTGCGATGGATGATTGACGAAGCCACTGGCTGAGTTGCCCAATTCTGAGATTTACGTTTTTCATTGTGCTCGTGCTTATGAGAAATGAAATTTTATGGAAATTCTGAGAAGGATCTATCATATAGGCACCTATCGTTATAAATAAACAGAGATTCAATGTGATGAGCTCAAATAGACTAGTTCTTCAGTGTAGATTAGGGCTTAGTCCGTCAGGTGCACCGGAGGGTCTGGGTTGTTGATGTGTTTTTGGTCTTCGGGAAGGACCCACCCGGCCTCTAGATAAACAAAAGCCTCGCGCGGGTCTTCTTCCGACAACCTCACCTGCTTTGCTTCATTGTTTACATTTCCAACTAGTCAACAACAATTGCAGTTGACTAGTTTCAAACCCTTTTGTTCTGCGGCTGTTCTCTAATCCTCATACACTCATACCCTCAACCAATCTAAAAAGCAGGCGCGCAAGCATTCCCTGCCTTCTTATTCAACAGTAACGGCCGAATCAAACGCGTCTTTTGACACGACAAAGAGCCCACAATTCCAACCACAATTATCACAAAACACTAAGACCATAGGATATATTCGTACTTATGGACTAGCTCTTCGAACAATCAATCATCTGTGCGACTTGTCTCATGCAAGACGCGTCCGTACGCAATGCGACACAGCGAAAATACACAAGCTTCTATTGGCGAATCCACCATGTCTGACTTCGACCCGGAGAACGAAGCACTTGTTTCAACGCGACAACTCGATCGTAGCCAGGAGCTACCAAATCTTCCAGCATCCTTCCGACGACCAAGTACGGCAGGAAAAAGCCCTTCTCCACGTCTCGATCCCGAGTATACAATCGACACGTCTGCTATCAACCGTGCCTTTCCTGAATTCTCCGATGTCGAATCGTCTCCTGACGACGAGACCGAAGATGACTTTTCAATCGAAATTGGGCGAGGCGTGAAGAACTCTGGTCGCATTAGACGCGACGATTCGCGCAACTCAATGATGAGCATTGAAAACAGCGTTCGCTCATCTTCGCCGGCTATCAAGCTTGATTACCCTGCCACAAGCACCCCACCCAAATCAGCAATGCGGAGCTCTTCAAAGCGAGCAGTTGCTGGAGATGCCCTACGCAAGGATGCTCAGATACGACGCGCGAGCCAGATGCAAAAGGAAAACATCGATCCCCAGCCGCAAGCCAGTCGTTCCAAGAACGTGACTCGCTCTACTGAACCCCGTCATACATTAGCTGAAATGCACGTTAGAGCACGAGAAACATATGATGGATCATATATTAGCGACGAGAGACCTCAAAACGCTCCCGTCAACGCACGAACCACTCGGTTCGGAAATGTCTCGGCCCAAGTTGCAGCCGCCATGGAATCAGCGTCGCGTAACACGCTGGCTAGCAACTCCCGCCGTGGCAAGCGTGATCCTGCGCCGAACCCTACATTTACTCTAGATACCGTCACCAATGGGTCAATTTTGCTTCCAGACTTGCCGAACATTTCGGAGCTAGTATCCGGCGTCTATGAAGATGGGACTCCAGTTTTCACCCGTCAGACTAGGCCCCGTACAACACGATTTGTCTCTCCTCCCGCTGAAGACATGGATCTATCTCAGCCTCGTGGCCATTTTCCATTGAAAAACGTGCCTATCCCCGAGGATGAGAAGGCTATCTTCGTTTCCCTAAAGCTCTTGCAGGACAAGGTCGCGGACTTGGAATTAGCAAAATCTGAGGCAGAAAGGGAACTTGAAGACGCCCGCGAGGAGAACCATCTTCTGAAAGCCGAAAAATCGCGTCGGCAAAAGGAACAATACGATCGTCTCAAGTTATTTGGAGGCGAGGATGGCGAGCAACCTAGAGGCAGCACTAAACTACTGCAAGACAAGAACAGTGAGCAGTTACACATGGATCATTGACTATTGAGCAGAGTCGCTAACACACTTCTTAGGACTTGAAGCGATAAATTTGGCTTTGCAAAACAGGCTTGATATCGCTGATAGAAAGGTTCAAGTCCATGAATCAGCATTGAAGTCCCTGGCCCAAGAGCGGGATTCTGCTGTGACACAGTTGGGGGTGGCTTATTTGAATACACAAGAAACAAAGCGAGAGAATGAAGCTTTGAGGAAGGAAAACACGGAGCTCAGGGTTCAGGTCAAAAAGTTGACTACGCTGACTCGGGAACTGGTCGGAAACGAGACTAACACACACCAATCGCTTCCCAAGGATCAACAAGAAACAGACCATATTACCGTAAGTACCGATCCTAACGAAGGCAATACGCAGAAGACATCTGGGTCAACGCGTGCTCGGCGCCAATCCAAGGAACAAGCCGTGCGCATGATCAATGCTCCAAGAGACGATCCTGAAAGCAGGGTGCTCGAGAAGGTGGAGAAGGAGATATCGAGACTAGAGAAACAACGTCAAGATGATGAACTATTTTCTCTCAACCTGTCAAGGCCTGCGACAGCGAATTTGGAGGCCGCCACAAAATCGACGATGCCTTACAAATCAGGAGAGGCCGAAAATAGCAGGAAGGTACCCAACACCGGAAAGCAACGCATCAAGCGCGTCATTCTCGAGGAGGCCGACACCACAGAAAACTTCACCGAAGACCTTCGAGAAGAAACCAAGAATCATACCGGCGCTGCACAGGACTTTACATTGCTGAGTTTCATTGATGATCGAGAAATTGCTAAATTACGCAGGCGGCTTGAAATTGAAAGAGCTACACGCAAACAAAATAAGTCGTTACCCGCAAGAGAGCAACCCTTAATTCCTTCTACAGCCAAGCGTGTAGCTTCAGAACCCCCGCGCAAGTCTTCGTTGAAAGAACCTAAGGAGCCTGTTGTTCGCCCATCCTCCGCGCTTGGTGAGGCTGTCGCAACTTCTAGAGCCGATCAAGATGATCTCAGCGAGGGTCAATCTGGACGTCGCCGACGCCACTCTGACCACTCTTTTCAGAGTCAAAATCGGCGAAAGAAATCGATCCCCGATCTGACTTCGGCTTTCATTCTCCCAGACATCACTCTCCGCTACGCTGAAATTGCCAGAGAGCCCATTCGTCTCTCAGAGTCTGCCCAGAAAGTTCTCGATAGCGTTGCTGGTCACGATGGCAGAAACTGTACAGTTTGCAAGCGTCTTTTGCCGGAAGGAGTGACCCACAATCATGATGATTTTCACGTTACTGTACCAAAGCCAATCCCAGTCTCTGAGCGTATGCCCGAGCCAACTATCTACAATGAAGAACCAACTCTTCGTCCGTCTCGACCGCCAGCAGAAGCGCTAGCTACTGTTCTCAAGAGTCTTGAGGACGAACTTTCCCATCTTAAAATGCAGTTGGCCGTAGCACAGCAGGCCTTCTCGAAGCACGACGCGTCTCTCGGCAAGCGACAGAGGAAGTCATTAACCACCAAGATCGAAAAGCTACTGAAAGATATTGATACCAAAGCAGATCAGGTCTATGCATTGTATGACGTTCTCGAAGGACAAAAGCAAGACGGCCACGAAATGACCGAAAAAGAAATGGAGGTTACTCTACAGTCTATTGGAATTGATGTTCAGGGTGTAGCCAGGCTCGCCGACTTGACGGGCGCCAGTGACCAGTCGCTCCGTCGCAAAACAGTACACAACGTCGAGGACTTTGACGATGAAGACGACGAGGAATTGCCATGGGAGGGATTCGAGAGCACTGCCGAGATGACGGGCCGTCATACTTCACGCTCAAACTTGTAATCAACTCTTCTGGTGTATCATTGCTTTCACGACGTTGAGTCATGCGGGGTTTTTGATCGATATTACGTTCAGGTTTCAGACTGACCTTAGAGGTGCATGTCCCTGTTCTTGTTGCCTATCAAAGCCTCTATTCAGACTTGAAAGACAATATTGTCGCTCATTCCTTATCACACACATTTCAACTGAATTTTCTATTTTCGTGTTGACTGACTTCGGTGTATGTCCACGTGAATGGAAAAGAATTTCCTTGCCAGTTCGGGAATGCATTAGCTATGAATGCGTGGATGGTTACCTTCAGCTTGCAAATTATGATTAGCTTGATTGGACTCGTATGGTGATGTTATGGGAAATGGTCTTTGCATTGCTCGCTAAATCAATTTCATGTTGACTGACTTCGGTGTATGTCCGTGAAGGAGATTTTCTGCCTCAACTAGCGAATGATGAGAAAGACGTCTCTAAATTAGCCCCCATTCTTGATTTCTCCACTCGGCGTTCTTTGTCTTCCGGGGAAGCTCCTTTGCCATATCTTTGCAGTGGTGTTCTGGTACTTTTACTACATGGTGCTGGAGGTTATAGGATTTTCTCTTTTTGCTTGCATTTTTTGTTTCGAGTCTTTCAGTTATTATTTCTTTTCTATTGCAGTTCGTTTTGCTTCATTGCGTCGAGGAGTTGTGTATCAATATGTTGTTGAAATGAGGATCGCTTTTAGTCTGAACAGCGGATAATAATACGTATTATTGGTAAATTTAGTGGTCAATTTCTAACAAATTAGCTACCTACGTAAAGTCATGTGTCCATAATTGGCAAACAACATGGATGTCTTATCAAGGTGATATATAGCCTGGGATTGGGTCGCAAATACCAGGAGAAAAAACGAACTTCCAAAACGCAAGGACAAAGAGAAGATGAAAAAGGAACGCCGTCGCTATGCATCCCGTCCCATATAACATATTTGTGGCTAGTTCGCCGTACTAAAAAGGTTCAAAAAACATCATTAGAAGCTCCAACTGTAGCAACTTGTTGCGCAGCACCATTTGTGGCAACAGCAGCTTTCGAGGTTACGCCACCATGATTGTCTCTTTTGGGAACTTCTTCGTCAACAAAAACACCCAGGCCAGCGAATGCTTCGAAGAGTGTTCGCGAATAATACTCTTTAACATCGAACCCACCTGCCGCAAATGTGGCATTGTTGCGAGCCTGTTCGAGCCACTGAGACGGATAGTGGTCCTGCAAAACATAATAATCCCGTTTGTCTGCTTGGATACCACCAAAGGGGTCGTAAGGCTTCTCCGGCTCTGGTAGAATGACCTTCTTGAGGCCCTTGATAAGACTTGGTTCCGCGTCTGAGTCTGTGGTTGCAGAAACGACTCGAGTTCCTTTGCCCTTTTCGCCGCGGAGAGCGGCTTGTTTCTGACGTAACCTTTCCTCCTCACTTCGGCGAGCGGATGATTTCTTGAGCAAGATCTTTTGACCCTCTCGCGCAATGCTAGCTGCGTCGCCGGGACGGCCTGATGCGAGTCGAGAAAGTACCTCCTCACGGCCTGCGGCGAGTTCACGCTGTTCTCTTTCGTATTCTTCGCGTGCTGCCATACGGCGAAGACGGGCTTGTTCTTGTTCGAAGGACTGCTGTTCCAGGAACGAGGAGGCTTCCTGCGATGCGCGGGACTTGTTGGCTCTGATGGAATCGAGGTTTGATGCTTCGTATTTGCGTAGGTCGGCTTCTGTTTTTGCGACGTCGATACCTAATACCAGGTTCATGATCATGGTTTCACGTTGTTCGAGGAAGTTGTCCCAGTCTAGTTTGCTGTCAAACTCGTCTTCGCGGCGGTTCAGACTATTCCACGTAAGTGTCTGCTAACAAGAAGTGCGAATGGTCTAGAATGTGCAACTCACATGGCCATGACTCTCTTCCGTATGTCGACCTCCCTTTCCACGCCAATATCTTCAAAGGTCTGTGTTCGAAAGCGATTCTTTCGCAGTGTCTTTTTACAACCGACCACCGGACACGAGTTAGGTCCAGCACTATAGAGGCGATCCACACATGATTCGCACATTCTGTGATAGCATTCCGGGTTTATGAGGAAGCGCATGTCTGGGTTGAGGTATCTGGAGGATTTGCAGACGGGGCACACCTCTATCACATATAAGTCAGCTTCATTACTAAAGCAAATAGATGGGTATGGACACTCACCATCCTCGTCCCGGCGAGAGACACTTTCGGTCATCAAGTCAGCCATATTGACTGACCGAAATGAAGTTATTCTGATATGAAAAGGTCGTCGTAGAGTTGGACATGACGTTGAGTTGGCGCGAGCTTCTGAGGGAAGCCGCGGAGCTTGAGTGGGAATGGCCAATCAGAGGTCGCCGGCCAATTTTTTTGCTTTTGCCACCTTCGCAAACCGGCCATCTCCCCGCCCTCTTTCCTTTCCACTTAGTCTCATCGCATCCCTTCAAGTGACAGGCGCAATGGCTGTCCGACACACAACACTAGACGAACTAGAGCGTCGAAGACTAGAGCTCGAGGGAAACATTCAAACCCTCCGCAGATCACTCTACGACTGGCGACTTCGTGAAGCTGAATACGATGGATTGAAGGACGAAATTAAGAACTTACAGCACGACTGCACGAGTGCCGAAATACTTCAAATTGGTCTCGAATATGAGGGGACTGTCGTTGATGAGAAGGAAGTCAGGGATATCATTGGCGAGAAACAAAACATTACGCGATCCAGGGATCAGGTCGTTTCGCAAATTACTCGGCGACTAGACTATATCAAGCAAAACGTTGCTTCTCTGGAGAGACGTCTATCGACTGTAGAGGTAGAGCTGGATCGACTACTATCTGTCGAACGCCCTAGGCCCAACGCCGCGACGGAAGAATATGCCGTGACGGAGATCTTCGAGGAGCTAGATGAAAATGGAAACGTTATTTCTAGCAAGATTTCGAATCCAGCCGATCGCGCTCCTGAAATTATGGATATGCTCAAGAAAGCTGGGGTGGAGGTTCCGCAAGGTCAAGGACCTGAAAAGAAAGAGGATGACAAAACGGATGGCAAGACAGACGGCAAAGCACAGAGAAGTGAATCGATTACGGATACTGAAGTCAAGAAGGAACAGTTAAAGCCTACCTCCACTACACTCACCACCCCCACAGTTGTAGACATTGTTATGGATGAATTCGATGACTCAGAATCCGAACCACCAGTCATGGAAGTGGACGAGCCCGCCGAAGATGCAAAGCTCCGCCGTGAAATGCTCGAATACGGGTTTCACGAAGTGGGTAAGGTTGTCGCCGAATTGGAAATGGACGAAGAAGGCAGCGACATATCCGTCGACGAGGATTATGAATATGACGATGATGATGATTACGAAGAAGATGAAGACGAATACGGACGTACAACGACAAGAGTCTTGACGGATGAATACCACCAACAGATGATGGAGTTGGAAAAGAAGCTCAAGGCTGGCGGTTTCATCAATTTGGGTCCTGCTCATAATATCGACGCAGAAGCCAAGGAAACAGCAGAAGCTGCAACACACGGTGGTGTTTTGAAAGTCACGGCTATTGAAAGGGATGCAAATAATGACGTTGTTTCTGAAGAAAAAAAGCAGCCAAAAAAGAAAGTTGCTTTTGCTGAAGAGTTGGATATTGCACAAGAGTCGACGCGGCCAGCTGTTTCAACAAACATTGGACGAAAGATTGACGTTGTCAAACCTGATGTAATCCCTCTATCAGAGTCCATCGTTGAACGTTCCGCCTCAAAAGCAAGCACCGTCAGTAGTAAGGATACTACGGATACATCCTCTATAAAGAAGAAAACTTCGAGATTTAAATCAGCCAGGAAAGATGGTACCCCAACACCAGGCGATTCAACCACAGCTGGCCTCAGTCCCGGACCTCAACTATCAATTCTCAAAAAATCCGATCAACCACCCACTCCATCATCTCTTTCTTTATTCCCTGCTAAACCCGAGAGACCTAAACCATTTTCTCAACCCATCATTGCCGGTGATGTATTCGTCGCTGCTTCAGCAGCCAAACCATCGATCGACCGCGAAGCTCAACCCCCCGAAGGAAAAATTACGGCCGAAACGCTCGTCGAACGACCCGTAATGGACACAGCAAGCGTCCTCCCCCCGGATCCAGATGAAATTGACGAACAAATCCACCGCAAAGAAGTGGCGACTGAGTTCTATCGTCGGAGAAACATCAAAATTCAGCAAAGCGGTGGCTTTGTGAGGGACAGGGATGATGAGGATGAAGCTGATCAGCTGTATGAGTTAGATGAGAACGATCAGCCGAAGAGGAAAGTTAGTAAGTTCAAGGCTGCACGGTTGCGATCTTAACCTTCAAGATATCGAACTGAATAAATAATCATCATCGTTCCTTGTTGTCTTCTTTTCCACCTTCGCCCGTAGGCTACTTTTTGAAGGAACATTGAAAAATGGGAGACATTTGTCTTTCATTAAACTACTGTGACATGACTCGCCTTACATCATTGTTTATCTACAGGGTAGGTATCAATGATGGAGGGCCCCCCAAACCATGCTCTCTGATACAAGTTCCGATATTGATTTGTTGTACAAACAAACGAAGGCTCTCTGACTGCATCAGAACAATTCCTCCTAGCTTTGGCTTACACCTAGGTGTATGAAAAGGTCGGGAGGATTCCGTGGAGATGTGGTTTCGTTTCCCCTTCTACATTATATTTCAGTAGGTACTTTTAAATAAGTGAATACATTGATCGATACGTATCGGATTCCTCATCGCATCGAGAGTGCATCAACGTCGTCAATTCCTAACAATACTATATAAAACATTCATAGTCGTCATCCGCCGGAATCGCAGTGCACGATATAAGTTTGATAGGTAGATCACGCGTAGAACGCTCTGGAGCTACCCCATACACAGATACTATCCATCCTCGCACTCAGCGCCATCAATCCAAGGTGAACAGCTAACGAAATCAACTGCGTCCTTAGACTCTGTATTGGCAAAGACAGTACAGCAAGTATGAATAGAGGGTAGTAGACCCATGGATTCACGGCTAGAGGCATGCATGTTTGCGAGATTAGGATTTGCTTGATGATGAAGAGCGTCACTCGTGCGTTTGGGATGGGTATTTGAATGTCCATGGAAGGTATAGGTATAAGGTATAGATATGAGTTACTGCTCCAGAAGGTTTCGGGCGGTGGAGGGAGTAATCTGTGTGGCGGGAGTGGTAGTTGCATTGGCGGGGTTGATGGAGGATCATGGTTGGGATGGTATATCATGGGATGGGTATATCGTCGCTGGCCTTCTGCCTGCTGTTCATCACCGTCATCTATGGGCTGTGGAGGTGTGGATGGTGTGCTTCTGAATCGAGGACGAAGTATTACGTCCTGGTCTGTCTCAAACGACGCGTTATTCATGTTTGAAGTAACGCTTCGTGTTTCGTATCGGACTGGTGATCGAACAGCTAGTGGTCCAGTTTCTCGTGACGAATTCTTGACTGGGGAGCGAGATGGTCGAGGACTGTTAGGCGCGGGAGATTCGATAGGCTGTATGCGTTGACTAAAATCAGCCCCAGTGGAGCTTGCACGACCAAACCGGCGGCTCTCGTTGCCTGTGACACCTGCTTGAATACTGACCAGAACTTCATCTGCAGTAGGCCTGTAAGCAGGGTCGATAGATAACAGTCGCTGTAGGATGGTGTAAAGCTTGTCTGGCAAGTCCGGTCGAAGCCGCTTAAGTGAATCATCGAACCCTTTCCAGCCACTGATTTCAGCTCGAAGCTCGTCAATATCCTCTTTCTCCTCCATAAGATCCGCACTGCGATATGGGAGTTGCGCAAAACATAGGAAGTGTAGGATCATTCCGAGGGCAAAGACGTCTGACTTGAAAGTAAAATTCACGAACGGGCCATTGGGAGATACCCTTCGTAACACTTCAGGGGCGCAGTATGAAATAGTTCCTGTTGTACCTGTTGATTTGCGTACTGTATTCTCATATTGCACTTCTCCAAAGTCACTGACAAGTACCCTCAATTCCTGGCCCGAATCATGCAGTAGACAGTTACTCGGTTTGAGGTCGCGATGAATGAACCCATTGGCATGTAGAAAACGTATCCCAGATGTTATATCCTTGAAGAAAGAGTATATTTCTTCAAAATGAAGTTTTCTCAGGCTTGAAAGATCTGGCGTCTCAGGCTGGCCTTTAGACCTGCGACGAAGCCGCTCCTTCAATTGCTGCGCAGTGGTCAAAGTCGGGGCATTTCCCACCACATATTTGTGAAGATCTCCAGCATTGCAATACTGTTGCAAAATGAATGCGCAGGGCACACTTGGACCAAACGTGCTGATCTTGTAATCCTCCAACCAAACATGTCGATACGAGACTAAATTCTGGTGTGACAGATGCTGCAACAGTTGCACCTCTATCAAAACCTTTTCCAGCCATTCATGATCGTCGCCCACGGGAACGCGTTTGCAAGCAAATTGACCCAGCGAAACGCCATCAAGCATGTGCTTTACCAATAGTACGACACCCTTCCCGCCACGACCCAACTCTGCTTCCTCGACAAAGAACTTTTTGAAATATCCCTGACTGAACGCCGTCGACGATATACCCTGCGGAGATTGAGGGGCTGGTTCTATGTATGGTGAGGAGGAACCGATCGTACCATCTGTCAACGCTGGTTGCGCAAGGCGTAGACGCGGTGATAGTGGTGGCGGTGGCGTCGATGCCTTGGAGTTGGGTATACTATCGTGAAGGAGACGGAAGTATTCTGGCGTCACGAAATCGTGATGCTCGGGGCCACCACTACGTCCTCGGTGTACTTCAGGTTCATTGTCCCGACCGCGCATGGGACGATGGCAGTAGGGGCAGTCTGGTAGGTCGAAATTGAGGTCTCCATTGTTGCTGGTGTTCGCATTGCGGAGAACTAGTTGTTGAGAGTCGTGGTCGAGCACAACCACCGAATCATTGTGGCGTCTGAAAATTAAGTAATTAGTGACTTTGCGGTTTGATTTCAGTGATAATCAAATAAATAGGTAGACTTCGTGGACGCTTACAGAACGACGTGTCGATTCGAAGAATATGGGACGATGGACATAGACCGCGGTGCGTCATCAGCCATGTTCACCCGACGTGCAAAATTGCGCTGTTATATACTTGCTTCTCAGAGAAGAAAAGAAAGATTTGAAGTTAAGATGAACATTATTAAAGAGTTGAAACCCCATTGACCTTGCTTGATACAAGCTCAAATAGAGCCTAGCCGATTCTTCTTGAAGGAGCGTTGTTGGAAGTCGAACAATGAAGGAGTTGTTCCACGGCCCGTCGCCTTCGAAAGCTTGACTTGCCGCAGCCCCAGCAGCCCCACGTGAGCTATCAGGATCTACGATTAGGAGGACGAATACGAACCTGTACTACTTAGCTGGACTACTATGATCTGGAAAGAATATTTCAGCAAGAAAGTGTGCATCAACTGATGCAATGATATTGATTGTCTGATGTGCTATCGACGGTAACATAGGTAATGTGAAAAAAACGAGGCGACATCCTAGCTTTTGTAGCAAGCCGCAAGCTTGCTGTTTACAGCCAACACATACATATAACTACAGCTTCAGGGGTAGCTGTTTAGCTTGCGCAGTACACACTCAGTTGTCCATACGTGTTTCGACGGTGGAGATATTGGTGGCGGTAAATGCAGCCAAGCGAAGCTGGTTTGTTGTAACAGCGAAGCAGGTAACTCAACGCAATATTGCGTGTCAAGCTGGCTGCACTGAATGAGATGGAGATCTTCAGCATCTGCAAGATTTTTTAAAACAGTAAGCTAGACAGTTGTTTCAATCTTTTGCAGTTGCATCATCCTCGTCTTCTGCTTCAACTTCCTCGGAGTCCTCATCATCCGAGACGACGATCCCCCCGTCGGATTCATCGTCATCGTCGTCGAACCCTTCGAAATCATTCGAGTCTTCGTCCTCATCTGCAGACTTCTCGTCATCCTTCTCCTCGGAGTTCGCCGCAGGAGTGTCTCTCTTGCGTTTTTTAGACATTTCTCCAAGGCGACCCTCGCGGCCTTCGATCTTTACATCGTCATTTCCTTCATTGTACGGGGGCGGTGTGAACCAAGGAATCTTTCCTCGGAGGAAATCATTGATCACCATCTTAGCAACACCATCCAAATCAGGCTCACCGCCTCGTAACAACCTACCACCCTTCCGAGCAAGGATACTGAGAAACTCTACGGCGTCACCGTCAAAGTCCTTGATTTCGTAGGTCCGCTCAATATGGCGCGGTTGCACTTTCTTCAGAACGGCAGGAATATATTGCTCGGGATTGTGAACATTCTCAACCCTAACAACTCCTCGGAGCAGAATGTCCTCCTCGCTATCATTCTGATTAGGAGGCACAACACCAGGACAATCGATGAGATAAATCCTCTTCATTAATGTGATATATTGCCAGACTTTGGTCTCCCCGGGAATGGGTGCAACAGTGCAGACCTTCTTGTTCCGAAGAGTGTTGATAATAGAGGACTTCCCAGTGTTGGGATATCCGATAAAGCCAACAGAAATCTGCTTGCGATCCGAGTGGAGAGCTGAAAATTGACGCAGCAGCTGGATAAGAGATCCTTTGCCGAAAGAGTTATTGATAGATGCATGGAACGCGAGCGTAGGGTAGTCTTTAGACAGATGGCGCACCCAGGCGGCCTGGCACGAAGTTAGTTCGTGTCCTCAAGAATCAAATATGGCAAATATTGATAGAAGAAAAGGCAATGTGTGAAATGTTACTAAGAGCTCTGATACAGGAAGTACCATCGAATGACGGTATTCAGAGCTCAACTCAAAAACAAAGCACTACTCATCCTTTACGATAAGCCTTCAAAACGAAAGCCGATCAACTTTAAACTCAGAAAGAGATAAAGCGGCGGATGGGCATCAATCTACCAGAGCTGTAACAGACAAAACTCCCATTGAGCGGCAAAAAGAATGCACAGGAAGAAGCCTTGACTTAGCAATGGCACCGGCGGAGCCGGATAGAGCGAGGAAGAAAAGACAAGTGTGTAACAGGGAGGAAAAGTCGGGAACTTACAGCAACCTTTGTTGGAACCAAGTCACACTTGTTCAAAACAAAGATGAGATGTTTGTGTGGTGCCTCGTCACGAATGTATTTTTCAATACTTCTGCACCTCGTTCCATTAGGGTCACGAGCATCGAGTACATGGATAACGACATCTGAAGAGTCAATGACTTTGTAAAGTTCGTTCCAGATACGTTTGCTTTGACCCTTAGAGAAGACATGTTCACGAGCGACACCCATGACGCCAATATCTTCGGCGTCGTCTTCACCCGATCGTCCACTTAGCAACTTGGCTTGATCCAATTTGTCCAAGTACGAGTCGTGCATTTTTTCAGACTCTCCAGCGAGATCTTCCAGCGAGCCGACATCAAGCTTGACACGTTTCCGCTGTGCTTTGGGCCCGAAGGTATCGCCAAAAGGTGAGGTCTCAATTGTCATCTTTGCACGGTGTTGCTTAAGACCGTTGAGTTCCTGACCGTCTCTGATCAAACTCATAGGCAGCTTGTTCGTCTTCAAAAGAACCTGATACGGATCTGCGGCACGTTCGGCAACGGCTTCTCGGAAAGAAGTCAATGCTTCTTGAGAAATGACTCTAGTATTACCGAACCACTTGCGATTTGGCTCTATCCGGGCATTGGGCAATTCTGTGGACTGGTAGGAAGCAGCCTTGACAATATTTCCCTGGGCATCGTGCTTGGCCTTGCCATCTTTGAGCATGTTCAAATGACGGACTTTCTTCGCATCGCTATAGGTAATAGTCAGTGAGACAATGTTCGCAACAAGTGCAGGTGCTTGCGTACTCACCGATAGAAGTTTTCGCCTTTTGTCCTAACATTGGCCATCCCATCTCCAGTCTTGCCCTGGCGCTCTCTGCGAGAGGCCTCTTTCTTTCCTGTACCCATGATGTGAGAGAACTTCTCTTCGTGAAAATAGAAGAAGAAGGTAGAGAATGGCACAGAGTGTCTGGCGAGAAAATAGCAGAGAGTTTTTGTTCGAGAAGGCGGGTAAGAAAAAAAAAAGCAGGAGCGACCGGGGCTAGCGGTGCACGGGCCAATCACTGAAAATTGTCAGCCAGCGGACAAACACCAACACTCAACAAGACACTATCTCACTGCTGCGTTGAGCAGTCATCCTCGACTCTTTGTCGCTTATCTTATATCAATTCATCTCAATTTTTCAGGTTAATAAATTTTCCGGGCTTGTTTTAATGTCGCTCCCCAGGAGTTACCGGACTGCCACGAGGCAGATTCGCAGCTTCTCCGTCTCTACCAAACTGCGTGTCGGCCCCGAGTCTCCCAACTACATCGAGATTCCTCAAACATTGCAACCCGATCTTCCCGCAAAGCCTCGAGTCAAGGGTACTCTACCTATTCCGCGTGAAATATTCCCTGCCCGTCGCCCCGACAAACCTACGCCGGCCTACATCACTGCCGTGACTCCGGAACCGAGCAAGGTGAAGACAATCAAGAAGAACGATCCCAATGCAGAAACTATTGCATGGAAGCAGAGGATGGCAGAGAACCGACGACAAAACTTGAGAGAAGGTCTGCTCGAGTTATATGAAAGAAAACAGACTACAGTTGCATCGATGACGCGACGCAGTGCGGCCAAGCAGGCCCGACGAGAGCGCG
This sequence comes from Talaromyces ruber, assembly GCA_022813215.1. Lineage (NCBI taxonomy): Eukaryota > Fungi > Ascomycota > Eurotiomycetes > Eurotiales > Trichocomaceae > Talaromyces > Talaromyces ruber. The sequence continues at coordinate 329,375 of JAKLMW010000022.1, read as the reverse complement.
TATTGAGACAGCCGGAAAGAGACGATGAGCGCTTAACAAGGCAATCTGTCGTTCAGGGTCTGAAGGAGCAACCCTCTATCTTACCTGATCCCGATCGAGAGATTCGCATTGCCCAGTCACGCGAGAGAGTTTTGCAGAGGCAGCTTCAGAAATCTGCTGAACGCAACCACCACCTTCACACCTTGTACATGAATGCTCGAGACTTCATCGTTACAGAGGAGCAGCTCATGAAGGAGATTGAGGACAAATTCCGTGAAGATGGCGGCGATGAATGGCGTTCGGACAGCGGAACTGGAACCAATGTGTGGAACAAGGGAGCACCGCCTACGATTCAAAGCATCGTCAACACTCAGACGAAGGATGATAATGGAAGATGGCGAATTGAGCAGGAGAGAATGAAGCAGGTGGTTGAGGAGATGACAGGAGGAAAGATGTAGATGGCTTGCTAGCATTTATTGCATATTGTATTATAGTCGTATAACACCATGTCTAGTTTTGTATATTAAATCGTTTCTTTCTGAACTGAGCCATTTAACCAAATTCAAACATGAATCGACTCTTAGATATTCATGACTCGGGCAGTGCTAACATGGGCATGTGTGAAACAGAGCAAAGGAGAGAAGACTAAAAAGGAAGTTACCGGCCGCCGCTCAAGCCGCCGCTCAAGCCTCACTGCTCAAAGTCTCCTCACTACCTCACAGTCTCCTCACTTTGGTCATCAATCCACTCTTTCAGGTATTTTCTCAGTCTACCGTTGTTTCTTTGTCACAAATATTGATAACTTCTGATCAGAAACCTGCTGAAAATTGTTGTGAACCTTGAGATATCACCAGCCGAGTCAGTTCGCAGATCGGTTTAGTGCAGATCCGCCGTTTCAACTTCCAGAGTCATCACGCGACTTGGCTTAATTTCCTTCAAAATTGCCATTTTCAAAGAAAAGGCTGAGGGCTCGTTCATTATCCCGTATGCGATTATCCTATGGTTTTTTTTGGGGAGGAAGACAGTGTGTGCTAACCTCGTGGATTCGGACTTAGATATAAGCCATCCCAACGATCTTCTGGATGTCATGTTCGACATCATTCCTAGGTACTGATCTTTAATCAGTGGATTTGCAATCGGATTTTATATGCTAGATCGCATCGAACCATATCACCGGCATTTCAGTCTTGAAAACAAGAGCCTCCAATATCCTTTTGCCGTCAAAGAATGGATCACCATACAAAAAGCTCTCCTCATCTCAACAGCATCACCTCTCGTGGTCATAATCCTCTATGCTTTGGTGATTGACGGCCTGGTAGCTTGATGGCGTCATTTACGCATCACGTGACTATTAGGCGGTGTTGACCAAAATACCACGTGATACAGACCATCACAATCAGTCATACAATCCGTTACAATATCGCCCCATTAAGGGGATCTCCTTTTTGGTACAGCGGTATTTTAGGTCTGACAGGCGGCGGTCCTTTGTTTTGATCCGCGTCCACAAACTCTCTGTTTCGAAACTCTATCACTCCTATTACGACTCATCATGGCTATGGGCGAGATGACAGACTTGCAAATGAGCGAAACCTTGGAAGCGATGAGCGATTTAATACCATCTCTTCTCGAAGAATAGGGTTACCTCAAAGACCAGGCTAAAGCGAAGATCGCCGAGTATCGTATTTCAGATGACAAGTCCAGCCACGTCTTGACGAGTTTTATTGATCAAATACCTGAGCATGGCAGCAAACTTTTCTGCAAGTATATCATCGACCATGAAGATCAAATCCAAAGGCTTGGTGAACATTTGCTTAATGCACTTCTCATTCGTAGTGAGTACAATCTCCATTGTTTCGCTGTGGATCTAGCTAATTTCGAGATTAGCTCAAGGAGCTTCTGGAAAGACTCCTTCTGTGACTCCCAGCCCATTTGAAGATTCGGATGACGTTGCACAGACTATGGAAGCATCAGTGCCTCGTAAACGGAATGTCATCAAACGACGGTGTCTAAAACGAGATGGTTATCGGTGTATGATCAGCGGAGTTCTTGATTCGAATAGCCATGTCCAGTTCCCAGACATATCCAACGATGAATGGCTTGAGGTAGCTGGAGATTGTACTGCTACACGTATCATCCCATACAGACTTGGCAGTTACTATGATAACGCTGGTGTAAGTCTACAATCGTTTCTACCTTATGCGTGATTTAACAGAACATAGGACCACGAGATTTCGTATATTTGGACCAGTCTTTATGCCCTATTTCCAAGTTTGAAACATGTCATCGGGCAAAGTACTATTAATGAGGAAAGAAATGTGATGACAACTGCCGAAGATTTCAATAAAGCGATTGGCAAATTTCTCCTTGCTTTCGAAGAAACAGTGAGTCTCTTAAATAGGCGGATCATGAGTATTTATGCTGATTGAACTAGGATGAGAAGGATGTTTACAAGCTTGTGAACTACGGACTTTTCTCTAAGGTCTGAAATCAACTCCCACAACCCAATGAACAAGGGGAGAGAGTGGTTCGTTTTACAAAGCATGCGGACGTGGAATGGGAGCTTCCAAGCTCTGAAATTCTTGCTGTCCACGCTGCGCTTGCTCGAGTTCTACATGCCAGTGGCATAGCGGAAGTAGTTGAAAAGATCTTTCGAGATATTGAGGAGATTCGAAGCATGCATGAAATGTCCCCTGAAGTTTCTAGCTTTTTGACGCAGCATCTGTTACTTCTTGTGCATTGATTAAACAAAAAGTTGCTATTCGCCTTCCGACCGACCAATGGAAGTAAAATGAATCCCCCGCCATCGGATTTTTAGCGTTAGCTTCCCTCCCCAGCCTCCCGCCAACAACAAAAAACTACCGACCATCCCATCTATTAAATACAACAAAACGGTCTCGTCATTTCTTGCATTCTTCTCTTTCGGGAAAATATTTCTTACATGAATCGCTGATCTGATCTCGCGAATCTGACATTCTCAGTTGATTTTTAAAGAGCCTAAGATTGTTGTTAACAGGCGGGGCCTCGAGTCTTATCGGGCCGTTGTCACTGGTTACTCTGCCGTTACTCTTTTGGGCGACCATATACTTTGATCACATCGCATCGCATCACAACCAAGATCAAGCGGTCAGTTGGTAGAAGAAAACAAGTCAAGATGATCGCAGAAGTACTATTCATCTTCTGGCGCCTGACGGAAATCGTCTTTCTGATTCCGATCATTGGCATGCTAGTAAGTTGACTCTCTGGTCACAAACCATATTCCAAGGCTAATAACAATTCAGGCATACTTTGTCAATGGCTTCATCAACGCAAACCAACTCACCCCAGCCTACATCCTCGTCCTCTTCATCGTCAGCACAATCGCCGTCTTCTGGTGCATCGACACCATCCTCCGCTTCGGTAGCACGCGCCGCTCAGCCATCTTCGTTGCATTCCTCGATCTGTGCTTCTTCGGCGCCTTGATCGCTGGCGTCTATCAACTGCGCTTCATCGCTGGCGCTTCCTGCACAAACTGGAGCAACAGTACGTCCTCCGTGTCGCTCGGTCCGTTCGGATCGATTGTGTATACGGGCGAGACACCAAACTTCAACAAGACCTGCTCCATGCTCAAGGCTTCCTTTGCCATGGGTATTATGGAGGTAGTCTTTTTCTTCATCACAGCGTTCTTTGCGCTGTTGATCCATAATCATCATCGTGATACGGTGGTGAAGGAGACGGTGGTCCGGCGTCGCAGTCATAGCAGTCGTCGCGGTCATCATCGCAGTCGCAGTGGCTCATCCAGTCGACGACATTATGTTGTATGATCTCATGGTTTGGAAATGAATGAAAAATTAAAACACGGAAATTGGAAAAAAATGTGAAAAATGAAATAACGAGGGAAAGGGAGGAAAATGGTCGCTGCTGGACTTGCTTCTGTCTGTCTATATGTATTGTATTGTATTTCTTGATGATGCTTGATGATTCTCTGTGAATATTGAATGTTTTGTATTTAGACGATCCAACGAATGACTGATGACAATTCAATTGACTCTTCATGCGTAGAACGTGTAACAAGCTGTCTGTAGACGAACGGCGACATCCGCCATCAAGCTTGGACGCCGGGCATTTGGGCGATCAGAGCGGCGACTTGCGATAAGGATTGCCAAATGCCGACAGACAAATTGGCCAGCTCATAATACTTCGAACCATTGCGAATCCATTGGATTTGGCATAATTTTACACAGATGAGAATAATCGCGACAGTGGACAGTCATAATGTGGACATTCTAGAAGGACAGCTCGTGCCTGTTATTAATCCATCGGCCACCTCCGCTGTTCACCTAAGACGAACCAGAGTTTAATTATTCAGATTGCTTCACCATCTATTTCCTGAATAATCCTACTCAAATATGGACACTTGACTATTTTAACATTGCAATACTCTTCATGATTCCTAGCACGCGACACTTGTTGTATTCGTCCATCAATGACGCTTATCACATCCAAGCCTTGGTCTCGCAGGAACTGCAATTCCATATCGCCACTCATCCTTAAATGAACACCAACTTCACCATGGCGGATCAAGCCCTCGAGATACCCCAGGAATTCTATCCTGAATCTATAGACGAAATAAGGGACTGTGAATACCCCACTTTACGAGGTTGGACTCTTCTACTCAGCTCTAGCTCCATGATACTGATCCGATAATCTAGAGATCACCTATCTCGACCATGCTGGTACAACTTTATACGCCAAATCTCTAATCGAGAAATACTCCCATGATCTGACGAGTAATCTCTTTGGAAACCCGCATTCAGCATCAGCATCTTCGCAACTCACGTCTAATCGTGTCGAAGATATCAGACTAAAAGCTCTGCGCTTCATCAACGCAGATCCAGATGTATATGATCTGGTATTTGTACCTAATGCGACGGCCGGGATCAAGCTAGTGGCAGAGGCTCTGCGAGATTTCCGTCCTTCGCCTGATGGTCAGCGCGGATTTGAGTATGCGTATCATGTTGAGTCGCATACCAGTTTGGTTGGAGTGCGGGCATTGGCCGATTTGGGCAGTCGCTGCTTTTCGACCGAAGATGAGGTTCGGCAATGGATTAGTGGCCTCGATGATGAGGATGATAATGCAAGACTATTTGCGTATCCTGCACAGTCGAATATGAATGGTCGACGTTTTCCTTTGAAATGGTGCAACCAAATTCGACAAGCTGGACGGCGAAATAATTTTACTCTGCTAGATACCGCAGGTCTAGTCTCCACATCACCGTTAGATCTAAGTGATCCTGAACTCTGTCCCGACTTTGTCGTTCTCAGCTTTTACAAAGTCTTTGGCTTCCCGGATCTAGGTGCATTGATTGTCCGAAAAGAGTCTGGGCATGTCTTCAACCATCGAAAGTATTTTGGAGGTGGCACCGTGGAAATGGTGACAGTTGGAAATGAATGGTATGCCAGGAAACAGTCGTCTATACATGATCAGCTCGAGGATGGTACTCTTCCATTTCATAATATCATTGCACTTCAGTCGGCGTTTCAGGTACACGAACGCTTGTACGGATCAATGGCCAATATCTCAAATCACACCGCTTCCCTAGCAAAGCAACTGTTTGATCGACTCTCTTCAGTCAAACATGCAAATGGCAAACCCGTCTGCCATTTCTACCTATCTCCAGATTGTTCTTACGACGATCGAAACACCCAAGGTCCGATTATTGCATTAAATCTACTAGATAGCAACGGTGACTGGATTGGCAAATCTGAAATCGAGAAATTGGCTTCCGTCAAGTCTATACATATACGATCCGGCACGCTCTGCAATCCCGGCGGCACAGCGAGCTTGCTAGGGCTGAGCAACGATGAAATGGAAGCAAATTACAAGGCCGGTCAGAGATGCGGAGACGAGAATGATGTCATACAGGGCAAGCCAACCGGTGCATTACGATTGAGTCTCGGGCCGATGACAAGTTCGAGGGATATTGATCGATTCGTCTCGTTCATCACGGAATTTTATGCGGAACAAACACTTTTACCCACGTTTTCGGATGTGCAACTTCTAGCTGCAGCAGAAGCAGATAGGTACTACGTTGAAAGTCTATGTGTATATCCCATCAAGAGTTGCTCTGGATTTACAGTACCGCCAGGAGTGGCGTGGAAAGTGCGTACGGAAGGACTCGCATGGGATCGTGAATGGTGTATCGTGCATCAAGGCACGGGTGCTGCTTTGAGTCAGAAGAGGTATCCCCGTATGGCCTTAATTAAACCTATATTGGATTTTGAAAAGGGCCTTCTTTGCATCACTGGTGACTTTTTGACTGGTGGACGCCAACTCGATATTCCACTGAGCAGAGACGATCCACGTCTTACCACTACCGAGATGACGAGAAGCTGTCAGAATTCTGCTTCTGTCCGAAAACCGTCTTTAGTCTGTGGTGATCGAGTCGTCATTCAGGTCTATACATCTACAGAAATCTCGGCTTTCTTCTCTGAGTTACTCGGCGTCCCATGCACTCTGGCTCGATTCCCTCCTAAGAGCTATGCGCGCCACTCCAAGAACCCTTATCGTTTCCAACACAGTCTATCTAAGAGACGAACTGGGATGCCAGGCGCATTCCCGCTCGACACTTGCCATATGAACGGTAGTAACAACAATCCAGGGAGAAAAGCGAGCGGCACATCAAATCCGATCCTCCTTTCGAATGAAAGTCCCGTCCTACTGATCTCACGGTCATCCGTGAACAGGTTGAACGAACAAATTAAAGAAAATTCGGGCATCTCCGGAACTATTCTTCCTCTCGGCAGTAATGCCACCAACACAAAGACAGTAGCAGCGAATGTCTTTCGCGCAAACATAATCGTCGCCGAAAACCTTCCTACTCATCTTCGTCCTCAACACTCATCACTCCCTACATCATCAACATCATCGCCCTTTGAACAACCCTACATCGAAGATACATGGTCTTCGATTACCATTGGGCAGAAAAATCTACAGTTTGATGTCCTCGGCGCTTGTTCACGCTGTCAGATGGTATGCGTTGATCAACTGACAGCCGAAAAACGTGAGGAACCGTTGTCAACTTTAGCGAAAACTCGACGGGTAGGTGGGAAGGTGATTTTTGGGAGACATTTAGGGCTATCCGCATCCAACGATGATCTTGACCATGGTGAAAATGATCAGGATGATGATAATACCGAAGACTTGCAAAGAATGATTATGGTTGGGGATACGGTCGTGCCATCTTACTATGAACAAGGATAGCGGTTGATTTTCCAGTTATACAGAATATAATACAATGCGAAGAAGAATCTAGTCAAAACACATAGTTCCGTTGTCTTCCTCTTGAGAGAATTCGCCAAGTATGATGCAAATAAAGGAGTAAGCGAAAAGCCATCAAATAACTCACGCCGATCGTCTGGGCCACTTCTTCCATCCTCGTCCGTGACCTCTCTGTTAAGAAAAGTATTAGCATCTCCAAAAAGTACTTCCGTAAACGAGGATAGAACGCAAAAACTAACCTGCTTCCATTGCCGAATCAACTCCGGCATCTCCATCATAGCCTTCTTCCTCTCCTCCAATCTCGTCTCCATCGTCCTCTCCCACTTATGACCCTTAACCTTCTGCCCAATACCCGTACCCTTAATCGCCAAACCGCGTTCCGCGAGCCTTGTCTCCTTGAAAACAGTCGATTTCCGGGATGTCGGCAGTAGTTGCTCAACACCGTATTTCTTGGCCATTTTGATGAGATCGGCTTGTTGCCTCAGCCCGTATTTGGGGGAACGCCATTTTTTGCCGTTGGGGGATGGTTGGGGGAGGAAGGGATTTGGGTGTTCGGGGTCGTTGTAGAGAATAGCTTTGGAGGCGGACCAAGCGGTTGGGTTGCGTTTGTTGCCTTTTGCGTCGCGGTTGGGGGTATATGGTGTGGGGAGGTCTTCGGGTGATAAGGAGGAGATATCGAATTCTTCTGATGTGTTTGAGGCCGTTGGGTTCTGGCTATTTGAGACTGCGTCGGCAGGGGCCACGAGACGGGATGCGGGTGCTACGGCGGCAGAGTAGTGCTGTGGAGGATATTTGGCGAAGAAGTTACGTAGGCGTAGAGGGAGGAAGGAGAGGCTAGGGTCTGCTGGTGCGGTGGTGGTGGCTCTTTCAGCGACGACTTGGGTGAGGTTCTCTGTCGGGGTAGCCATTGTGGTCATGGTCCTCCTGGTCATGTTTCGGACCAAGCGTGAGGCCATTGTCGTGGCCATTGTGCCGTATACTCTCTGTTCAGGAACCAAGTATTTGACTCAGGTAGTGACGGCTGAGAAGAACAGCAATTGGGCGTAGCACCAGTGTCGAACGTCGCGATAATCGTAGTTGCGGAGATCCAAAAATAAATTGCTCGATGAATTTGTTGCTCCGACACAGTCTTGGCTAATGCCTCAGGCCACGAAATAATGCTTGCACTAAGCCACCTCTAGTTTAGGTCGATGTGGCTGGCAGACTCGGAAGGAACGACTCTTCGGTCTCTTTCACGTCCCGCATTCGCCGAACTCTTCCATCTCCAGCAAGTTACAACTACCACTGTCACGCTTACAGCTTACATCCTTTATCGCCAGCAAATTTTCACAGCTCCTGAACCAATAACTCATTTTTTGGCAGCTTTCCTGCTTTGAGGAGTCCTACAATGGCCGACTACTCTTTCGGCGGCTCAGAGGAAGAGAACGCCGAGCTCAGGAAACTCGAGGCTGAGCTGGTGAGCACCTCTTCTCTGACTTGGGTCCACCAATGCAGCATATTCTGACTCTCATCTTTTTTTACAGGTCGAAGACCCAGATAACTTCGAAACATGGGAAAAACTAGTGCGCGGCGCAGAATCTCTGGAAGGCGGTATTAATCGAAACTCCAATCCGCAAGCAATTACCACCGTTCGAAATGGGTACGACCGGTTCCTCGCCAAGTTTCCTCTGTTGTTCGGATACTGGAAGAAATATGCCGATCTTGAATTCTCAATTGCTGGGACAGAAGCTGCAGAGATGGTGAGTTTGTTCGTCTTATCGTCTTGCGTCCATACTAATGATCCTATAGGTCTACGAACGTGGCGTCGCAAGCATTCCTACCTCGGTCGACCTATGGACAAACTACTGCGCATTCAAAGTTGAAACGAACCATGACTCTGATGTCATTCGAGAGTAAGTATAGATAGATTGGAATTGTTTCCCCTTCCCTTGACACATTACAATGCAGTACGGTTTTTTCCGTCGAAGACTCGGGCTCTTCCACTTCACCTGCGATTACATTTGAAGAAGAAGAAAATTGGAATGGTTCTTGATGAGAAACATGGGTGAGATCGTTCGCCTGCAGCCAGGTCCTGAAGTATTCTTCTCACCCATAAATTCTTTCAGGCAACTCTCTTTTTTCCCATAAGGAGGATCTCATTCAAAACAGAGCGTCCAACCACAGTTATTCTACCATATCACCTACCTGCCCTTTATGCTCTCGAGGCTCGTTCAGTACCTGAACGATGGAGATATGAAAATGTTCTTTTGCTCCGCGCATCATCGCATTTGCAACATAACAAACTCTTCATGTTTGACATCCTCATTCTTCCTTGCATTTCCTCTTGATTCCTCACTGCTTCTGAGTTTCAAGGCTAACAAGTGTGATAACAGGTTGTTCGAAAGAGGTGCAAACTGCGTAGGCTTGGACTTCCTTGCCCATCCTTTCTGGGACAAATATATCGAGTTCGAGGAACGGCTTGAGGCTTTTGATAAGATTTTTGCCATTTTGGGACGTGTAATTCACATTCCTATGCATCAGTATGCTCGTTACTTTGAGCGGTATCGACAACTCGCCCAGGGTCGGCCCTTGAACGAACTGGCACCTCCAGAAATCTTGACACAGTACCGCTCAGAAATTGAGGCTGCAGGTGACCAGCCTGCTCCCGGTGCCAAGTCTGACGCTGAGATGGAGCGAGACCTTCGTTTGCGCCTAGATACCTACCATCTAGAAGTCTTTACCAAGACTCAGACTGAAACCACAAAGCGCTGGACTTATGAATCAGAGATTAAACGCCCCTACTTCCATGTGACCGAGTTAGATGAAGGCCAGTTAGCCAACTGGAAGCGCTACCTAGATTTTGAGGAAGCAGAGGGTTCTTATGCTCGTACTGTCTTCTTATACGAACGATGCCTAGTCACATGCGCTCACTACGATGAGTTCTGGCTACGTTATGCCAGGTGGATGTCAGCTCAAGCGGAAAAGGGAGAGGAAGTGCGAAATATCTACCAGAGAGCAAGCACCGTATTCGTGCCAATTGCTTACCCCACAGTGCGCTTGCACTATGCTTACTTCGAGGAAATGAGCGAGCATGTTGATATCGCCAGAGATATCCATGACGCAATCCTCTTCACGCTCCCAAATCATGTTGAGACCATTGTTTCCCTGGCAAATTTGTCTCGCCGTCACGGCAAGCTTGAGGACGCTATTGATGTATATAAGAGCCGAATTGAGACCCCTGGTTTTGATGCGGCTACCAAGGCTGCTCTCGTTGCCGAGTGGGCCATATTAGTCTGGAGAGTCAAAGGCTCGTCTGATTCGGCTCGACAAGTATTCCAGAACTATCAACAGACCTGCTTGGATAGCCGTGCATTCTGGACACGGTACCTGCTGTTCGAACTAGAACAACCTACCTCTTCAGACACCGAGACTGTCCAGCATGAGCGTATAAAGAAGGTGGTCGACGACCTTCGACACAAGAGTACTCTCCCCGCCGAGGCAGTCAAGGAACTTGTGCAACACTACATGGTATTTCTACTTGAACGTGGAACCAAGGCCGCGGCCAAAGAATATATCACATTGGATCGCGAAGTTCACGGGCCCGCTTCAGTCTCACCTACAAACAAGAAACAGGAAGCCGCTAAAGTTGTGCCACCTGCTCCTCAGCCTGTTTCCACACCGGACCCTGCCGCTTACGCCTATTACCAGCAGCAGCAAGGACAAATACCAGTGCCTAATGGAGGTGTTAGTCTACTTACCCTTGACAATCTTGAACCCACAAACTGACTCGGTTATAGGTCCCAGTTCAACCATCTCAGTACTAATGCCGCTTTAAAATCTTGACATCATTTGATCAGATTGCCTGATCAGATGCCTCTTTTCTTCGTATGTAGAACATTGCACTATGATTGATACCATGGATTACTCGCTATGATCACTAAGAGGTCACGGGAAGTATTAGTTTTTCACTTTTATAATCTAATGGCGTATTAATTGGTTGAAGGGCATGATTCGTCTTACAGGGATGGATTACGAAGCTTGTATGCATGAATTAAATTCTTTGAATGACTTTTCGCTGAAGTAAATTAAAGACTTTTTGTAGATCACAAGTTATTTAATTTATATTGCTACAAACCTTTCAGCTGCCCAGGCACCTGGTGGATCAATCTGTCAGTGCATCTACCTAGTATCTCTGGCATGTCTCAAACTTATCGACCATGCCAATTGACATCTGAACCAGATTTCCGGGTCCACGATTCAATAGGTATGATAAGGAAGACTTCTCAAAAAATTTCATTGAGACTGTCAAAGTGCTTCTTAATCATCTCAACGCCAAATCTTAGGATCCTCAAGACGTCCAACTGATCTAACTGGAACATTCACAAGGGCATCAGTCACTGCCCAAGAGACCTCCCTCAGGTAGGTTAGGCATAATCTCCGCATTTCCTTGAATGTACTGCAACTTAAGATGCCATCCATTCAATCTCCACTTTCCATCGTCGTTCAAGACCGCCCGGAAATCATGGATAGCACCAGACATGAAATACTTCCCCACAGGATCCAGACCCGTAGTAGGAGGAGCATGAGGCACCAAGGACATGGCAGTAATCTGGGCCGACTTTCCGTCTTCGGCAAAGTCAACGCGGATACCGGTGACCAAGTGGAATGTGTCCATAGGCGCGATGAGATCGTAGCATTTCTCTGTAATCTCTTTGTAGCCTTTCATGGGGATACCGGCGATACTGGCGTCTATTTCATCGCGGCCAACGTTGGTCCAGCAGGAGTCGTAGAGGTCGCGGTCGAAGATGTCGAAGGAGAGACCTAGACGGGTGGCCAGATCAACACAGGCCTCGCGCGGGGTGAGGCCGGCGAGGTATGGGTTTTGCTTGATTTCAGGAGGGGTGTACGGCATTTTGAGCTTTGTGAGCTGATATGTTCTGGGGTAAGAGGAAGTTGATATGAGGCCGTATAAATCGTGATTCGTGAAGTTGGTAAGTCGCAGCCACCAGACACCAGAAATTCCAGGGTATATCTACATTTTGAACATTTTATTCTTCGCTTTAATACTACTCAAACAGAAAATAAGCAATGCATTAAGCTCTTCTAACTTGGTGTATTCAGCTCCGTCCTCCGCAGGTGCGGTCCGACGAAACCCGGCGCTAAAGACATGGGCAGCAATAACTTATACGAGGGCCATTCAGACTCAGTAATTAATGTATCTTGGTATTTGCGGTTTGCAGCGGTGATGTGAGCGTCAAATTAGAGGTGTCAGAGTGTCGGACCGTATGCATCTAAAATACGACAGGGGTTGTCCAGGGCAGTTCGGCACCCGTGCTGGGTTCAGGGCCCTGTCGGGAAACCCTAATTAACGACTCTGTACATGGGGTAGCTCTCGTATCGACGAGGCGTTCAGAGATTTTATGTAAGGATTGCTGTCGGCAGTCTCTAGATAAGCATGAAGACTCGATACCCCTCTTTTCGGTCTTTCCTGTCATATGTGTGATTCGCACCTGTGGTAGGCCGATATAAGCAGGTCGTTCGATAGTATGAACTTTCACTGGATCGTCTTCTCTATACTTCAAAAATCATTCTAGTAATAGATCAAAGCTGATACCAACCGCCTAATCCTTGCAATAAACGACCCAAGTATTATTTTCCACCCAGAGAATTGGCTCAGCCGTAATAGCGTCCTCCGTGTTTACGATCGTAGCCACGTGCATATACTGCATAGTACGCAGTGAAATCTATACTAATCCCTACAATATGCATATTTAAAAATCGCTGGTTTTTCTAGATAAGGGCGTAGGGTCTATTCTTGACTACATGATAGGCTCACTCAAGTGTTTTACTCTGCTATACTTCATACATAAGCACTATCAAACGGCCTTTGGGAGATGGTACGTATCTTCGTGCATGATTAGTATGTACTTACACGAGGGGGGATAGTATCCTGCTGCTTAAGTACATGCTTGTTGTTCCACTGCTCCAGCCAAGCACAAGACTAATGCGAAGTTTCTGCTTGGGGCGCGAATCGGTATTCGTTCCAAGCCGAGTATACAGCAAGAGAAGGAGTAATGTCTTGTTATATTATGATATAAGTCATTTCTGTGACTTTAAAACTTGGCCAAGTACCAAGTTCGGGTCACAGGTGAACGGAGGGATCTGTACGCATGATACGAGGAATAGTTTGTCGGTTCCTACTATGAAGAATAGATTGCTAGATTTGCTTGTAGCTTCAATGTTAGCGGCCCCTTTGCCTAATCCTTACGACTTCTATAGTAGTTACATATGGAGGTTTATGCAACTGAGCATTTGGTTGATTGTTATAAGTTTGTACTCAATATTGAAGTGCTCACACCTAAGCCACCACATTCTAGCGCAAATCTCGTAGGAAACAATGATCTGTTCAGTACCTAGGTATGCTAGATTGGCGTCGAAGAAACTCTTTCTCTATGCAATATCCAAATTTCGCAAAATTATGGTGATTTACGAGACCTAAGTATACATCTCCAGTTGGGGTTCCACAATGTATAATATCACTGGTTCTTGGTAAGTCTTGCATAAACATACGATTATATCTGCCACTGGAATGCATAGAAATCCGGCATCACGCATGAACAGCTCAGGAGCCATCCGAAAATCGCTCCTGTAAAGCATATGTTACCTTAGAGTCCAGTAGAGCTTGCCTTCAAATGTTGAGTCGAGCAGTGAGGATTTAGGGCTTTGGCGGAATCGTCAGGAGTAGACGTACTATGAGTACCGGTAGATGTGAAGGCGGTGGCAGGTCGGGAAGCCTAACCATAAACAGAATAGCGTACATGCTGAATGCTTGCCATTGCTTGGTGACGGAGATACAAATTTCTAGATTGGCAACGACAGCTTCGAACTGTTTCTCTTTCAATTCACTTCCATGACAAAAACTCTCTCTAAGCAGGCGTCACACATATAGGGAAATATGACCGACACGGTCATGAACGGCACTCATGATCGCTTGGAGCGCCCTCCAACGCCTCCTCCCGGTCCGCCAGCAGATATAGCTCCTCCGCCACCACCGTTGGAGATGATGGAGGATGCTCCTCCTCCGCCCGCTGACATAAAACCTCCACCACCACCAGAAGAGAGTTTACCGCCGCCTCCTCCTCCAGTAGACAGTCTCGCGCCGTCTGCGCCGCCTGTGGTCAAGAAAAAGGAAACTGGTTGGGGTGCATCTGCTGCCGCCAAACCGCTCAGTGTTGAAGAGCTTTTGCGAAAGAAGAGGGAGGCAGATGCGGCAGCTTCGAAGGTTAGTCTTCCCACAGTGCTTCGCTTCCAAAATTTCAAGCCGCTAACAATTCAATGATTCTTTGCAGCCAAAGTTTCTTTCAAAAGCTGAGCGTGAACGACTCGCATTAGAAAAACGCGCCAAAGAAGTCGAAGCCGAGCGACGGGCAAAGATCGAACAAGGTCGAGCTGCAAATGGCGCGGGACAGAATGGTACAACACCAGAAGACAGAAATGGTGATAGAACAAATGGCGATTCGAGATCAGCTCCTGTGCCTACCGGCCCACGCTCATTACGCAGCGATGGAGAAATACCTCGAGGACCTGCCGCTATGCGCAATCAACAACCAAACAAGGACTACGACTTGACGCCACCAGCTCCCCCGAAGCGTATTGCATTCGGCAAAGGCGATTCGAAAGGAGGTGACAAGCGTGTTTCGGAGGCGGAAGCTGAAGCGGAGCTGGTTCGACAGCGATATATGGGTGTGAACCAGACGTCTAATTTCTCCGCGAAGAAGAAAAGGAAGCGCACTACGGAAAGAAAATTTAACTTTGAATGGAACGCCGAAGAAGACACAAGCAAGGACTACAACCCGTTATACCAGAATAAAGCCCATGCGAATTTCTTCGGACGAGGTCGACTTGCTGGATTCGGCGAAGATATGGCAGATGATGCTACAAAGAAGTACGTTCAAGCTTTGGAAGACCGTGATCGTGAAGCGGGCTCTGCCCGGGCCAGGGAAATTCTAGAAATGGAAAGGAGACGAAAGGAAGAAAGCAGCAGGACTGCAATTGAGAAACACTGGAGCGAGAAGAGATTGGATCAAATGCGCGAGCGAGACTGGCGTATTTTCAAGGAAGATTTTAATATCAGCACCAAGGGTGGCAGTGTCCCGAATCCGATGCGCTCGTGGGAGGAATCTGGATTACCACATCGACTACTTGACCTTATTAAACAAGTTGGATATGCCGACCCGACGCCGATTCAGAGAGCGGCTATTCCTATTGCTTTACAATCTCGAGATCTTATTGGTGTGGCCGTGACGGGTTCCGGTAAAACAGCGTCATTCTTGCTTCCTTTGTTCGTCTATATTTCCGAGTTACCTCGACTCGATGAGTTCGAATGGCGAAAGAACGATGGTCCATATGCTATTATTCTCGCACCGACTCGAGAGTTGGCACAGCAGATCGAAATTGAAGCCAAGAAGTTTTCAAGGCCTCTCAATTTCAACGTTGTCAGTATCGTCGGTGGTCACTCTTTGGAGGAACAGGCATATAGTTTACGAGACGGCGCGGAGATTATCATTGCCACTCCTGGACGTCTCGTTGACTGCTTGGAACGACGAATGCTAGTTTTGTCACAGTGTTGTTATGTGATTATGGACGAAGCAGACCGAATGATCGACCTTGGTTTTGAAGAACCAGTCAACAAGATCCTTGATGCACTACCTGTAACGAATGAGAAACCAGATACCGAGGAAGCAGAAAACGCACAGGCAATGAGCCAACACGTCGGCGGACGAGACAGGCGGTACCGACAGACTATGATGTATACAGCTACTATGCCGTCAGCTGTTGAACGAATAGCCCGGAAATATCTACGACGACCGGCCATCGTCACTATCGGTAATATCGGTCAAGCCGTCGACACCGTTGAGCAACGCGTCGAGTTCGTCGCAGGCGAAGACAAGAGGAAGAAGCGTCTTGCCGACATCCTCATGTCAGGGCAATTCCAACCTCCCATTATCGTTTTCGTCAACATCAAGCGAAATTGTGACGCTGTTGCGAAGGATATCAAACAAATGGGGTTTTCATCTGTTACGTTGCACGGTAGCAAAACGCAGGAACAGCGTGAGGCGGCGCTGGCCTCGGTGCGGAACGGTAGTACTGACGTCCTGGTTGCTACGGATTTGGCTGGTCGTGGTATCGATGTGCCTGATGTCAGCTTAGTGGTGAACTTTAACATGGCGACCAATATTGAGAGCTACACGCATCGTATTGGTCGTACGGGTCGTGCTGGAAAGAGTGGTGTTGCCATAACGTTCTTGGGCAACGAAGACGCTGACGTGATGTACGTCCTTCCCTTCTATTTCATCTTCATAACGACTCTACTGACTTTATATGCTGCAGGTACGACCTCAAACAAATGTTGATGAAATCGTCTATATCCCGAGTCCCGGAGGAACTCCGCAAGCACGAAGCGGCACAATCCAAACCTACCCGTGGCGGAGGGTTCACGAAACAGAAAGCAGACGAAGGCGGTTTTGGAAAGGGTGGTGGATGGTAGATGACCTGTATATTTACATATCACTTTGTAGTACGGTCTGCATGGAATAGCACTACGTACTTGAACAATCGCACTTCTTGGCTCTCAGTAACGCTTATTATCGGGACTACTACGCAGTATATGTCTGCGCGGAATATAGACGGAAACATTCCGATTTCCGATGAGGCGTCAGGACATCAAGGCACCAAGGCATTAAGGCATCATTATGGTCTTGGCGCGGCTAACTGAGTTGCACCATTGATCACGATGAAGCCTAATTTGTAAGCTCATTTGGCCCAGACAACCGATTACCAAACATCGAACTGTGCCATTGAATAATCAATCACACGAAAAAAAAAAAAAAGGCCGTTCTCTGGTAACCAGTCATTGGAAAATACTTCTAGACGTCGCCCCCAAGGTATAATTGTTCATCGATGCTGCTACCTAATCACTGGCTGCTGATTGGTTGCGGAACACTCCGAGGTGGGCGGGCCTGTGATTGGCTGGCTGTGCCATCTCTCATACTGTGCTGTCAGTGTGCTCTGCATATGCTGCAGGGAGATGTGAGTAGAGTAACTTGATGTAAGAGAAATTGGAAGGGACTTTGAGTGCCTTGATGTCTATGTAACTAAGTACCTAGAACTATATGCGTAGTAAGTTAGTGTGTATATACTATGTAGAGAGTCCGATAAGACCCGGTGGGGAAGAGCTGACAGAGACGCCGCGGTCCAGAAGCTCCCAATCACAGCGCTCCAATTGGTCATTCCTCTCCGACTGCCTCAGGTTCGATTCGGTTCTGCCCTCCGTGTCCGATGGTATTTTCCCGTCGGGGCATTATTATTATTGTCTTCTTCTCTCTCTCCTTGCCGCTTCTTTCTCTATTCATTTCTTATCTTCACTCATTTATCCTTAGTCTTTTCGCGTCAGTACACGAAGTGCGATACTCACAATGGCCTCCGCTGCTAGGACCTTCGCCCGGGTCATCGCCCGCTCTAACCTTCGCCCCGTCGCTCGCAGCTCTCGCTTCGCCGTCCCTGCTCAGACCCTCCGCTCTGCCGGCCGCCGTGGCTACTCTTCCGAAGCCAATGCTGGCAAGTCCAACAGCGGTCTGTTCTGGGGTATCGGTGGTGTCGTTGCCGGTGGTGCTGCATACTACCTTTACAGCAGCGGCGACGTGAAGGCCAAGGTTACCGGTCCTTTCGTTCCTACTCAGGAAGATTACCAGAAGGTTTATAACGAGATTGCTCGTCTTTTGGTTGAGAAGGATGACTACGATGACGGCAGCTACGGCCCTGTAAGTCCCCACCCTACCTTGCATAGGTGTTATGTTGACTGAGCCCGTACTAACTGCTGCCTTTTAGGTCCTCGTTCGATTGGCCTGGCACGCTAGCGGTACCTACGACAAGGAGACTGGCACTGGTGGCAGCAACGGAGCTACCATGCGATTCGCCCCCGAGTCTGATCACGGTGCCAATGCTGGTTTGAAGTTCGCCCGTGACTTCCTCGAGCCCGTTCACGGTGAGTTTGTTGCTCATGCGCGATTGTAATGAAGGTCAGTGCTGACGATGTGACAGAGAAATTCCCTTGGATCAGCTACGGTGATCTCTGGACCCTTGCTGGTGTCTGTGCCATTCAGGAAATGCAGGGACCTGCCATCCCCTGGAGACCCGGCCGCCAGGACCGTGACGTTGCCGCCTGCACTCCCGATGGACGTCTCCCCGATGCCTCCAAGGACCAGGACCACATCCGCGCTATCTTCGGCCGCATGGGCTTCGATGACCGCGAAATGGTCGCTCTTTCCGGCGCTCACTCTCTCGGCCGTGCTCACACCGACCGCTCCGGTTACGATGGTCCTTGGGACTTCAGCCCTACCGTTTTCACCAACGAGTTTTTCCGTCTCTTGGTTGATGAGAAGTGGGCTTGGAGGAAGTGGAACGGCCCCGCCCAGTATACTGACAGCAAGACCAAGACCTTGATGATGTTGCCCACCGACTTGGCTCTTATCAAGGACAAGGAATTCAAGAAGCACGTTGACCGCTACGCCAAAGACAGCGAGGTCTTCTTCAATGAATTCTCGGAGGCCTTTGTCAAGCTTTTGGAGCTCGGTGTCCCCTTCAAGTCTGAGGACCGCTATGTCTTCAAGACCAGCGAGTAAGGGACTGACGTCCGTTACTTGGTTTTATTTTTTCCATCATCTTCTCCCGAATTGATTTGTCTAGATATCCCATGTACCCTTTTTACAGTTCGGCCGAGAGCGTTTTTTACTGATACACATACACAAACACATACACATACAAAGACAATTAGATCAGAGATTGCTAGAGGGTGGCTGCTTGCTGATAGTTTTGGACTATTGGCAAGCTTTTGGACTCATGTGAGACAATGTTTGAATAAGATACTTTTATAGAACAGATGGCTTCCAACTTTCAAGTAAAATTAGCTGTTGCATCTGATAGGATACATCGACCGCACTCGGTGGATCCGCAACTCTTTCCCCGCGGACAAAAATATTATTTTCGAGATACAACTACTACAAAGTATTGGCAGTTCACCACCCGGACACATACCATGGTATTACTCAGAAAAATACATTTATAGCTACTGCGCGTAGTTGCCTGTCTCTTTCACACCTGTTAATAGGGGTGGCTACATATCTGCCAGGCAACCATGCCATCCTCAGATCATCCAACTACATCTACTGACAAAGACTACTACGAAATCCTCAACATCCCTTCATCCTCAGCCGGGAATCTGCCAATAATCAGCAAACAACAACTCAAAAACGCATACCACAAAGCGCTCTTGAAACATCACCCGGACAAATCTTCTCCTTCTCCAACCCCCGCTCCGGGAGCACGAGATAGTAATGCATACACAATCGACGATATCACGAATGCCTACAAGATCCTCTCCAACCCCGAGCTAAGAGCTGAATATGATCGTGACCTAATTTTACAGCGCAAATCTTTCAACAAAGCGGCGGGGAAGTCTGATGATGTCTCGTTTCATACTGGTCTTGAGGTTGTGGATCTGGAGGATATGACAGAGCAAGGCGATGAGGCGACTGGCTCGTCAAGTTGGTATCGCAGCTGCAGATGTGGAGATGAGAAGGGTTTTATTGTGACGGAAGATGAGCTGGAAGCTGAGGCGCATCATGGAGAGATTCTGGTTGGGTGTCGGGGATGTAGTTTGTGGATTAAGGTTTTGTTTGCTGTTGAGGAGGATCGGCAGGAAGAAGATAATCTTTCTTCGTGAGACGATTATGCTTGCAAGGTACATGCTTTAGCGCAAGAAGCGGCAGTTTTGATGGAATCTCGGCGCTCTCAGGTGTGAGTTCATATGCGGCTCATATTTCGAGACAAACGCCGGGCTGCACATATTGCAAAGGTGCAATCTCCGAATGAGCAGTACACTTCCAAACGACGTCTTTTCGAAAACGAGATGGGTCAGCAAGTGGAACGAGCTTGGTTCTTTTCTCAATCTTGTCTTACTCAGAACGGAAAGAAGCATGTGTCTGAACCGAGAATGTACCCAGCGACCATGGTGTCCGGGTTCAACATGGTGCATGGCCCTTGTACGACCTGGACTGCAGAATATGTACTTTTCCCAGAGGTCAGTTGACAATATCATGATCATCACACAAAAAGCCACTTCATGCCAACGAAGCATGCTTTGTTATCGGCAGATCAGGAGTTTTCGACCTATCGTACTCCAGAATTCCTCGCGATATTCTCCTACCGACAAAATCGTGTAGAGTGACAGGATCATTCCATTGGCACAGAACGGATGACTGGACCAGACTATATTGCGATACGCTCAAATACTGAGTCTCATACCATGATCTTTTCACTGTTGCTGGCTGGTCTCCATATTATAGGCCTTGTGTCTGGGGATGATTCTACCAGCTCTGCAGGTGATAATGATGCCACGATCACCTCAATGACTACGGCTAATCCAACATACACCGTGCTCACCCCGACGGATTCTCCCACTCTCGATCTTTTCGGCTCTGTCACAATTATCTGGTCCGCAGAAGGATATAATGTGGGAGGATACTTTTGTCGTCCATCTACTACAAGCAGCGGCATCTATTTATACACTTCATGGATGTCGCCTCAAGCTGGTAAAATCGCCTCAGAATTCAATTGCAAGCGATTTGAAAGATATTCTAGGCTAATTTTGCGGACGTATAGCCGTAACAATCAGCAGATTAACGACGTACGAGGCGGAATTAGTTGGATCCATCATGTTTGCGTCCAACTACGCAGGATTTCCAGCTACGTGCTATTTTGGTATGGCAACCGATATCAAAGAAGGGCCGGACTCCACGGGAGGGGGAGATCTTTTCGTTGAGTTAACGTCTTTTCCTGGCGGCGAGACAGTGTCCATGCCAACGACGACCATGGATACTCAACAGAACAGCATGATTTCTCCAGTACAAAAGACAGTGTTCGTTACGGCAACAAGCACAGTACCTCCCATTTATACAGTACAGCCACTTCCTAGCGAGACAATTCTGCAGCCGATCCCAGAGACCGGAAAGAATCATGATATTTCGGGGGGTGCAATAGCAGGTATCGTCGTTGGCTCTGTAAGCGGCACCCTCATCCTCGTAGGTTTGGTAATATGGCAGACAACCGTACGGCGGAGGACCTCGACTCCAGATGCAGTGCTCCCAGGGCTCAAGGAGGCAATTGCGCTCATTAAAGCGAGCTTTCGAAAGAAACTGCCTGCCAGTGAACCAAGTAGTCCAAGCATTGAGAGAGGCGATGCGGTACATGAGATGAGTGTGCCTGATCGAACTGTATTTGAGCTGGAGTCTCCACCGCAGCGATACACTGATGGTCATCATGAGCTACCTGAAAAATAATTGTTGAAGCGACTTGTCTTATTGTACTAGATACTCCTATTTTGTAATGGATAGCATAGTTTCGACCGGTGATACTACGATTAGCATGATGATGGAAGGTCAAAAGTCTCTCAAGATAGGCGAAATACCTGTATCTCTGGTACAACTTAACTGCAGAGAGTGCAACCTTTATTCCTATCCCGTTTGTTGAGCTTGTCGTACAAAACAGCGAAGAACCAAGAATAATCAACCAGCGTCACTAAAACCCACTGCAAGCCTGTCATGAATACTTCATTTGTTCTGAGTGTCTTCATCTCTACGGCTGAGCCGTCGAGTGTCCCCTCTTTTCAATACGGAACATATAGTATACTTTACTAGAATAAGCAGCCCTCAATTGACCCTTTTAGTTCGAAACTATGAGGCTTTTTAGTCTATTAGCTGGCTTCTGTATGATCCGTCTTGTCCACGGTGATGATAGCAGCATAGATCCAGACAGCACCATAACAACAAGCGCCAATTTCACGGAATACACTGTGTTTGCCCCGACAAAGACACCAACCTTCAACCTAGACGCACAAGTAACATTCAAATGACAAGGAAACGGCGGCAACGGCTAGGGAGGAGTCTACTGCGAAGCCCCTGGTTTCAACGACAAGCTGGGTTATCCAAACCGCGACGGTGTTTCCTTCGAAGACTCCGAAGCCTACTCCTTCTTCCGGATCTTTATTTTCGGAGCCAACAGCACCTTCAGTCTCAAGCCATGGTCTCTCGGCAGGGAAGAAGGCAGGTATCGCTGTTGGTACTGTGGCAAGCTCAGCTCTATTAGTCGGACTAGTTTACTGGATTACACGCATGCAACGGGAAATTGCTGTTCAGAATGAGCGTTTGTCCTTGATAGAAGATGCGAGTAGTGTTGTCCCTAGTAAACCAGCATTTTCAGTTGGCAGTCCAACACAAGAGGCGGCTACATCGGTCGTAGAGGAGCAGAGCCAAGCACGTCATGAGATGAATCCTGCGGATACGATGGTGGAAGTCGGGGAGATGGATTCTCAGCAGCGTGATGATGGTCCTCATGAGATGCCTGAAAAGAAATCGATGAAGGAGTTGTTTGACGGGCTGCGAGTTATACTTTCACACCTGTGTCCTACGAATGAGCATGGTGACACTGTCAATTTCCAATACTTGTATAATTGTATATAAATCAAACAAATATCGAAATGGGAAAAGATGTCCAGTTGGAGTATTTGTTGTATGTCTCACTAAACCCGATTAGTCGAGCTTATGTCGTCACTTGATAGGCTAGCGAGCTCTCCCTCCAACAGCTTCTTAGAAATCATCCATTTCTTCATCTCCAACCCCCAATAACAGAGCTTTGATGATAACGGTCTCATCATCAAAATGTCACTCGTCCATATATCCTCCAAAGAGCAGTTCAGCTCGCTCTTGACGAGTTCCACCATCGTCGTGACTGACTGTGAGTTTGTTTGTCTTCACCGTCAACACTTACCCCTCCAACCTCCCATCTATCGTTACTCTTCGCGTCACCTCTTCTTCTACCGTTTATTGGAAAACTCTAACATAGTATCGGTCCCCTAGTTTACGCAGATTGGTGTGGACCATGTAAAGCCATCGCGCCCATGTACGAGCAGTTGGCCAACCAGCTGTCTCGGAAGAATCAGATTACATTTGCCAAAGTCAATGTCGATCAACAACAGGAAGTTGCCCAGGCATACGGGGTTACTGCGTATGACCCCCATCCCCCCATCTCTTTCTGAGTTATCCATTCCTAACGAGTTTTGTAGTATGCCCACCTTCATAATGTTCAAACGCGGCCGCGTCGTAACAACCATCCGAGGCGCCGATCCCAACAAACTCTCAGAAGCAATCCGCAAACTCGCCACAGAAGCCAACAACATGGAATCATCAGGAGCTGGTGAAGCCAGCGACGCCGCAGCCGGAAGCTCAGGAGGCTCATGGGCCGGTGCCTCTCTACCCCGAAACTACGCCGACGTGACTGAGACCGTGACCATCAAGGACCTGGATATGGCCAACCGAGACAGCGAAAAGGGTGCCGCCAAGGTTGTGTTTGACAAGTCGAAACCATCTGCGTTGGATAATAACAAGGGGAAAGGAAAGGAGCCGGATTGGGTTGAGAGTGATACAGATGAGCAGCTCATGCTGTACATTCCATTCAACTCGACGCTAAAAGTACACTCGTTACACATTACATCTCTGCCGCCCAAGGCAAGTGAGGACGGCGATGACGATGAACTGCCAATGCGTCCCAAAACACTTCGATTGTACACCAACAGAGCTACAATTCTTGGCTTCGAGGAGGCAGAAGACATCGACCCCGTTCAGACCGTGAGCATCGCGCCGGAGGACTGGGATAGCAAGACGGGTACCGCCAAGGTGGAGTTGCGATTTGTCAAGTTCCAGAAGGTGAACTCAATGGTTGTTTTCTTTGTGGATGGCGATGGCGATGGAGAAAAGATTCGCATCGATCGGATACGAGTCATTGGAGAAGCCGGCCAGGCGAGAGACATGGGTAAATTGGAGAAGATTGGCGATGAGGCGGGTGAATAGAGAGCAGCTGTTCACGACTACGAGACTAAAATCAAGACAGACACGAACTAAAGACAATAAACAAAATCCCATTCAAACTATCTAACCGAATCATCCGTATAACACATCTGCCAGCAGAAACTGTACAGATATGTAGTAAAGAAATGTCCGATCCCAAACCAAATGGTCACAGAGCGCAATTAGAAAAAAGATAGACTCATAACCAATAAAGTAAGAATCAGTAAGCAATTATTTTTTTATCTGTGACGCAACTGACACCTTGTAACACAACGGAGGAGATTTTGTCAAGGCAACACGGGTATGTTAATTTGAAAGTTGCGTCGCCGCACGAAGAAAGAAAAGAGAAAAGTAAAGGAAAGAAATTTTTGCTGAGAGGAGTTTTATATGCTTGGGTGGAGACTTTAGATAGGCTAGGATGGATATGGATTAGTCCAGCCGCCATTCATCTTAGGGTGGGCTTGATAGTATATCCTGACACGATCTGCTTCATAGAAAGTCTTTCCATGTTTGAACAAAGTCCAGAGATGCGGAAGATATTCTCTGGCTCTTCCCAGCGTGGGGTTGAAACAGCTCTTTTGAAGCCGCTATATGACTTCTGTATGCCTTGGATAGTATCCTGTATCTTCCGACAGAGTCTGATCGCCATGCCGGACTATATGATACCGTCACCTATGAGCAAAAGCTGAACCAAGTAGTTAATGCCCCCTTTTGCGTCCTCTTCACTGGAAATTCTAATTAAGACACCGGACTAGAAACTGGACTTTTTGGCGAGGGATCAATTGTAGAGATCCCTGAAGGACTGTTTATAGTTTGACACGCCACGAAAAGAAGACCAAATAACTAAAAGGTAATGTGAGCTTACTTGCAGGTTTTTGTTATATTTCTGGTTGACTTCCTGCATGGGTTTCCACATTCGCGTGTTCTTAGGTCTGGATGCTCCCAAAGCTTCCGCGGTGTCGTCTGCAAGCTCATTTTGGGTGGCAGGGTCAACCAGACAATTAGATGGATAAAGCTTCACGTCAGATATAGATTTACAAGCTCTTGTTGTAGAAACGTCCCTCATGACATCTGAGCTATATAAATACCTCCCAAACAGGGCTTCATTCTTGGTAGGGTTAAGGTCAGCTTTTCATTTATCCTGATATGCATTAATCAACTATAAGAGGAACTGTAGTGAAAAGCACAGCAGCCGAAAAGAACCGATGTGAGGCCGCACCGATACAGTATGGAGGGAAGTCAATGAACATATCTAATCACTTGTCCTGGGTTGTCTCCGGAAAGTAGTTTATACTCCGTGAGACTCTACCGATTCGATTCTGACACGGACAAATAAGCCCGTCTTGAGCGGCGACATGTTGTATTATCTTGTTTTACTCGACAATGTGATCCTTACCCTGCCTTCGTGTATCGTATATCGTTCATATTAAAGCAGATGAGAACGAAACTAACCTAAGAACCCTGTACCGACTTGCAGTCCCTTTACGGAGACGATTTCCGAGACAATTCAATTGTATGTATCTAATCTAGATATACTTCCATCGATAAGCCTTGAAATAAAAACTCTAAAGTCAACGTTCCACGTCAATTAGGGAGCCTTAATACCAAGCAGGTTTTCGGCATTCTTGTACGCAATCAACTCCAGCTCTTCACCCGTTACCAGACCACTCTTTTCAAGTTCCCCAAACCATTTGAGCCCGGCTTCATTGGTCGTAAACGGGTAATCAAACACTATACAAGATGCGCTCAATCTTCGTATTGCTCAAAATGCATCTCATTGGATCCAAACTCCATGCACCGGAGGTGGTAATCCAGATATTTTCATCCCAAACTTTCCGAAAGGGCCGTTCTCGCTGGCCCATAATCACTTCCTGATCTATGATACGCTGTAACATGAATGGCATCATCTCCCCAAAATGACCGATAATAATCTTCAGCTTAGGAGATTTGTCGAGGATTCCTGCTGCATGTAGACGACAGATGTGTATTCCAACTTCGCTATGCCATTCCCACATTGCGCCGCCTATGACTGATGTCGCGCGATCAGAATAGTTGCCTGCGTATGCTTGTCGGAAAATCTCGTCCTCTAGTCGTGATAGATGTAGATATATCGGAACATCAAGCTC
The DNA here is from genome assembly GCA_022813215.1 of Talaromyces ruber. Lineage (NCBI taxonomy): Eukaryota > Fungi > Ascomycota > Eurotiomycetes > Eurotiales > Trichocomaceae > Talaromyces > Talaromyces ruber. Next base: position 303,075 of record JAKLMW010000022.1, on the reverse strand, counting down.
CTGCGCCTTTCTCCAGAGATCGTCATACTCGACCCCGTCGCAGTACCCCTTTTTACTCTTGTGGTCTACCAGTGCTCCCAAAAACCCGTGCTCTTTCACTGTTCGTTCGAGTTCTGCGGCGGCCGCGGCTGGATGCGCCATGGGGAGGACGGCAAATGCAGCAAGCCGCTTGAAGGCCTCTTCTGTCTTGCGGACTTCGTTGGCCAACTGGTCGTTGCCGGCCCGGCAGACTTCTGGCGATGGATTGTCCGCAGCGCAATGGGAAATGACTTGCAGAGCTACTTTGCATTTGTCCATTTCTCTCAAGCGGAGCTCAACGGCATCAAGAAGTCTCCCGAGTACTCCAGGCCATTGCTTGATGCCTTCTTTCATTGAATTGTCGAATGAGTTTAAGACCGCCGTGGAATACCAGTGCTCCTCGAGCGTAACGCGTGGCGGAGTCATTTTGTGAGGTTGTTACCGATTCTAACAGCTGAATCTTGTTCGGGTGAATTTGACAGTAATCAAAAACTTTTCATGGATCTCTAAAGCTCTATTTGATGCAGCCCTAGTAGGTAAACCGAGTCGTCGACTCTCAGTCTACAGCAGTGTGATGAATGGAGGACGCCCAAGTTTGGGCCAAACTGACGAGCACGAATCCGCCAATAAAGGTACTGAGACCGGCTGGAGTGTTGAACCATCCGGCGAGAGTGGCATCCGATGTAAAAACAAGTTGGATTTGCTGGGGTACGAAATTGGCCAGAGCGATGTGTGCAAGGCCAGAGGCAAATTTTATAATAAGTAGGGATGTGAATTCCTTGAATCTACCCATCAGTCGATAGGGGAAAAGTGGTCTTCCAACACGACCCCGAAAGTCCCAGACAAAAGTGCACAAAAATAAGATGCCACCAAGTGTTATAGGGACAATCACCGCGGCGCTCTTCCAAGGATAGGTAATGCCGGGCCAACCTAAGCTGAGCAGAAACAATGTCACGCCTGCTGCATAGAGGAATATGTTGAGATAGTCCAGCTCAGACAGAACCTGAAGCTTGGTACGATCCTGAAAGGTGCGCCTAGGCGGCTTGTAGAAGATCAATGTACCGGCTGTAGCAATAGGGCCAATGATCTCCCCTATAATGAAGATCCATCGCCATGTAACATCCTGGGTGAGCTTTCTGGCCATTACCGGGCAGAAGGAACCCACAACACATAGGAGAAACCCGGGTGATGCAATTCCGAATGGCCGCCATCTGTTGGGAAGTATCTCTGATATACTCGCATAGATTCTAGCCCCCATATGTGTTAGCAGGGCCATTGTGACATGATAATCCGGGCGGGCCTACACAAAAACCATTCCAGTACCAGCTCCAATGATCACCATCGCAGCAATGATCTGATTTAACCCCTGAGCAGTGGCCCCAACGAGGTGGCCAACGAGTAAGAACAGTTGTCCAGTAACTACAACTTGTTTCCGTCCCATATAGTCGCTTAGTTGACCGGCTATGGCAAAGGCGACACTTCCACTCACAGACCATCCGCCAGCGAGCCAATTGACATTATTTGTATTGCCTTGCAATTTCAGGGCGACTGTGGTTGCAACCGGAACAAAAGTACTCAGTGAGAAAGTGATCGATGGAAGGAATGTCATGCCCAGGAAAAACACCGCCGCCCAAGTCGATGCAGAGACTCTGCCATCGGCGTTGATGTCCAGCGCCGCCTGATGAGAATTTCCATGGTCCTCATAAATATGAGAGTCAAGGATCTCCGCTCCAATTTTGCCCTGTGTCTTTAAGGGCGACATAGCCACAGTGGGAGCATTCTCAATAAATTCTGTTTTAATTGTTTCAATACCCATGCTTAGAGATTCGAGCCTGGTGATACTCCATCCCGACTGAAAAATACAATAAAGGAGATAGATGAAGAAAAGCACTTGCAGGGTCTAAGGCATTATATTAATATGGACCTTGGAACCCGCGGTCACGGTAGTTGGGTAGGCAAAATCCGGGGTGCTCATCTATGGGTGCCGGAATAAACAAGTGGAATCTGGGGCACATGGAAGAGAGTCGCATTAGTTCAATGGATGCATGGCAGTATATTGTATCATTGAGCTGTCCGCTTAATGCCCTCTCGGGTATTATAGCACTAATCTCATCATCATCATCTATGCTCTAGCAAAGTGGTCAGTCTTGGCTTACAAACAGTGACTAACGTGTTGCGCATAAGGAACCTACCGACGGACGGCCTGATCGCGAGCAAATCTGTTTCTCTAGGCAATAGATGGACCAAAACATTCAATTCCTGTGTGAGACTTCATGTGGAGAGATATTCCAGGAACGAGCAGGTTGTCTATGTCGTCCTTTGGCGCAGGCAAGCCGCATAGCATCAGAACAGAGCATATATTGCAACGATGTCTTGCCCATGCCGTCGCTATAATATGCCTAAAGTAGATCATCAGTCACGACACCAATAATTGAATCACAATTCATAGAAATGATCCTGCACGCTTAAGTTAGTATTATCACCTTACAATAGTGCCTTAATAAAATAGATTGCTGGAGGTCATCACAACCGGAACGCATGAACCGAACAAACCCTAAGCCCCGCTCACTATGCCTAGTCCGTTCGGCATTTGTGAGATGGATCCAACCCCGGATATCAAGTGGATCTTTAGAATCGAAGTATTAGCTATGGTAAATGCGACACAGGGTAATCTTCCATGCAAATTTGGCATTCGGGATACCATGTTGGCGAGGGAGTACGTACGACTGACCAGAAAATATAATTCAGTTGAAAATGTCATATCCATGGGCGAATTGTAGTATCAAGTGATACAGTGAGCTACCTATGTCCTTCACTTTTCCCAAGATGACAACGAAGCTTGACGATATCATTGTAGTTGGTGCTGGACCAAGCGGCCTGTTACTGGCTTTGATGCTGGGGCAACATGGTATCAAGGTCGATGTCGTAGAGGCTCTGGATGGCCTCGACGAAAGACCTGCCAGCCGCAGCTGTGTACGTTTAAGTTTCTTGAGAGGGCTCTAATTTGAGCTGACAACTGAACAGAGTGTTACGTCGTGCCAAGATCCTGGGCAAAATACGAGAAGTCGGGCTCACCCCTGAATCTCTTACATGGCGCAAGCTTGATGGAACAGTCATCAATAGCCTAGCAGGTCTCCAGAGCAGAGGAGAGGAAAGCGCTACCGTGATTCATCCAGCAGAAGACCTTGCGGAACTTTTCCTAGAGGAAGTCTACAAGCAGCCTAGCGCCACGGTGCACTGGGACCATAAAGTGGTTTCTGCTGGCCAAAGTGAAGCGAGAGCCTGGGTTGATATTGAAGGTGGTAAAAGGCTTGGAGGCGACTTTGTTGTGGGCTGCGATGGAGCGTCCAGTGTTGTTCGGAAGTCGCTGTTTGGCAACAAATTTGATGAGAAGACCTGGGACAACATCATCATGGGCACTAATGTAATTCCAAGCCCCCATTCCATTACCAGAAATCTAACATTTGCTGTAGCTGCGATATGACTTCAAAAGATATGGATGGGAAGATACCTTGTGGATAGTCCATCCGGATCATTTTGCTGTTATCTGCCAAATCACGCAAGACGGAGTATGGTGCGTGTCCTACGGGGAAAATCCAGGTCTTTCTCGGGAAGAACTCCAAGCCAACATGCCTGAGAAATTGTGGCAGATTCTTCCTGGAAACCCTTCGCCTGATGAGTATTTCTACCATGACTGAAAGGGTGGCCTTGGCTTGACATCTGGAATCGTCGATATTGGGAGTCTTATCGACTGCTTTTATGGAATATATGATGGAAAAGCAAGCTAGACATTCTCGATAAATACGATGAGGCTCGACGAAATGTGTTTCATACAGTCACGGATGTGGTCTCCACTGCGAACTTGAATCGAGTTCAAAGCGATGCCGATTCACTACTCAATGGTGGTGATCCTTTTTTTTTTTGCCCTTCTTGACGCAGCAAAAACGAATCCAAAAGTTTGCTGAGGTCCAGTTCTCCTTCCAGCTCATATGCAATTCACAAACTAAATACTAACCTCCTTTTCTAGGAGCAAATGAAACTTAGTAGTGATCTCACTGTTTATTACAATCAAAATTAGCTCTCAGGGCATTTTTAGCCATACGACCATTCCTGGAAAACGCTAAAATCTCAGTTATTGATGAATATCTTGAATATTTGCTGCTCCAAGAGCGTCTCTGTTCTTTTCTGCTATGGGGTTGGCAGTAAGCCTGCTCGTACCTATTTGAACTGTCGCATCTACTCAAGATTATATATATACATTTGAATGTGAGAATCATGTACTGACTGTTATATTCTACTAATAGGCTTCCAAGTGAAGGCCGATTTCGGCATCAGCCTCGTCTCTCCTGAGTCTAGCACAATCTCAAGCTCCCCATCAATAACAAAATTTTGTAGTTGACACTAACAGTCCGATGCATTGCCGATGTGAAATCGGGTGGGAAGTCGACGATACGTGCTGCCGGAGCCACCGGGGATGATGATTCCCGGTGGGTGATCGATGAAATGTTGGTATCGCTCTATGTCTTTCTCGTGCTTGATGTCGACGGGGAAGTTTTGGGTGGCGTAGCAGAAGAAGAGATTTGCAGGCGTCGGATTTGTGACGGCTGGCGGGTTGTCGTCTACCGATGAGAAAACTGACTTGCCGGCTTCATTGTTAGTGGTGAGTACCGCTTGATGTTTCGTAGATCGTGAAATGCAATGTATTTGTTAGGTCTTGATCTCATCATACTGCTGGTCTACTGAGTTTATGAACGGGGGCGAAGTTTGAGGAGAATCCGATTGGGGTTGACTATGATCCGGAAGAGTTTGTGAGGAGGGTAAAGGAGTGGGGAGGATGAGAAGAGGATCAAGATGCGGTCTGATCTGGTTGAGTTATAGCTTACTGGCGAAAAACATTTAGATAAAGCCTACGTCCAAGTGATGTGTAATTCCTTCTGTTAGGTATTATTCAGAGGATGTGCGCTGACAGAACAAAGAATACCAATCAATACATGCAGCTTTGGCAGGACAACAGGCAACAGGCACCTTTCTTGTACCCAGTCAGCTTCTGTGGAAAGCAAGGACAGTCCCCAAAGAACCTCCACTATAGACATATTCCCACATCTACAACGACAGATAGAATACATGAATATGGATACAACGCAGATTACCCAGGTATCTCAAAGGCGGCCCAAAGCAGACATCCACCATGCCTAAGGCAGCGTTTGCAAAATGCAGGAACAATGTCGACGCGTCAAGGTACATGTTACCTGATAAACCATGGTGTGTACCTGCATAACGCCGAGCTGCCTATCTGGTCGATCAGAGAGCTAGCTGGACGTCGTTTATTCGCTGCACCACTTCCACCACGAACGGCGTTGTTGCTAGTACCAAGCAGCTTGTCGATCATGATAATCACTGACTACGTAGCATAGCAGCACCAAACACCAAATTTCCAGTCGCGCCATACTCACTTCTCGCCACTAGTCGGGAGAAACTGCTCGGGTGGCAATGCGACTTTTCGTCTGGTAGGATTCGACGGAATGGAGCCACAGTTCGGCATAGACTACACAGTGCTCATTGCGCAAAAGCACACATGCCTGGCAGGCTCTGTGCGGCCTCAAAACGTCTTGGTTGACAGCTTGACCCTGACCCCGACCCTGAACTTTGTCGCAGTCCAATGTTTTAGTGCTCGATCGCGACAACTTTCTGTTTTGGTTTCGGTGGATATTATTCTCACTCATTTATAGAGTTATATAGCATTGATAGGAAAGAAAAGTATATTCTTATGTAATACGGACACTCTCAAATTGCCTTTCCACCACGTGCTGCAACCCTGCAAAGTGTAAACAGGACACGGTGCACACACACAATCAAATCCCGTGTCGGCGCCATTGGACACGTTGCAACGGACAATGCAGATAGGCTAACACGTACTCCGGAGTTTACCGGTTCGTTGGTGTGGGATCGTTTAAGTTGATCCCATATCCAAGTGGCCGGAAAGTTTAGAGGAGCAGGCGCAGAATGCTGCGTATCAGTGAAGAGCACAAGCTGGCTGGTTGGTAGTCCATACTACTAGTTTGTGGTTTTATGGAGTCGTTTTACTGCTAGCGCCTAATGTTCCTAGAAACAAGTGCGCGTATGGTAGAGCGGTAGACTCGTGGAGAACTGGAGCTACGGCGAGTACTGCACAAAAGCAGACATGCACGTTCCTGCGGTACCTGCAGTGGCTCTCTCTGCCGAGAAGCTTAACGCTTAGCATCGCTAGTACATACTCCGTAGTGACCCGGGAATTGGACTAGTCGGTGCTAGCGTGTGCTTCCGTGGTGCCGTCGGTGGATGCAAACCCTTGAACGATAAACACTGTACAGTAACTGCTATACTACGGAGTAGTAGTATGACTATGCAGATGCAGGTACGGCAGAGTCAGACGCGGACTACGACGAAAAGAAAAATGCGATTTGCTGTGATCGGCTCTGCGGTGTGGAACTCGTCTCTGACTGGCCGGCAGCTTGACGGAGGACATGCTAGTGTCCTCGTCGATAGCTTAGCTCGTCTCAATTTTGGATGGCCGGCTGCTTAAGAAGTTGGATTAAGTTGCAGAGTGCGGGGAGATGGACTCAACGAGTTAGACTGGGCCTCCTCGGCAAGAAGTGGATTGACGAGACCAAGAGGATGATACTGAACTAGGTACGTGTTCCTGAGAGAGTGAAGGAATTGGAAGCGCCGTGTGGGACTTGGCTGGAGCCCGGGCGAGCACGTGCTTGGCCAGCGGATTATGTATTTGGCAAAGGTCAAAGGACACAGCTCGCAATAAACAATCGATATTCAAGAAAGAGAAGCAACAATAGTCCTGCTGCGTATGATCTGTCCAGACGCAAAAAGAAAGAAACGAAGAAAAGAAGAACAGGGTCCTCAGCACGAGAGACGCTACAGCCAAAAGCCCCGGCTAAACCCCTCTGAGCACCTGCCGTCCCCAATCGGGCAGTCAAACCAGGTGGATCTGCTTGGTGTGTTTCACATTCTTTCGTCTTGTCGACTACGGAGTACGTAGAATGAATTCGGTCTAAAGTCTCACACACAGTGGACAGCGGATAGACCGAACCCTGGATCCGCTGTGGGAGTGCGTCATTTGGTATGAATGTAACACCATCCACTCCATAATACTACCATGTAGCATGCTCTGGAGGCAGTACATATCGACGAGCAACTCACGTGGCGAACTGCTGGAAATCGAAATCAACATGAATCACTCGGCAAAGCGATGGCTTCGCTAGTCCGTCCCGACAAACTCACTAGTACGGGCATGACTAGAACTTTCTCTTGGTCCTCTGTCCGTGTCGACTGTTGGTAGATAACGAATAGCGAGCGCTACTACGTACGGAGCAGACGCAAAGATACAAGCCAAACTATTCGAAGCCACCGCGGCCTGGTCCGCTTGGTGCCCTAACTCCATCTTGTACGTACATGCGATCGTATCGTAATCATCGTATACGAGGAATTTGGAGTGTATACACTACCAGCTCGGGAGACCCGATTATTTTTTCTGGAATCTAGACCAATGATATGTTTGGGGGGGAGAGCTTCTTCAGATCCGAGACGATGGTTGCCCCCTCGTAAGTGTTGAAACTCGATAAGAGTACGTAAGTACGGCCAGACTAACGGCGTCGAATCAGCGGATTCATCGATCCGGAGCTCCGAATGGGTCGATCTGTTGATTATTCGATGCGCGTACATAATAAGGCCCTTTGTTGTTTTTTTTTTTTTTTTTTTTTTTCCTGGTGTGTTTCCCGGTTTTGCGATCACTGAGGACTGTCCAGATGTGAATTGCAAGTCTGCCAGAAATGATTTGCTTGACCGACGCCACTCAACACGAAAAGCCGAAAACAGTGTGACTGCATCAGCGCTCGACGTTAACGACAAATAACAACCATCAATCTATCTTAGACATCCCACTGGCCAGTAAGCAGAAAAAGAAACAGGAAAAATGGCTTATCGATTGCGAATGATAACGGACTGTTGGTGTGATGGGAAGTGATAGGTCAGTCAAGGGCTCCTATCAGCGTGACAGGTGCAGCAGGTATTAAATAAGTTATTGGGCAAGCGTGGGGTGGCATGAACGATGGGACGAGTCACCATAGTACGTAGCATGTTTTTTGCTTCCTTCGTTGTAAGACCCAGGCAGGTATCGAATCATAAACGACATCACAGTTTATGCCCTTGCATTGGCTTTGCCCATCATACGTCGTCGGTCTGCAGATGAGTTCAGTCGGACATGCATTTTGCCACTGCGGTTCCTCGGATTACATCCTACGCAAACATGTGAATGCATTCGCAATCCGACCAATGACGATGACTTGTTCCTGCATCGAGCCGTACATCGTCGATCATCAATCATCAATCATCAATCATCAATCATCAATGCAGGTGAGCAAAACACCGCTTTGTTTGTTTCATCGTCGCATCGCTTACGCAAGGTGTTTTTGTCGTAATGTCTCAATGGGTTTGTTTCTGTGGTGGCCGTAAATATGGAGACGCAAGAAGAACCGCCTTCTAGAACATCATGCCATAGTCCAAAACGGCAATGGCATGGAACTTTTCTGAGACGATGTAATTAATATATTCTCAATTAGTAGAAACGGGCGTGGTACCCACGGCCGACCAGGGTTGTTCCGCGGCCTGTTAGACTAAGACTGTAACGGTATGCCTATTCCACCCAATTCACAACGTCCGAGGCCGGGATTAGAATGACGGTGATCCATACATCTTAGTTGTTGGATATTATTCCATGACTTGTCGGACTGACTCACCTCCAATCAGGGCGACGGAAGTATCCGATCGGGGTTCCACGAATCTGATACACGCTACTACCCAGTACCTAGCTGGTACGGACAGACAGAAATTCAGAATGCACATAGTAAATGAGTGTATATCAGTTTGCCACTTGCAGACACAAAAAAAAAAAAAAAAAAGAGTGTATGCGACAAATTCTCGGATTGGCAATGCAATTCTCGCAAAATGGCCCGGCCAGCTGGTTGAAGCATAAAGAAACACGGCTTATCTGTCCAACCACACACGTACTAACTTGGGTGGTGGTGTATCTTAAATACGACGTGCCGGAAAAACCTAGCCCGTTCAGGCAAAGTGTCAGCATGTATGGAGCCGGAACGGGTGATCACGCAGTCTTTTGTCTGGTTTGCAAGGGACCCCTCGGAGCCCATTGGCCACTTCCAGGCTCTTTGTCTGGTTGAGATGATACAAAGCGATACCGTCAAATACGGGCACACCATGCCAGGTCTGCATACCATCCGTCGGCACTTTTGTATCACAATACGTCACTTTTGCTAGGAAAACTGATGGGGTTTGCGGGGGGGTTTTGTCATTGGATCGAAATTTGGTAATTTACATAGTGCTACGTAGCAAGCATGTCTCACATCCTTTGTCCACTGTATCAGCAGGACTCGGTATCACTCTCCCACGGACTGGCTCTTATGTCTCGACGATTAGTCGATTAGACGTTGTGAATTAGTCGACCTCGTTGCTTTTTCCAACTGCCTCTCTTTGTCGTTTCAGACTGTAGTGTCACACCACACTAAGAAATAAAAGTGGGCATTGCCCAGGGCACTGCCATCCTCCACTAAGCGCGCTAGTACTGACTGTCCGAGAATGACTATGAATGAAAAGCCCCGGAAGGTGGTCAGAGTCAGGCAGTGCCACTACGGCCAATCTCGTCGTGATAATAATGATGTTAATAATAACAATGAGAGAGTGATGATGATGACGATGATATCTCTACATAATAGATATATGTCCAACAAGACTGACTCGTCCGACTGTACTGGTAGATGGACGGAGTCAGTAAGTGGACACACAATGGCCACAAAAGTAATATACCGCTAGTACGCAGTGGTAACACTAGTGCCACGCTACTGTAGCTAAGGGTTTCGCGGTCTGGGTCCAAATGTGGGCGCAGGCCGTCTCTATCACTCCACTCTCCTCCAGTCAGACAACGCTTTCACTCTCTCTGTAAGAGTCTTAAGAGTCCAAGAGACGAAGAGAGAGTGAGTGAGTGTGAGCGATCGCCAAACTGCGCTTTCCCAATCCATGCATAGTCGCACCCACTTCGTCCCAGTCTACCTGTTAAACCGCTTCGTTCCCTCACTCGCTCTCTTCCCGCTCTTTCTGTCCCTTGACTTTCCTCTGCCACTTCCCCATCCATATCTTTCTCTAACTTCCATTTCTGCATATCCTTTCTTTTCCTAACCTTCTAATGCCTCAATTTTCATAATTCTTCTTCTCTTCTCTTCTTTTCCAAAACTAACCTCCGGCTCCCAAGTTATTCAAAGCACGTCCCAGCTTGTGGCTTGCGCTTGACCTTGGGTCCTGTCATTCGTTTGAAAGTCTCCGTCTCTTATACTTTTACTCTTTCTATCTGCGTCCTTGCTGCTTGCGTTTTGACTTCTTTTTTTTTTTTTTTTTTCTTATCAATTCAATTGTTATATCCTATTTGACCACCATTGACTTCCTCGACAAGTCATATCAACTAAGCAATCAACGAAGGGAAAGAACATTTCAGCACCTACCCACACGCTCTTCCTATCCACTCCTTTGAGGAAAGTGTGCTGTGACGGTCAACACCTATACTACATCTCGACATACCCGTTCGACTCTAATAATTAATATCTCGTTTCGAGACATACGATCTTCTCTACTAACCGACTCAGCATATGTGGGTGACATGATCAGTATCTGGACTTGCAAGGATACTAACAGGAACGAACAGAACAATGGACGGCACATACACAGTGTCTGCTCCCCTCACGGGACAGCAGTACTACTTCTACAACCCAGAGACAGAGCCCAGACAATACGTTGTCTCCCATCCAGACATGCCAACGTATCACGCTCCGATGCCCATGTACACTCAGCAGCAGCAGCAGCCCATCTTCGCTGCTCACCCACAGCTGGCTCCCAAGCTTCCCATGCACTCTCAGATGAGCCTGACCCCAATTGCTTCACCACAGCCAACCCACATGAAGCCTTCGATCATGATCCAACAACAAAATGGCTCCCCCGCCTTGATGCCTTTGGACACTCGATTCGACTTTTACAGCTTTCCTTCGACTCCTCCATTGTCCTCTGCCGCCAGCAGCATCAGCAGCCCGCCTTCCACATGCGGCATGATCCACACTCCCGTCAACGGATTTTTCACTTGTGAGAGCATGGAAGGCGTCAAAGAAGGCTGTGAATCAGAGGTCCACGCCGAGATTCTCGCCAAGCCCGAATGGGGTCGATCCAACTCTCCTCCTCTTACTCCAGGTATGTTTTATCCATTATTTACGATTTATTGAAACATGGAATATACTCCGATGTTGGACGTTTGAATTTTCTTTCATTGTTTTGGATGTTCTATTTCGGGTAACTGACCAATCACGGGAGCAGTATTTATCCACCCGCCCTCGCTCACCACAAACTCCGATCTTCTCTCCGCCAACATCTCCTGCCCATCCCTGTCTCCCTCACCCTCCCCAGTTCCCACGGGTTTGCTCACTCCTTCGTTTGAGTCTGCATGCTCCGACTTTTGCGACCCTCGCCAATTGACTGTCGATTCCGCTGTCGCCGCTGCACCCTCAGCCCCTACGGAACTCCCTCCTCTGCCCACCTTGAGCTCCGGAGACGAGGACGAGCAAAAGTTGTTGCTCAGTGGTGCCAACTTGACTCTTCCATCCCATGAAGCCGTCCAGGTGGCCTTTTCCAGCTGCGTCGAAGCCACCTTGCCTACTCTGCCACGATTTGATTCCTTCTCGGACTTGGATTCAGACGAGGAGTTTGTGACCGGAATCGTTGACTTTGCTCCTTCGACCGCCAACTCGTTTTTCCTTGGTGACAAGAGGCAACGTGTCGGACCGTACGCGTTGGACGACGACGAGTTCCTCAGCGAGCACAGCTTTGACGACCTGGATGACGAGGAGCTGTTTATGCGGTCGGGTTTACCCACTGTGATTGTCGAAGAAGCCGAGGATAGCAGTGATTCATCTATGGACATGAAGACCAAGAAGCGCAGCAGTGCCTCGTCGCGGAAGCCCATCCAGAAGAAGCCGTCGCTTTCCGATGCTTCGTCGATTGGCCACCAGGTGCCTGCTGAAAACAACGACAACCGGACACAAGACCAGAGCGGCTCTACACAGAGCAACGGGTCCGGCAACAACTCTAAGGCAGAATCTGCTGCTGCCACTCCTGTCTCAGGTAAATCCGAATCCTCATCGGCGCAGGCGCCAGTGAGCCGTCGTGGCCGGAAGCAGTCCTTGACCGATGACCCATCCAAGACTTTCGTGTGCACACTGTGCTCTCGCCGATTCCGTCGCCAGGAACACTTGAAGCGTCACTACCGCTCTCTCCACACCCAGGATAAGCCTTTCGAGTGTCACGAGTGCGGGAAGAAATTCTCACGCAGTGACAACTTGGCTCAACATGCTAGGACACACGGTAATGGTGCTGTCGTCATGGGTATCCTTGATCCTAGTGAAGTGTCTCCTTCTGCCCAAATGTACGAGGAAGATGCCGGTGTTTTGGGCACTGTTCTTTACGAGGCTGCCAGCGCCGCTGCCACACAGTCGACCAGCGAGTCAGGATCCAGCGTTGAGTCTGATTCTCCCACCTCTGGAGATCGTCGACTCAGTCTCAAAAAGCGCAAGCGAGAAGAGACTGTTGCATAAGCCTGCTATACCGGGCTCCCTCACCCGAGGGTTTACGATGAAACGAGACCAGGAGATACATCTCTTCACCTTAGCCTTTTCGACTTCGAGAGGCACATTGTAATACATCTTTTGAAAACGTATTTCGCTTCGACTTTTTTTTTTTTTTTTTTTTTTTTCATTATCATTTTCTTTGTTGGCGCCTGGGTTTTCGAGTCATCAGATCGATTCAAACCGTGAAGCTTAGGGAAGCTGATGCAATTGAATGTCACGGTCGGTGATATGGTTTCGTGGATATTCATTTTGAACATCGCATCTCAAGGGCATCAGCGTCGGCGAAAGGTCGTGGAAAGGAGGACCAATGGATCATCTACTTGCTTGTTTTGGATTTGGCTTGGTTTGGGTTTCAGATTGGATAGAGCTTACGAGTCATCACAGCACATACTAATGGTGATACTCAAAAAAAAAAAAATTGGTGCGGTTATTGGTTATATATTGTTGTACTCGGTCGATTTGCGTTGCCTGCTTGCATTTGAACTGCCTCTTCTCACCTCGTTTGTTTTATTATCTTCATGTATCTATCTATTCCCTTCGCTGTTCTTTTCTTTTCTTTCTTCGCGAAACCACCCTACTCGGTTTGTAATTATCCTGTTTGTCTTTTGTGCTGGCCACATGATCTTGAACATTTTTGTAATATTCTACTTACCCTGTATGTTTTCTCTTTTTCCCATACCCTTCGACTATCGAGCACCATTCTTTATATATATTTGTTCTTATTATTATGTGTTTATTAGAACAGCAATCACCTGCATAGCAGTTATCTTCCAAGTAGACCTGAAGAACCGTAGCATGTATGGCAACCAGCGGAATCTCACCCCACATTGAAGTTCCAAAATTTTTGATCGCCAACTCCCACCGCTGTCAGTTTTTTAAAGCAATCATCCGGCCGCAGTCATACATAGAGTTGTCTCTAAAGAATAGACAACAACTGCGCACTGATGGGCCTGACTTTGACCAGACGGGGGTTTATACACGTACATCATCGTCAATCATCCAAGCAGACATGTCTACCGAACCCCTCAATGTCATCGCCCTAGTCTCGGGCGGAAAGGACTCTCTCTACTCAATCCTGCACTGCATCCGCAATGGTCACCGCGTAGTCGCCCTAGCGAATCTTCGTCCGCCATCTAATGACGAGAGCTGCAGTCATGCACAAGACGAAGAAGATATGGATAGCTTCATGTACCAAACAATCGGGCACAACGTTATACCACTCTACGAATCTGCGCTGGGGATACCCTTATACCGCGGTGATATCACCGGCGCCGCGGTTGATACGGCACGGATATACCGTGACAACCTCCCTCCTCCTCCTCCTCAAACTGTGGGGGCCATACAAGAAGATGAAACAGAATCCCTAATCCCGCTACTAACCCATATAAAACGAGACTTGCCGCATGCAAACGCCGTTTCTGCAGGCGCGATATTGTCGACGTATCAAAGGACGAGGATTGAGGATGTCGCGGGACGGTTGGGGCTTGTGCCGTTGGCGTTTTTGTGGATGTTTCCTTTTCTGCCTCCTCCTCCTCTTTCTACTACTTCTACCGTCTCGGTGGGGAAAGGGGGGTTGTTGGATGATATGGCTGCTGTGGGATGTGATGCGCGAATCATCAAGGTTGCGTCGGGGGGGTTGGATGATGGTATCTTATGGGAGAATGTTGCAGCTCCCAAGACGCAGAGACGGCTTGAGAAGGTTATGAGGCCGTATGTTGATGATGCGCAGACGTTGAAAGGGGCGATTTTGGGTGAAGGGGGAGAGTATGAGACTCTTGCCCTTGATGGACCGGGCTTTCTGTGGAAGAAGAGGATTGTTGTGGAAGAGAACGACAAACAGGTTTGTAGGGTTGATAGTGGTGTGAGCCATGTTAGGGTTTTGAAGGCGAGATGTGTTGAGAAGGATGAGCCGGCCACAGTGACGCCGGAGGATGTTAGGAGGCCGGCGCAGTTTGACGAGAGGTTTTGGCAAGCCCTTGCGGGATTGCAAGAAGGAGATTTCATTTCTGTCAGCGAAGATGTTGGTTTGGTATCAAGTCCAGAGACAAGTTGGACAATCAACACATCATCATCAACATCCCTCGGAAACCTCCATACAATCGCAAATATCACAGCCCCCGAAGCCGGCCCAACGGCTGACGCACAAATGCGCGCAATTACAGAAAAGCTGCAAGCACTCTTGCAAAACATCACCACCCAATCTGCCATATCAACAAACGACATCGTCTTCACCACAGTCCTGCTCCGATCAATGGCAGACTTCACCCCAATGAACGCAATATACGTCTCACTCTTCACAAAACCCAACCCCCCCGCAAGAGTCACAGTGGCATGTGGCGATCGTCTCCCTGATGGCGTCCAGGTAATGATTACAGCCGTCCTTGATCTAGGCCCACGTCAGAAGAGGGAAGGCCTTCACGTCCAGTCACGTTCTTATTGGGCGCCGGCAAATATCGGGCCTTATTCGCAGGCTATTACGGTGCAATACAATCCCAAAGAAGAGGGAACAAGCAGTCTGAAAGGAGGTCTGGTATATATCGCTGGACAGATCCCGTTAGATCCGCCGTCGATGGAGATACCCGGTGGAGTTGACCAGACGGACGAAAGATGGTTCCAGAATTTCAGCCTTCATGCGACGCTGTCGTTGCAGCATCTGTGGAGAATTGGCCTTGCGACAAAGGTTGATTGGTGGATTGGTGCGATTGTGTTTCTGGCCAGAGACCACCGTCAGCGAGGGCGTCAAAAGGCGCGTATAGCGAGTCGGTTATTGCAAGCTATGCATTCACGGGGTACGGCCGAAGCAGAAGAGGAAGCAGATCTGGATGTTTGGGATATAAAGCATGGGCTCACGGAAGATCCGAGAATGGCGCAGGGTGGACCTTCATTGCCGAATTGGGAAGTGTTGGTTGACAGCGATGAAAGTGCTGGTCATCCACCCTGCTTCACGGTTGAGGTCGAGCAACTCCCGCGAAATAGTGATATTGAGTGGCAGGCACTCGGTACTACGGGCATACCAATCAAACCTCCAGTCAAGGTTCCCTGCATCACCGAACCTGAATCGAGGATATGGTGCACAAAGCTCGAAGAACGCAATGGGTCTTTTTATACCATTGAGATTGCAGAGGCCCAGAACACACGTCTGTGGGACAGGATAGATGCAATTCTGTCCGAGATCGGTGTACTAGCTGAGCATTCCGCACACTGCACGCTTTATACATCCTATGCACAGTCGGTGAGCCATTGGAAAGGACAAGTTGTACCTTGTTATAACGTTTATGGGAATGATGGTTCTAATATTGCTGCTGCTATTACCGTGCAACTAAAGGGGTAGTAGCACATAACTGCAATATAGATAACATCAAGCTCGATTCTATTATGTTCGTCTTTACTCTCCTACCGTTTTCTTTAAGTCAGTATAAGGAAAAACAGCCGACGTATTCCCACAAGCATCCTCAACATAATCCCTTATATAATGCTTCACAGCCACACCATTCCCGAACTCCAACGTCGGACCACCATCAGTCCCAGTAGGATTTAACAATGGCCAGTCCGCAACCGTGCCAGCAGTGGCAGGATCCTTGATAAAGGCAATAAGATGATCCTGCATGGTCTCTGAAGTCTCAACCTCGAGGTGCGAGATGGGGTCACGTCCGTTTTCGTAGGTACCAAAGATCATGTATAGATCGATACAGCGGAACGCGGCGAGCCCGGAGACTGGGGCTGATATTGTAAAGTTTCCTCCCACCACGTTAGTGATCTCTCACCATACCATACTTCAAGGAAAAAGGGCCAACAGCCGTAAAAGCATCGATAAGTATCTAAACCAGCATTCTGTCACGACACGCTATTCTCGTAGTTTGTGCAAGTCCAGCCTAGAGCTCCGGCAATTGATTGAATTAGATTCGTCTCACTGGAGATTTCCCTGGCGGTATCGACATTCCTACCTAAGTGCCCGCCAATTTCGTCAATTATACCTAAGAGCACATCGTTGTGACTATAGACCACCGTGTGAACACTGTCAACTTCGTAGGAGAATCAACTCGAATCACCATGTGGGGACAATCTGCTGGTGCTAGGTTGGCTGACATATATCGCTTGGCTTATTGGGCTTTTCTCGCCCTTGGACTAACCTATTGTAGCTTTTCCCGCTTACTCATGTGCTGTGAAAAGGATTGAAGAAATTGGTAGATACCTTCAATTACCAAGCACGCCGTAGGAGTGTCTAGTATCATGGAACTGTTCTCGGTGATATGCAAGAGGTTTGTCATTGAAAAGGCTCATCGTAGGCCATCAGCGCCTTCCGTCTGAGCGCTACTAGATGGATCCTTCGGGCAGAAAGATTAGACTGATATCATGCTAAAATTTCCAGAGAGCCATTCAATAAAGTCGAGCTCCCTCTCGTATGCCAAGGGAGGGGCTTATGGGGTAGAGTTTGCCCCATCAGGCCCGTCCAGTGATCAGATTTGAGCAACAAAAGGTAGCGTGTCTCTGCTCAGGTCTGAGGTAAGCCATTGGGACTGTCAAGTCTGGAGATGCGGTTATTGTCCGAAGCACAGATGGAGCACGTCCATTTTTTTGTGGTTTGTGGAGTCGCTCTGAACACTCCTCGCACTGTTGCAAAGCCAGTCTCCGGAATCCATCGAATACAGTAATCTGCCACGAGAACACGTCGCTTAATTTGTCGCGAGAGACGGTGGCCAGACGGACTAGGGAAGATAGTGCACGCCGCGAACCGGCTGACGTTGGCGGTTGCGGCCAATGGCTGCCTGTGGTTGCACAGGCTAGGCTGGAAGGAGCGCTCGGACGGCGAATGGCGACGACGGCAAGCGCCTTCCGAACATGTGATTAGACATCGTGTTTCTCCTATCAGCTCAACAAGTATCTCCCAACTGTCCTTGTACTGTCTCCATCGATTGTGGTGTTGTAATACTTGCATCTTGGGAATGGATTGTGTGTGATACCGACTGTTTTCGTTTCGTATTGTTGTTCGATCAAATTCCCTCCGAGCTGGCCTGACACCTGTCATCATCACCGCCGCATCCACAAACACCGAAACCGCAGGAGATGGCAGAATAAGCGCATGCATGCACTCATCAAGGGGAAGAAGTTTCATTGGAGCTCTCAGCACATGCGATGCTATGGCATCTACGCAGCAGAGACGAAGGGTTGGAGATTTCCAGCACGCGTACTTACAATCGTCGCCGGAGTTTATCTTTCCTGATAATGGCCGAAACGACAATGACAGCCACGCGACAACAGTCATTGACAATGACATTATAGACTCCACAACGCTCGATTTGAATTACTCGCCACGACTATCGCGCTCTCCGCATCCATATTATCGCATCAGCTCGAAGATAACAAACCGAGAAAAGGATGATTCCCCGGCGAGAAGCGATTATCACCTAGCAACCGACTCGGGTAGTATAAATGATCATTCAAATTTTGTTCAGAGAAAGAGAC
Organism: Talaromyces ruber; assembly: GCA_022813215.1. Lineage (NCBI taxonomy): Eukaryota > Fungi > Ascomycota > Eurotiomycetes > Eurotiales > Trichocomaceae > Talaromyces > Talaromyces ruber. The sequence goes on along the minus strand of JAKLMW010000022.1, from coordinate 284,866 downwards.
AACGGAATAGCAACCGGAATGGCAATGGATGGTCGAGGACTTCTCCTCGGGCATCTAGCGAGAGCGGCACAGAAGCAGATGACGAAAGCACCGGCCTTTTGAAAGGCTTACCAGCGCCCCCGGTAAGGTCATCGCGCAAAGGTCTACGAAGTACAGCCGGCCGCGATGATCCTTTGCTCTGGCTACAGGGCGAGACGCCCCAATCGTGGTCGTTGTTTGTACGATCGCCGATAAGACAACCGAAACGGAGTTCGAGCGAGGAGTCGATGCGCAGTAATGCTACCTATGCTACAGTACGTGGGGTTGTTGCGCGCCGGAAGAGAAACGAAGTTATACGCAGAGTGACAGAGACTGTTTTGTTGCTCTCCGTTGGTGTCGTGGTGTTGCTTCGAGAGGATGCGCGCTCATATGCATCATCGTGGCATAAAGGTGCGTGCTTTCTCTTTGCCTCTAAAAATCATCATAGCTAACTTGATCCAGAAATTCGGTCTTTCCTATCTCTCATCACTGCCCTCTACGCTCTATATCCACTTCGATTATCGGCCGGCCGAGGCAAGCCACGTTTGACGTTCACCTTTACGATACCCAGCAGCTTCGACCCGGGGCCCCTGTTATACCCTGTTCTCGTACCTGTTTTTGTGGCTTTGTCGACCATGCATCATCGTCCAGCGTTGATTCTGCCAAATATTGTTCTTAGTCTTTCTTCGATACCCCCTCAAGTCGTTCCACTACACATTTTGCAGCATGGCCACGCCAGTGTTACGCATTGGGCTATTTCCGTCATTCCGATAATTCTTTCCGAGCATGATATCTCATATATCAGCACTATGTCCGAACCCTTATCGACAAAAGGGCTCGACTCCGAGGTGCTTGTTCTCTTATACCCCTTACACCAAGCATTGATTGCTACTCTTGACTTTCTCCTCGCCACGAGCCTACTTCCCGCGGAGCTTCATCTACTGGGATCAGGTTTGACAAATCTCCTTCTGTTCGCCAAATCGCCTCAAGCTCAGATACTCAAGACACTGCTATGGTTGGGCGGGCTGAGTATATGGGTTCTCTGCCGTACCGTTCTTCGATGGGAGATTACATTGGCTAGAATCCCGACCTGGAAGTTTCGCAAACCCCCAAGTAGTTCGTTCTCTCCGAAAAAGTTTATCAATTTTATAGACCACAAGATTTGTGAAAAGATTAGTGCCCTAGGCACAAACAGTGAAAAAGAGTTGGACTCTGATAGTGACGATGATGCTGACAGCTCTCAAAGACCACAGACACGTCAGAGCAGTCTGCCTCGCCAGAATGGATTTTGGTCACAGCGCGACCTTAAAGAAGGAATTCGACTAGACGATCTCTGGCCATCGTCTTGGGCAGCCACAAAAAGTCTTCTGCAGTCACACAAAAGACGACATACAATTTCTACTGTCGATGACCTCGAAACTGTCAGAACAGGGCGAGCACCTCCTCGGACCACACCGGGCGGAAGACGCAAGCGGTCTATGGCACCTGATCTGGCTTCCTTCCTTACTCTAACCGCCGCTCAAGCGCGCATTCGACGGTGGCTGTTCGCAGGATACATATTCACAGCGATGATTGCGATAATACTCCTTCCGATCCGACTTTATATTACGAACGAAGCCTTAGACGGAAAAGATCCTTTCGGCTGGGCTTTAGGATATTTGTTTGGAAATATCTCTTCTTTCCGACTTTGGACATTGAAGTGGAATCTCGAGTATTGGATCCAGCTACCGAAACGTCATGAAGCAAATCAGTTTTGCCATCGAGGCTGGGTTGAACATCTACGTCGTGATACATTTGGTGAAGCAAACACCCGTCTTTTGATTAGCGGACACTGTCTTTTGGTCTTGATTGTTGGTTTGGCCACAGTCCTTCAACTCAGCAAAGTTGCCGAGGTGGATACTAGGCGGAAAATCTTTCACGGAATGATGGTGCTGATGTTTTTGCCTGTGACGTACATCGACCCTACCTACTCAGCACTAGCATTGTCGCTTGTCCTGGCTCTTTTCCTACTGCTCGATCTACTCCGCGCGTCTCAAGTGCCACCCGTCGCCAAACCGTTGACATATTTCCTGGCACCGTACACTGACGGTCGTGACCATCGGGGTCCGGTCATTGTCTCCCATATATTCTTACTCATTGGCTGTGCTATTCCTCTCTGGTTGTCTCTCGCCGACTTGCCGCGTGTCACTATTGACGACGATCTCGATAGCCCTTGGTCAGGCTGGGAAGTTCCATCTCGAGATGTCAGCATGGTCAGCGGGATCGTCTGCGTGGGCATGGGAGACGCCGCAGCATCCCTTGTTGGAAGACGATACGGTCGTCTCAAGTGGTTCTGGGGTGGTGGCAAGTCACTAGAGGGTAGTTTGGCATTCACCATTGCTGTCTTTGTGGGCTTGATGCTTGCTCGTATGTGGTTAGCAGTTGGTGGATGGGCGGCTATATCATCGGCGGCTTTCATCAACATGTCTTCTTGGGGCGTTGTTGCTGTGAAATGCCTTCTTGCTGCCGGCGGTGCTAGTCTTACCGAGGCTGTTTTGACGGGAGGCAACGACAATGTCATTGTTCCTGTGGTTCTCTGGCTACTCGTTCGCGGATTGGCCATTTAGCCAACAATCTCCTATAAATATATTTCAGTCTGTCTAAGCTTGAGGCTACATGACAGATTCGAAACCTTCAGGCATGCATAATGCCTAGTACTGTACAAAAATAATTCGGGGAGGATGGTTGGCGTGGCGTTCGCATTGAGCTATAGATACTTGATATCCTTTTTTGTCACGACATGGTACACATACATAATGAGACGAGATTTATGTTGGACATGGGAGGTTATTGTAAGTTTTTCGCCTACATTTAGGTAGCTATGTATTTATGATTCCCAATGTTATATCTTTTGTTAACCATTTACCTTTCTTGGGATGGATATTATCAAGGGGCTACCTAGTTAATCGAAAGTATTTTTACTAGCCTCAACCCTTCCAAGGTTACCCAAGTAAAAGGATGATTATAAACTCAAGTATATACATTATCATGCTATCAAGGCTAACAAATCTACAGCAAGAGAACACATGCACACTGAATTTGTCTTAGGGTCATAACCAGAAGTCAAATCCAATGTAAATCCCGCCTACCCTAGGTAGCCTTTCAGAACTCCCAACCGACGCAGTTATAGACAATCACACCATTTGGAAGAGCTCCCCTATGGAACACCTGGTCAACGCTTCATCCCATACCCGGCTTGAAGCTATGAGCTAACTCCCGATGACATGCGTTCCTATGAGTTCAATGGAAACGGCAGGTGGAAGCATGTCCGTTCAGATGGGTTCCAGCTCTGTTCACTAGTAAACGGAATATCTATCTATTCTGCAAAGACCGATCAACTATAAACAACAATAGAGCGACTGCCCCTACGGCCTGGCCGCCAACCCATCATATATATACTCTGTCACATATGAAAATTGTGAGAAATGCATGTTGTACTGCCTTCACTATCAGTCCTCTAGGGGTTCCCGCTGAGATAGAGCCGTGATATGATTATTCTGAGTTTCTTTGATAACATTGTGGTGGCTTGCTCCTGAGACCTGCGCACGACTTCCATTCTATGAGCAGTTGTCAGCGTATCTTCATGATCAGGTTCTAAAGTATGATGTCTTCCCTCAAAAGCAGGAGAATACCATTCTAGGGCCTTGTCAGACTGGGACAGCTCGTCATATATCCAGCTGATCGTATGCATGATGCTCAATATGTCAATATGATACGGGCCAAGGGTATGATTTCCTGTCTCGAAGGCCATTACAATGTTCACTCGCGTGCCAGTTCATAATGTTTGTGATTAATGTAATTTCTAGCAGTATGGTAAGCACTGGCCATAGTTGTTTCGTGGTTTGAACGAAGTGTCGCATTCAGTATACCAAACTCCATCTTGGCCTACTGAATCACTATATCCAGTATGTCGGTTGAAGCAAACCTATCGCTATATTTCTGCACGCGACGAAGGACACTTTCGTGCTTGGGACCAAGAGTTTCAATCTCTGCTTCCAAGGATTTGTGGTACCATTGATTTGCTTCATCGTATTTTTGCAGGTGCAAATAATGGTCTGCAACCCACTGAGCGGCACTCTGTGTCAACACATTCCCCTTGCCTAACGTAGCCAGTCGCCCTTCATACGCAGAAAGTTTCAACTCAAAAGCCTTGTCGAGATTTTTTTTTCTACTTCATAGCGAGCGGCTAACCCCGTAAGAGCACCCATTGTAGCGTGGTCTCCACGGCCCAAAACACGCTGCCGAGCTGTCAAGAGCCATGTGTATCATCTCCACGATTCTTCGAAGCGTTGCAGTCTATACAACACCCAAGCTAGATCTCCTGCAATAGTCAGAGACCTGGGGTGCATTGGATGAAGCCTTATATATGCCTTCGACAGTTCCCATCGAAAGAACTTTTCCGCGACCCGGAGACTATGATTTCTTACAGCAATGGTCAGTTTGTAAGTGAGGAACCACGGACCACCTTCCAATTGTTCATTTTCGCGACGCAGAGACTTAAACAACAAACATGTCTCTTGTAAGTGACCCATAAGCCAGAAGTACCACCACTGTGGTGTTTCATAGATTAAGGATATGACTCGAGGCAATGACTGATGTTCTGGGGGATTCTGGAGGTTTGCTGATGCCGACGACGTGGCTTTGGAAAGGTATGTCCGAGCATTTTCAAGAGCTGTATGGACGTGTGGTACGAGCCGGTATCCATAACCATCATGCAAGCGACCCTCTCGTTTTCGCAATCGTAGTGTACGAGCAAGAAGTCGGAGGGACCCTGTCTGAAAGTTCCTGCTTTCTCTGTAGAGGCAGCCGCTGCCGAATCCAATAGTGGATCAATGGATGAATAGTAATAGCATCCATTGAAGATGAAAAGCGAACCAAAGAGAAGGATGAGAGTAAGAGAAGTAAGTGATGAATAGATTCTTCTTTTCCAATAGTTCAAGCACGCAAGAAAACACATCCACCACTATCAGGACACAAGATCAGACCCTAAGACTAAACCCAATTGACTCAGCTCACATTGATTGAAACATGATGAACTAACCAAAACTGATTACGAATCTGACTGCTTAGGCACGCGAATGAGCATGTTCTGGTCAACACCACATGTTGCCATACCGCAACTTGGGACACCACCCTACCCTAGTCTTTCTCAAATCCTGTTCAGTCGGCGAACAAACGATTTGAAACACGACTGCTGCAGAGGTACCCGATATGCACGCTGACTATAATTCAGGATAAAACGGCTGCCATTTAACGTGTATTAGGTTGTGTCAATACAATTATTGACAAGATACATCACTCAAGGATGATTTGAGTTTGTACAAGCCAGAGGTCTTGACTAGGGTTATTGTTTTAGGGTTGATTCCTGAATACGATCAAGATTAAGTGCGGGGGTGAGGACGGCCAATCAGGCTGCGCGATCGGAACGGGCTCAGTCTTGATCGAGGCATGGGCGAGTATGGCGTCACAATCTTTTCATGCTCATCTCAGTCGATCTGCCTGAAACCATCAGCCCGCTCAAAGCGTATAGATGATTGACTTTGGTTAGTCCTGAGGCACTGCATGGTGATCATAATGAAACGGGCATGTCAGGTACCACAGTCATCATTGCACCAACGGCATGATCAATGATGAAAGATCGCATTTCACGGGCGTCAGGGTTATCAACTTCTTACATAGTACATAGTAAGTGTTTCAGAGGCGGAGGTCACGCCTGTTGGTCGACTGGACCGTGTGGATCAGCCACCAACCCTAAGTGTTCAAGTCACGGCAGTCGGACGATGGATGGTGTAATTTTGGGTAATTCCTTTGGTCTTCTTACTGAGCAAAGAGCGCCAAAGTTGGATTACCAACACTCCACTTGGTAAGTTCATAAGTTACTAAGATGGCGATCACAAACTCGCCCTTATCTCTGGTCTGCCTCTAACAGGCTCTCTGCCTCGTACTATGGAGGAGATATCAGATAACGCCAACTGGCTGCCCGCTAGTATGAAAGCGGCTCTAGAGTACTTCTTGAGAAATAAGAGCCAATCAGTGCTCAGAATTACGCTCCACTACCGCCTCGTGACTTGCTTGCCGCGTCTCTGATTGGCCTGTCCTGACTAATCAGCCAGGTCTGCCTCAGGACGCTCCTTCGCTGTGCTGGTCACGCCTCACAGCTAAGCCCAATCACCGCGCAACGCTCTTGAGTCACGACTTCGACCTCAATCATTATTTGTCTTGCACTTACTACGAACCTGAACCCATCCTTCTTTAGCATCTATTCCCATCACTTTGTCCCATCGCACGTTCACTGAGTGAACCATCCTCACGCCATATACCTGTCATCCATGTTCTAACTCCTCTTATCTACTATTCTGCCATTCGCCTTCCGTCATTCGAGACTTTATCGGAACCTTGGGAGCTCTCACCCCCTCGAATGGTCTGACCGTTTCCACGCATATACACATTTGTCTATTACTGCTCGCTTGCTTTCTCATCGCTTTGCATTAGATTCCAACGCATAGTTCTGGTGCTTTCTTTCGAATACGAGGCTCTCCCTCCGAACAAGACTGCTGCCTTCGCCGGTCGTCCCCATCCCACCGCAAAGTAAACAACCACGAGCTCAACCTTATATATATAATATTCCCTTCTCGCATTGCTGAGCTGGCTGCGTGGATTTCCAGGATCTTCCGGTTCTCGACTGCATCCTTTGCATAATCTGCAATCGTCCGTTCTGTTATCGAATACCTATCCCATACTTGTACTTACACTATCGGACGACTCCTCCCCATGGGCAACGCTTGTTCCTCATCAGCCAGTACTTTGCTGTCGAGGTAGTTGTGACGGACGGAGAGTGCAGAAGAGATCGGTGACTTGCGGATAGCAGCAAGAGTGGGCTTAATCACTCAACTCGTCATCTCAGAATGGCGTCTGCACAGCCTGTTCTGTCCTCGACGAGGCGGAATCGCGATGCTTCTCATACTGAGGTCCCGATAGGGCGCTACATACGGATGGATCAGATCGGCCGAGGTAGCTTCGCAACAGTCTATCAAGGAGTGCATGCGGTATGTCTATTCAGTTTGATCGTTGATTTGTGTCACATGCTGATTACGTCTTGTATAGAAACATAAGTCCTACGTCGCTATCAAATCGGTCAATTTATCAAAACTAAATAAGAAACTAAAAGAGAATCTCTGGTCAGAAATCGATATTTTAAAGGGCCTTCAACACCCGCATATCGTCGCTTTGATCGACTGCCATGAGTCCACATCTCACATCCACTTGGTGATGGAATACTGTGCATTGGGAGACCTTTCTCTTTTCATCAAGAGGCGCGACACATTACGGGACCACCGATACACTCGAGACATGATCGCCAAGTACCCAAACCCGCGGGTTGGGGCCCTTAATGAAGTCGTAGTCCGCCATTTCCTGAAACAACTTTCCAGCGCACTGAAATTCCTCCGCGACCGCAACTTGATCCATCGGGACATCAAGCCCCAAAACCTTTTACTCTGTCCTTCGCCTTCATCATATCGCAATGCTGCCGCCGCCGCCCAGGTAGTGCCCTTCAAAGGAAGCGACGACTCTTTTACTCCACTAGCTGGCTTGGAAACCCTTCCAATGCTCAAGATAGCCGACTTCGGGTTCGCCAGATCCTTGCCATCGACGTCTCTGGCCGAAACCCTTTGTGGCTCTCCACTCTACATGGCCCCGGAAATTCTGAGATATGAGAAATACGATGCCAAAGCTGATTTGTGGTCTGTCGGCACGGTCCTGTATGAGATGGTCGTTGGTAAACCTCCGTTCATGGCATCTAATCATGTTGAGCTGCTCCGCCGAATAGAACGACACAAGGACAAGATTCGATTCCCCGACGAGCTGGAGATATCAGCCGATATCAAAGCCCTCATTCGGGGCCTGCTCAAGATGAATCCAGTGGAGCGGATGAACTTTCCCGAATTCTTCGATAACGTTGTCATTCAAGAAAATATCCCTGGTCTTGTAGGAAACGACCTTGTTCCGGCCCAACGAACTTTCAGCACGCAACAACCGGAGCCGGCTCTGTCCAGCGAAAATAGATCTTCCGATATACACGACTCTCAATTGCAGCTAGAAGATATTAGGGAACCTATAATCCCGATGCCGACCCCTCGACCATTGGATAGTCCGAGGGTCGATCTAGGCACCTCGCCACGATCAGAACCAATGCAGCGAACGGCTAGCGGAGAAAAATTGCCACGGACTAGCGATGCACAACGTGCCGCAGGTATCGGTAGGCGGCCTGGTCCAATTTCGCACGTAACTGCGCCAGGCCGACAAGAGTTGGTGGATAAATATCCAGGAGCGCTCGAGCGACGGCCCAATCGCATATCACCTTATCAATCTCCCGTAATAAAACAAGAAGAGGACCCGACGATAAAGGATGAGCGCGAGCGGGCTGCTCAGGACATAGCTTTTGAGCGTGACTATGTTTTGGTGGAAAAGCGTGCAGTGGAAGTCAATGCCTTTGCTGATGAGTTAGCTAATAGCCCACGAATAGCGCAGCCGGGTTCTCGTCTTTCTGGGGGTATTGTGCGACGAGCAACCGTGCAAAACGTTCATTCGTCAAATAATCCTCCAGCCTCTCCGAAAGCTATACAATTTACTGGGCGGGCTCGAGCGGACTCACACACGCGGCAAGGCTCGTACGAACGGCGATATGGCCAGAGCCCGTCATCTGCCACATCGGCTATATCCAAGGCATTAAACATGGCCAGTGGGCGTCTCTTTGGAGTCAGCTTCTCGCCGCCTATTGGATTGAGCAAGGGAGGACGTTCTCCGCCACTGACTTACAATCCATATCCGACGTATCCGGCGGCACAGTACAGTCTTTTGATGGGTGCTGAAGGAGTGAAGACGAACACCGCCTTGGACGAAGATACGAAAACGGTTCAATATATCGAGGACTGCGCTACCCGCAGTGATGTAGTTTACGGGTTTGCTGAGGTCAAGTATAAGCAGCTTATCCCGCTTACCCCCTCTGTGCAGACAGATTTGGACAAGGGCGGCGAGCAAGTCTTTTCGGACTCTGATGATGGCGAGTTGACGCCTGATGCCATTGTCACACTATCTGAAGAAGCTTTGGTTCTGTACGTGAAGGCTTTGGCACTTCTTGCCAAGTCCATGGATATCGCAGGAGGTTGGTGGGCTCGCAAAAACCGAGGCGAAGTCTTTGGCGAGTCGGCTCAAGGTGCTACTACGACCAGTGCTCTTGTTGGAACACGAATCAATAACGTCGTGCAATGGGTACGCAACCGGTTCAACGAGGTATTGGAAAAGGCGGAATTCGTTCGGTTAAAACTCATTGAGGGCCAGAAGCGCCTGCCGTCGGATCATCCGAGCCATCCAAGCAATCACTCTCTCGAGTCGAATTCCGCAGGTACCCTAGGCACCTCTACCGATCACGTTGTGGTTAGTTCGGGCGTCACTGCGGAGAAGCTGATGTACGACCGTGCTCTTGAGATGAGTCGAGCGGCGGCCATCAATGAGCTCACCGGAGAAGATTTGCCAGGCTGTGAAATCGCATACATTACGGCAATCCGCATGCTTGAGGCCGTCCTTGAGAGCGATGAGCTATCACAGCCTAATAAGGGCGCTGATCCAGACAAAATGTCCCTCGACGGAGTCCAGGTCGAGGACCGCAAAGTAGTCAGCAAGCGTGAGTATCTTCCAAGAATTTCCCAAACTAAGACTAATATATTGTCTTTGCAGTGGTGTCAAGCATTCGTTCTCGCCTGGCATCTCTTCGCAAGAAGATTGCTGTCGTGGCCAAGCACTCGTCGACGCCTATAGGCACGTCACCTGGCAAAGCCGCAGCGGCAAAGGTGCGACCGGCTTCTCCTGCGATTGCTGGAATAAGTCCACCTCGGTGATATCCATGATATATTCGCCTTCCTCATCTATCGCATTACGACAGTCCCGATCGAAGCACCGCTGTACTTCATCGGTCAAATCGCATTGTATTTTGCATCTTTTCTTCATGTTATTATTTTGTTCACATGACGCATTTCAGGAGCAGGCATCCTTGGGCTATATTTATACGCTATTTCTCCTCCTTTCAATACGCCTTGGGAAGATGCAAATTTATATTTTCATTCATCTGCTAATATTCCAGGCGTCATGACGGGGGAAGTCTTTGATCATTGGAGTTTGGGGTGGTTTTCTCTTCTTGTTTTTACTTATTGGTTCTCGTCATATATCCGGGTTTTTTACTTTCACAGGTCAGAACCAGACTGACTTAAACATAACATATCAGTTAGTTGACCTTTTTTCATTCTCCCTTGGGATACGGGAGAAGATGAAAGGCGTTGGTTTTGATTTTTTGTTTTGGGGGATTTCTTTGAGGGGTGTTTGGTTGGCATGGGAGTAAATCTAACACGAGACTGGTATTGGGTATTACGAGAGCGGATATTTGCAATTGATGTGCAATACGATTGTTTTGTACCTGCAACTTGTTCGTTCTAAATTGTTGTACAGCGTCTCGTTTACTGAGGTTTCCGTAAGACGTGCGTTTGTTTATATTGCATAAGGTCAATATTGAGTAATATGATAATCCCCACTCTTCATCTGACTAAGAAAGGAAAACAATCTCTTGAGATTGCAGAATGTGCCAGTCATCTATGGTAGTCCATCCACCTGATTCGCTTGCGAACACACAAGAAAAAAAAGAATAGACACCTCAAACGTGCTGGCAATCGGTCTGGCAGCTCATATACAATAAGTCATTCAGGAACAAACAGAAAGACTTGGGTTGATACATAAACGCTGCGTGTATGATTATTATATGTACAGAGAGGAAACAAGAAAGAAATGGAGAAGAGGAAGGAAAAGTGAGGATATTATCGGAGCGCGCTAGGCTGGAATAGGGAGGTGATTAGTAACAGGTCACGAGTGGTCTCTGCCTGCCTCTTTGACGATAGCTCGCTCGAATCGCTTCAGAGGACACATGGCATATTCAGAGGTTGATTGCCTTACTCCTCTGATGATGGTCAGACCTTAGAGGCGTGTTGCTAGTAGTCAACTTGTAGACAATAGAAGACAGCGCTGTCTGGAGAACAGACTAACCCGAACACGGCTAGCAAGATCTGGCAGTCCTTGTCAGATGTAAATTCCAGATCTACATAGTATTATTTTCCACAGACCGGGATATCCTCACTTAGCAATTGTATATACGCGGTACATGCCAATTGGGGGCTGGCTGTATATTATCATCAGTTGCAGTTAGTGGGGAATACGAACCCCTCACTGAGCTCGCCTTCTCTATGCCTCCCGTCAGCCTGTCGTCGTCTGTCTTGCCACGAGTCTGCTGGCACTCGGCAATCCCCAAAGCTTCTCTGCTCAAAGCACCCAGCTCTACTTTTCGTTTCCTCTCTACTCCTTCTTCTTCTCTTCATTCAACAGCCCCTCGGCCACCCCTCTCCACACCTCGCTCCTCTACAATCAACACATTCACACGCTCCGGATTCCCCTCCATCGTCGCCCGATCCGCGACGTCCCTAGCTCAAATCTCCAAACGATATTGCTCTTATCGCAGAATGTGTCACGCCAGACATGCCGACGAGAGCTTTGGCTCGACCAATTTCGCCGGCCGCGAGGTGTTGCCCACCAATGTCAAGCCGGTGCACTACGACCTGACTCTTGAGCCAGACTTTGAGAAGTTCACCTACGAGGGAACTGTCATTATCGAGTAAGTCCACTCCCACTGGTTGAGGATATCATGCTAAATCATGTAGTCTCAACGTCAACGAAGACACTACCTCCATCTCCCTCAACACCAACGAACTCAAAATCCACTCCAGCCACATCCTCGTCGATGGCAGCGTCATCGCCTCCTCCCCCACCCTCTCCTACGACAAGGACAAACAAGTCACCACCGTCAGCTTCAGCGAGACCATCCCTGCCGGTTCCAAGGCCCAGTTGAAGCAGACCTTTACTGGTATCCTGAACGACAACATGGCCGGCTTCTATCGCTCATCTTACAAGACTGCCAACGGCGGAACTGGGTATATCGCCTCATCGCAGATGGAGCCTACGGATGCGCGGAGAGCGTTCCCTTGTTTCGATGAACCGGCCCTCAAGGCCGAGTTCTCAGTTACGCTGGTTGCGGATAAACAGATGACTTGCCTGTCCAATATGGATGTTGCGTCCGAGTCGGAAGTGGACTCGAAGATCACCGGTGGCAAGAGGAAGGCTGTCAAGTTCAACAGGTCGCCTGTCATGTCTACTTATCTGTTGGCTTTCATTGTCGGCGAATTGAAGTGCATTGAATCGAACAACTTCCGTGTCCCCGTGCGAGTTTTCGCTACCTTGGACCAGGACATTGAGCATGGACGATTCTCTTTGGAATTGGCCGCCAAAACTCTTGCGTTCTACGAAAAGGCCTTCGACAATGAGTACCCTCTCCCCAAGATGGATATGGTCGCCATTCCGGATTTCAGTGCTGGTGCCATGGAGAACTGGGGTCTGGTCACTTACCGTGTTGTCGATTTACTCCTCGACGAGAAGACCAGCGGTGCCTCAGTCAAGGAGCGTGTTGCCGAAGTCGTGCAGCACGAATTGGCTCATCAATGGTTCGGTAACTTGGTCACTATGGACTTCTGGGATGGTCTCTGGTTGAACGAAGGTTTCGCTACTTGGATGTCGTGGTACTCTTGCAACGCTTTCTACCCAGAGTGGAAAGTCTGGCAGACCTATGTGATTGATAACCTCCAAAGTGCTCTTTCGCTTGATTCGCTGCGAAGCAGTCATCCGATTGAAGTGCCTGTCAAGCGTGCGGATGAGATCAATCAAATCTTTGACGCGATTTCGTACTCCAAGGGCTCGTCCGTGCTGCGTATGATCTCCAAGTATTTGGGTGAGGATGTGTTCCTCCAGGGAGTTCGTGATTATATCAGGAAACACGCTTATGGAAACACACAGACTGGCGACCTCTGGGCTGCATTGGCCAAGGCTAGCGGTAAGCCGGTCGAAGAGGTCATGGATGTTTGGACCAAGCATGTTGGTTTCCCCGTTGTGCAGGTCACTGAGAATGCAGACAAGGGTACTTTGAACATCAAGCAGAACCGTTTCTTGCGAACGGGCGATGTCAAGCCTGAAGAAGACGAGACTGTGTACCCTGTATTCTTGGCTTTGAGGACTAAGGATGGTGTTGCTGAGGATCTTGTCTTGGACAAGCGTGAGTCCGAGTTCAAGGTTCCGGACCTTGACTTTTTCAAGGTCAATGCCGACCACTCGGGTATTTACCGAACGTCGTACACTCCGGAACGATTGGCGAAGTTGGGCGAGGCGGCTAAGGCAGGGTTGTTGACTGTCGAAGACCGTGCCGGTATGGTTGCCGACTCGGGTGCTTTGGCTTCTGCCGGATACCAAAAGACTTCCGGCTTGCTTTCTCTTCTGAAGGGCTTCAACACCGAGTCTGAATTTATTGTCTGGAACGAGATGCTTACACGCGTGGGAAGTTTGCGAGCAGCTTGGCTGTTCGAGGACGAGAAGACTCGTGACGCACTCAAGGCATTCCAGCGTGCCATCACCAGCGAGAAGGCTCATCAACTCGGATGGAAATTCTCCGACTCCGATGACCATGTCCTCCAACAATTCAAGGCTCTTTTGTTCGGCAGCGCCGGATCAGCCGGCGACCCAACCATTGTGGCCGCTGCCCAGGATATGTTCAAGCGTTACATTGACGGTGACCGCAGCGCCATCCACCCCAACATCCGTGGAAGCGTGTACAACATTGTCCTCAAAAACGGCGGTGAGAAGGAATACAACGCCATTCTTGATATCTACCGCACCGCCACCACCTCCGACGAGAAGAACACCGCTCTCCGCAGCCTCGGTGCCGCAGAGGACGTCAACCTCGTCCGCCGAACGCTCGACCTTGCCACCAACGGCGAGGTCAGGAACCAAGATGTATACATGCCTCTGTCTGCGCTCCGGAACCACACCACCGGGGTCGAAGAGCGATGGAAGTGGCTGCAGGAGAACTGGGATACCATACTTACTCGTTTCCCGCCCTCATTGGGCATGTTGGGTACGATCATTCAGTTGTCGTCTGTGGCCTTTAACACGGAAGAACAGCTCAAGGAAGTTGAAGCTTTCTTTGCTCCCAAGGAGACTAAGGTACCTTTCTTCCTCTCTTGATCAAATAACGTACGAACTAATATTCGGTGATAGGGCTTCGACCGAGCTGTTAGTCAGAGTCTGGACGCCATCAAGGCCAAGGCTCATTGGCTGAAACGGGACCGAGAGGATGTCGAGCAGTGGCTCAAGACGAATGGCTATTTTGATGTTGAGCAGAAGCTGTAGGTTGCGCATCTACCATACGTGAGAGGTAGCTATCGTTTAGTCTAGCGATTTATTAAAAGCAAGATACGAATGTATAATATCTCATTTTATTTCCTACCATGTAGTTAGTACCTTTACATGATTCGCGGGCTGTCTCATCAGCTGCATTGAAAATCTATGATTGGCCAGTCACCATCTACACCTCTATACCTGGGGAAACACTTCCCCAAAAGCGTATGGATCTCATGGCGTTTGGTCGTGAGATCTAGTCCCATTCTGGAAATCTAACAATCATCAATTCTGCAAAGTCTGCATATTATTCCAGTGATGATGCAGAAATACCCAATTGCTTGGACATGTGAGGCGCCGCAAAGCATCATGGCTGTATTCATGATGAGTGATTGATCGACTTCATGAGTACCCAAAAGATAGTGATGTAAGTCGGTCGTGCCCGATATAGTGAGTCCTCTGTCCATAGTTATTAGATTGATATATCCCCGGGCCCTCAGTATGCCTCGTGTTTCCATCTGAATCTCTTCTTTCCGTGTCCTTCTGAGGGTTAGTAGGGACAAGGCTGAGATGGGACGACCGTTCTTGCCTGTTTCGTGTTCGGTCAAGTCGCTCCTACCTGTCTTGCATACCGGCCGAGGTGTAAGGCCACTGGGGAAGACCTGGAGGACAGTCGTTTACACAAACTTGAGACAACACGAAAATATCAAAATACTCACCATTTGCTAATTGCGCGATTGAACATGATTTATCTGGATTTCGCCTCGTTTTCGACTCCCTTAGTCTGGATTCTGTGAACCCTGGCTTGGGCGTACCCCCGCATGACTAGTCGCGCGATAAGACTCCGTCCGTGTCTCTGCGTGACTGTGTCGACGCAGCGAAGGAAGGTTGACCCTCGGCATTTTCTCATTGTGTAATGGAATCGCAGCAAATCGAGTTGTCGTGGTCGTCTACAAGGCATCTTTTCGAAACGAATGATGATGGCCAATACGAAACGCCATTCACTTGCCGAAACGGTTCCCCAACACTCAGTGTTCAGCGTTCGTTGCTTTCAAAACCCTGATCCTGGCCTGTTCGTCCACGCTATAGTCTCCCTTGTCTCTATTCGCAGATCATGTTCGTCTGGCCTATAGTGGCTGTGTTGATTGTGTTTCGACCGCAGCACTACCATTCCTGACACTTCCCCAAGGTGGACTTCATCATGACCCAGCCAATTCCGTTCACAAAATACGCCCGGGCAAGGAGGCTTATCCAGTCAGCCCCCTTCTTGAGGGGTTTTCCAGTGGGAATAGCCCAAAGAGAAAGCCCGCTCATCAACCCAAGACAACCTACGCAACCGCAAACAAGCGAGCCGCGACCAATATGAATCGTGCTGAGTGAAAATTTTTTCGTTCTACTGCCTGCCTCACTCTGACGACTATGAACAAGTTTTCTTCTCAATCAAACAGCTTGTCTCGTTACGTGTACACTCAATTGACACACATGCCCGCGTCCAGCGCTATTCCACATTTGCTTCCGACCAGCACTCGCCGGCCTGAAGAAGGGATTCGGCAGTCCGATACAGGAATGATTCAGGCAGTAATCAACCTGACCGACTTTATTCATAATCTCATCTCCATGCCCGCTGTCCCGTCTTGGATGTCGCCACCGTCCTAAATGAAGTGAGATAAACGAATCGGATGACTCCCACCAATACGGCCAGTCGATCAAAGCGATTCTGACGAGAAGGAAGATTTCAAAATTCGAGCGGTCCTGGTAGTATTACTTGCAAAACAGGGTTGTTGGGAAAGTATACGAGATCAGAGGGTAACAGGGCACTGTTGGCGGTTGAATACCTGGTGGAGTCGCTCCGTATTGCACGCAACCACTGAGAGAATGAAGTGAGGCGATAATAAGACCCTGGCTTTCGTGCCTTTACCTAGATTTAACCCGCCCCGATTGGGAGGTCTACGTATGGTTGGGTATTGGGGTAGACTGACTAATCCTAATCACTGTCCGACGTGATGTCGTCAACAGCGTGATTATAAGCACGACTTGAAAGCCGTCTCGTCAGTGCATTACTACACACTATCTATCTTGACAACATCTCTTGACTCTTTCGACTACGATACCAGTGTCTCGCTTGTCAACTGCCCGCCTACAAAATCGACTTGGAGACCATCCGCGCCATACCACACCAGACGGCTATCAGTGCCCACCGTCGGATCTGACATTGTGCACTATGTCTGCATAAAGGACGACTTGTTGACATCCCGCCAACTGTTGCTACGTAAAGGTAGTCAGTTCCGTACAGCTTTGCTCATCCCTCGTGTCAGTGCCTCCGCCGGATCTGACATTGTCCGCTACCCCCTATAAAATCGACTTGAGTGCCATTCCACCATTCGCCACTACACACGTCTATTTTAAATTGTCTATCTTATCCCTTCAAATTTGAATCAATTTGCGTTCCTCATCGACATAGAACTCAACATTTTGAGGACGTCATGGCGTACCACGACATGAATCGGTATGGATTAGGACGCGATCGTCGTCCATCATCTCGTCAGTACGCCTCGTCCACGATGAGCCCATCTAGGCTAGCTACCAATGGTATGAGCCACATGGACAGTTTCCCGGGGGGCCACCAACAGACGAACAGCAACAGTCATTACATGCAATCTCCAGAGATTGCTAGCTATCAGGATGGGACTGCACCTGTGATGGTACCTCCCTGCCTGGAAGCAGGTATTAGACATCACTTAAGCCCCGATAATAAACCCAAGCTAATGCTTTTACAGATATCAGTTACATGCAGAGCCAAGCGCTGTATGTAGAGGAACCGAGAGCAGGCTACATATTGAACGGTCCTCAGCAACTTGATATCACGGCCCACACAGCGACGCTTCATACTGGCCACCCATTGCCCTGGAGTACCTATCGTACTGATATAAGCCCGGACCATAATGGTTTCTTGAATGTGCCCGGCTATCAACGCAGTCGCGGTGCGGCTGGAACAGCGAGATCATCATTTTCTACCATCAGCTCGCAGTACACAGCGTTTTCTGATGGCTATAGTGATGTGGGCCAAGAGCGTATAGAGACAAGAAGAGGCGGGCGGCCGCCGGGTTTGAGGCTTTCAGAAGCCACCGTGCTGAATATTCGACAAGTGCGGGATACAGGGGCATGCATCAGGTGCAGAACTTTGAGAATGAAGGTGAGTCTAAGAACGATATGGGTCCCTGATTCAACTTCGGCCTCTGATTTCAAACAGTGCTCAGATGTAACACCATGCTTTACGTGTAACGAATTGCGTGGACGTAAATGGGGCCGCTGTCTACGGTCTTTCAGTGAAATGGCCGAACTACTCAAGCCCGGTGAGATACTTTAACACTCATTCATATTTGTGTCTACATTTACAGGTTCTAATATAGATTGGACTGTGCAGTAATACTTTCAGAACGATTGAACTTCGACAACATGGAAGGGTGGATACGCGAACATGCTTCCTTTCCTCCTGGACTCGAGAGCTTCGAGCTCCCCCTAAATTTTGGATTTGGAGAGAGATTTGAAGGCTTAAATGGCATTGAATATATTCCAATCTCAGATGAAGCACAGCGTAGTGATTCTATCGGTCGTGGTGACCAACCTCGAATCAGCTTAGGCCTTGCCGTGTGTCCAGTCTACAGTTCCGCTGACGCCGCTCAAAGAATGATATGGCAATGGCTGAAACAGACGCTGACGAGTGCACGAAGTATGGATGAATGGCTCCGGAGGTGTAGCAGCGTCGAATGGATACGGGAACTGCTTCAGTCGACTTGGAAATACTCCCTCAGATGCTGGCACGAAAGCAATCTTGGCCAAGTAGAAAACTCCGAACTTGACGATAACCTATTACAAGCATGGATGGCGGCTTTGCTCGTCACGATGCTTGCGTTACGGATCACTATCCCGGAAGAGGTTGTTCGCAGAATTGTCCGGCGTTTGAGGTTCAGTGGCTACAGCCAACCATTTCCAAACAGCTCCCGTGCTCTTACCAAAGCTGTAAAGGCTTTGTTTTTCGACATGTACCGTCAATTTGTCAATAGTCTGACATCGGCTCTCCGAGATTTTGAGCGATTGAAGTCTGAGAAAATTTCTGATCGCCGTCTGGGTCACGCCTATTGCATCGCTATATTAGTGATTGTGATCACTTGTCAAATTCAGACGTCGTTGATGGATAATGCCCAGCTTGATTCCTCTGTCCAAGGAATCGATCCGAACAGGTCGGAGATGACTCATGAGCATATGCGAGATGCGGAAGGCGCATTTCGAAACACTATTATGTTTGTTAAACATGAAAATGTCAAGCGGCTCAAAAAATTATCAATCTCGGATAACAAGCTGCTACTCCTGCGACAAACGATCCGGGAAGTTGGGCAAGTTCATCGTGATGGTACGTGGCTATTGTCATTTCTGGTGATTAGATATCATGATGCTGACATTAACGATAGCAATCAATGAACACCGTAATGTCGACTTGGAAGTGCTTATAAACCGGCCCAATGATTCGTTCCTCGAATCAAACATGCAACGTGTGTTTGCATTATTTTTTGATATTGTCCGCAAGGAAAACCGGGAATAGTACCCGCATCTCATGTCCAAGATTCGACAGTTATCACATACAGATCAAGGACTTACGCCACTACCTCTGCTCATCAACGGACAATGAATGAATTGATGTATTTAATTCTCAATAAAAGTTTGATTTTTTTCTATCTGATAAAAGTATAGAAATGTCCGTCATCTTATAGTCCCGTATGCTCGATGGAAAAGTCACGTAGCAACAGGGTGGAAGTAGACGCAGCTCTGCTAAAAACTGTTATGGGTTTGATATGCCACCTGAACGAAATATAAAGAATAGAACGACTATAGCATGGGATGCTGTAGACGCGGTTATGGTGGGTTTTCTGTGAGAGGTTGATTTGTCGAGTGTCTTTACGGAACACAGACGATCGATGGATATTCGAGGCAGTCAACCCCGATAGAATGCTCAAAGTACTTGCATCATTAACAAGTCTCAAACACGTCGTCTCATAGATCGTGTACCTGTAAATCGAGTGGACGTCGACACTGTAGGGAGTTGTGTAAGAAGAGAAACAAAAACAAAAACGAAAAGAATTTGTTCTCCCGCACCAAGGATCCACTAGCACGTGACCTCGACTAATTAGTTTATATTTTCCTCCAACTTTGCTTCCCTCTTTCTTCTTCTCTTCTTTTTACATACACTTTTTACCTACGAACGCATAATCAACCTCCAATTCTTGTTATATTCTACACGTATATACGCTTTCCATAAGATGGCAGGTCATATTGGCGAACCAGAGTGAATTGAAATCCCTACTAGCCGTAAAACAGCGAGTAGGTTTTTTTAGGGGCAACTGTTTCTCTCGTTCGAGGCCGATGGAGAGTATTTCTCTTCTGATAGATGGTTGGATGAGTCCTCCAATTGCTCCGACATTTTTTTTTATTTTTGTTAGTAGTTTTGAATGAATTGGATTGAATCTTATGGTGTCAGTATGGGACAGCTCGGTAGCATTGACCCTGAGTTGCAACTTGGTGAGGAGTTTGTAGTAGATTGTGGCGTTGTGGTCGACGCGTGGAGTCGATAGTAGCACTAGTAATTACTTAGTAGTACTAGTAGTTGCTAGTGAAGAGAGCATGGCAGTCAGCATGTTCTCAGAACGGTTCTCTCACGAAGACTAGACCGTTGGCAGTGTGGAGTTGCCGTCTTCAGTCTCCCCTACAACTTAACAGTCTCCCTCCTATCATTCCTCCACTTCTCTGAGTCTTGTGTGTTCTGCGCGCAATTGACGACATGTCCTGCTCTTGATTGTGATTTTGTATCTGATGAGTTATTGTCGTTGTTCTATCATTTAATTTGTTCCTTGTTTCTTTCGCTATTTCTCGACGTTTTTTCTCTCTTTTGGCTGTTGCCGTTCACCTCCCGCATTCGGACACTGTCGACAGTACACTCGTGCCACATCTCTTCACTCAATCCAACTCAAGATTGCGTTTTATCGATGAGCTGATCGCGTCATGGTTTCTATAATCAACAAGCGTCAGCAGGCGCGCAACGAGCGAGCGTTGCATGAACTCATTCGCACAGTCCCTGGGAACGATCGATGTGCGGATTGCCAGGCTGGAAATCCAGGTGAGTTCCCAATCGAACAGTCGCGTCTGTTAGTGGTCAAGTACTAATGGTCATGTGTCAACAGGATGGGCAAGCTGGAGTGTAAGTCGCTTTCTTCGGTTTCCAACAGTTCAATTCGATCGAATATTCTAACGCAGTCTACAGTTGGGTGTGTTCCTCTGCATGCGATGCGGGTCGCTTCACCGGAAGATGGGAACGCATATCTCCAAGGTCAAGTCATTGACCATGGACAGCTGGACAACAGAACAGGTGGAGGTAAGACAGCCTCGTCAACAAGTACAAAACTGGATGCACGCTTAATTGGCCGTAACAGAACATGAAGAAGAGGGGAAACACAATCGTTAACAAAGAGTACAACCCACGCAACATCAAACCCGACATCCCCGTCGATGTTGACGAAGCAGACTCCGCCATGGAGCGATTCATCCGCCAAAAATACGAACATCGCATTCTGGAAGACGGCAAACCGAAACCTCCTAGTAGGGACGACTCCGGATATCATACCCAAAAGTCACTGGACGAGAGCCCTCCCCCGCCTCCAATCCCACCAAAGAGTGGTAGGAAGTTCGGATTTGGCCTACGGTCTGTCTCGTCGACGAGTCGCTTACCTCGGTCGTCCGATAAGTTGTCGATATCGTCTACGTCGTCGCCTAGATCTGCTACGCTTGGCGGTCCGTTGTCGCCATCGTTATCGCTTAATAAACAATCCCGGGTGTTCGGTGCGAATCTCGGAGAGGCTGATAGTTCGTTTGAAGCGAAGTTGGATCAGCTTAGAAGCATGGGTTTTCCGAATGATAAGAGAAATGCTTCTGTTTTGAAAGGTGTAGGAGGTGACATGACTCGCGCGGTAGAGTCGCTGATCAGGCTTGGAGAAGGGTCAGGTCCTCCACCTGCGGCTCCTGCAGCTCCTCCAAAGCCTTCGACTTCCAGGAGTCAGCCAACCTCTTCGCCATCCAAGGCTGAGGCCGACGATCCCTGGAGTATGCCAAACGTGAGTAGCGCTGCTGGTGCTCGGGCTGCCAAATCATACAATCCGTTCGACGTACCTACTGCGCAGGCCCCTGCTATCGGTCTCGAAAATGCATTTCAGAACTTGCAGGTCGCGCAGCCTATGTCTCCGCACACAACTGGAGGATATACTAGCCACCAGATGAGCAACAACATGGCTCTCACACCTCTACAGACATCACATTCATATACAAACTCACCACAGCCGTTGAATTACAATCCATTCTTTCAAACAGCCTCACCGGCGTCTCAGACTGCGGCCAATCCTTATTATAGCCACACGGCACAATCAACGCCTATTCAGCCAAGTCGCAGCTTTTCACCGGGAAATCCGTTCGCAAACTCGCTGTCGGCGCAGAATACTGGTAATCAGCAGAATCTAGCTTTTTCGCAGTCCCGGCTGGCTATGCCTCGTCATGCCAACACTATGCCTGTCTTTTCTTCCAACACTGCCGCTTCCCCATCTACGGCTTCTTCCATGTTTTTCTCGCAGCAACCACAATTCAGTCCTTACCAAGTATCGAACACCAACCCGTTTGATGCCGTCAACCCAAATAACACTTATCAGAATCATTCAGCGGAATACCAACAATCTCAGTATCAGCAGTTTCCACAGCAGAATCCTTATGCTCAGTTTCAACAGACCGCACCACAACAGCCTGCTAGAGCGGATAAGAATAGTATCTTGGCTCTATATAATCTTGCACCAGCAGCTGCGCCGCCAATGTCAACCATCCCGGAACAATCACAGGTTCCTCAAATGCAGCAAGCAGTGGACCAGCGTCAGAACACCGCGCAGGCCTCGAATAGTACCTCTGCAGGTTATCCGACACAGAGCATGTTTCCCACAATGCTGCAAAGCAATTCGACGGGATCAAGTCAGGGTATGCAGAACAACAATCCGTTTATGAACGCAACGCAGCAACCACAATCTCAGTCACAGCAGTTGCAGCAGACGCATCAGCCGCAGATACAACAGCAGACGAACCCATTCGCAATGATGGGCAATTCAGCGCCAGCAGTTCCATCAAATGGTCTTGGAATCGGCATGAGTGCAGCATCTCATAATCCGTATCAACAGATGACCTCTCAACCGCAAACACCACCAGTAAACAACTTCATGCCCCGAGCACCGATACACATGAGCAAAGCGAGCGTCGACATCAACAATCTTCAAAATGGTCGACATAGTCCTGACGCATTCGCAAGTCTGAGCGCAAGATTCGCCTAATCACTCTTTACTATCAATATTTCTTTCTCTTCGAATATATACATTTCCGTCTTTGGTTATTTGAATCGAAAGGATGGACATCTTTCATGTCTATATGACGTACTATAATACATACGCACGATGTTCTGGGAGCGAGAGTCCGAACTTTTGAACATATCTCTACCTACCTGTACATTCTTTCCCCTTTTTCGTTTTCTTTCGTTTTGTGTCCCGCGTGTATTATCCTTGGGATAGTGACTTTTATGCATACGAGGCGTACATTGCAATATATGACTGATCTTGCCTTATCTTGTCTGTTGTCTAAACAGTGAACAATGAACTTATTCTACGTCTCTCATCCTAATACTACGACTGACTCCTTCGAGCTCGTATAACCATCGAATACCCAAGAAGTCCCGCAAACATTATCTACAGCTAGATTAGTATCCCTTACCCCAAAGAAAAGAGGCGTATACGTACCGAAGACCCCAAAAAACAATACCCATCCGACGCATGCCCCGGCCTCCGCCCAATCTCCATCAATCGCGCAGTCACAGGACCACCCACGAACTCAGCGATGGTATCGCAGACCGCTAGAGTTGTGAAGAGGCGAACGGTCTTGTCCGAGTCCACGAGGTAGGTTATCAAGCCTTGGAGGGCGGGTTCGAGGCCTTCGCCTAAGCCGCAGCCTGCCATTGCTGTTCATCGCGTTCAAGTTAGTTATGTGTAAAGATAGGCAGGAGAAGGGGAGGGATACCGATGACGAGAAACACAGCCGAGGGCGCTTTCCAAGCCGCGAAGAATGAAAATGTGAGGATTGTAAGCGCTGATCGGATGATGGTTAGATCGATTGCGTGTGCTGGAAATCTTCCGCAAGCTCTCTTTCTTGCACCGCTATCATTGGGGTCAGTACCAGTCTTTGAGAACACAGACATAATCAAAGGACACAGCACGAGCGTCGCCAGAATTGCGCCCGATGCTTGTCCAACACGTAGCCAGGTTGTTTGATGCAGTGGCCAGAGGAACTTTTCGGATGCATATTGGAACATGAATCCTTCGCTGGCGAAGGCGATGCGTTTTAGGATGTAGGTTGTGAAGCAGAAGCGGGATGCGTGGTGTTTGAGGAGGCTGGTGGCGGTGTTGAGGATTGTGGATAGCTTTTGGTCTTCTTGCTTATTGTTGTTGGAGGCGTTGTTATGGTTGTCTATTGGTGAGGATGGGGAGGATGGGGATGGCGAGGAGCCGAGTAGTGGCGTGTTGACGTCTGATGAGTCGTCGCTCACTGGCTCTGCATCTGTAAATCCTGAGTCTTCTTCTCTGTCGGTTGAAGCCGACTTTTTTCTGCTCTGATATGGCCATGAGAGTAGCATGAGTAGGCAGATGCCGTCGATCGTAATGGCGACCCAGAAAGGCACGTAGATGCTATAGCCCATCAAGACTGACGATATGCGAGGAGTAATCAATCTATTGATATGAGGGCCGGCAGCAAGTAGATACAGAAACTTGGTCCTACTCAACTATTAGCTTTACTCCATGATTTGAGGTAGAGATACAACAAACCGCTGCGAATGCCCTAAGCTATCCGAGATTATAGAAAATATGACAGAGTTGAAGACTCGGACGCCTCCGCCGATGAAGAGGAATGTCGATGAGATCCAGATCAAGCGAGGAGTAAAAATTATGTTATATTTACCTAGAAATTTCAGTTTCTTGATTGACCAGAAGGATAGGTGACTTACAGATAAAAACGATCCATGTCAATCCCATTAGACTTCCGGTCAATGATAGAAGTAGAACAAGTCGTTGGCCATACCGATCAGCTACTGATCCATACCATAATGCAGTCAAGAGACCTGAAAGTCCAAGTCAGATTACTCCCATGTATACACTTCTTCATAATCAAGGGACTCACCCGGCACAGCATCAAAAGAAATCTTCCACCCAGCAATCTCCGCAAGCTCATTCTGCACAGCCGTAATCTTACACGAAGACTCATCTATATCTTTGAGCAATAAGCCAGCAAGTGCTCCGTCATTAGTCGTTCGATAGTACCGATCGCATATCGCGATCTCGAATAGCCGTACCGTAGGTACTTCGAGGAGTTGGATGGCGAAGGTGACGAGGAAGTAGAGGATGAATGTTGACGCGATGATGGCTTTCATATTTACTGATTCAATACACATATTATTTTAACCATGAGAATCTTCGCAGAGATGAAGGCATGGAACATATAATTAAATAGGCTGCTAGGTTAAAGTCAGCCTCGTGTTAGTGGTGACGGATTTCCGCAAGCGCGGTTCGTTTCCCCGCCTGACCCCGGACTATCTCTGTGTTGTATGTATTTTTGATTCGTGTTCCGAGCCTGATATTGTCATTTTTGGGCTTGTGATTCGTTTTTACTCGTATCACTCCGATATATTCTTTCTTTCTTGTGCCTGGTTGGGTTGTTACACCAAATTAGGTGTTGAAAGAGTAGGTCCAATCGGATGATAAATATCTATCTACATATCGAGGCTTTTTCCTCTAGAACCGCATTCAATATTAATTCTGGACGCTTTTCGAAGATTCAAGTCTGTTAAAATTGTGAATTCTCGAGCAGTAAGGACCATGTCGACAGGTCAAAATCAAATATACAAAACTATTCCCTTCGTCGAAAACCTAGAAGATTACAAACCTGGCGGTTTCCACCCAGTCCATATTGGCGACCGACTCAAAGAAAATAGATACCACATCATCAACAAGCTCGGCCATGGCTGCTTCTCGACTGTCTGGCTTGCAGAAGATGTTTTGAAGAAGACATGCGTCGCAGTTTCTATTTCACAAGCCCAACTCTCACAAATTCTATCGGAGAATGAGTCATCTCACGAAGACACCCGGAGAACAATCCGTATGCTCCAGCATTTGGCAGAAGGTAAAGAGACTGACTACCGTGGATCACACGTACTACTTCCGTTGGACATCTTCGAATTGAGCGGGCCTAATGGAGCTCATTCTTGCATCGTTACACACTTGCAAGGCCAGAGTCTGGCAATGGTCACGAAACGGAATCTTGGAAAATTGAGCGAAAGGTTACCATTACCAAAAGCGAAACGAGCTATTATGAGCCTTGTGTCAGGTTTTGCTTATATACATAGTAGAGGAATTTGTCATGGAGGTTTGTCTTATCCATATCCTTTCCAAAAATTCATATCTGACTTGCAAAAGATCTACATCCTGGCAATCTTCTTCTTGACCTGCCTGAAGAAGTAACCCAGTCTCTGGAAAGAATCAACGCTATCTGTGGATTGCCACGAATTGTACCAATTGAACGACTTGATAACAACCCTTTGGAGTCTAATATCCCCAAGTATGGTGTCGAAGCAGCTCTCGGTAAATTATCCGACCTCTCCCTATACTCCGGAGACCTGAAAGTCGCAGACTTTGGCTGTGGCTTTTTTGCAAACGATCCTCCCAAGGAAATCGACTTCTTCGGTCCCTATATTGTGCCGGAGCAGTACTGCACAGGTCAGATTGGGACTGCTAGCGATGTCTGGACGGTGGGCTGTGCTATTTGGCTGCTTCTCTCGGGACGGGACATGTTTGGCACAGTTGATGATCCTACTGTGAAGGTCTTTTTGATCATGATAGACACACTCGGCATGCCTCCGGAATTCATTTTGCAAAGTTGGAGGGAGAAGTTGCCGGGTAATGAATTACAGATTTATCTCAGTCCTTCGGTTTCGTTAGCCCAGAGAATCCAAGAGCTTCGGTTCGGTAATGAAAAGCGATGGATGAAAAGTCGAATGAACGAGTTTTCCGATGAAGACATCACCCTTCTAACTGGCTTGCTGACTTTGATTTTCAAATATGATCCTACTGAGCGGCCAACAATGGAAGATATCCTACGACACCCCGCTATGGCTCTTTTTAGCAGTGCTGACTGATCGTCGTGGGCACAATTTCGTCGCTTGCTCTTGATTTTTAAATATATCTTATTCGTGATTCTCTTTTGGAACTCTCGTTATAACTATTGCTCGCACTTCAATACTTCGTCGAGGAGGCAGATTAGGGTTGGCGTTGTAATCGAGGAACGACGCATGGACACAGACTTCCAGATGCAAATAAATCCTATATTCAAAGTAATCCGAAAAATATTGGACTTACATTCAGCGCCCCCTTTTACCGGATGCGAATCCCAGTTCACAAACAAAGTTGCTTCATCGGGTACCTGATCCCGGACCCAGTACCATTTTTGCTTCGGATTATACCTGAGGTTGTATATTTCTCGAGCAACGATGCCATTCCATGGTCGGTCTGTTGGTACGAGATCTTTTTCCTCGATTGTAGCATAGTCGCAAAAAGCTAAGGGGGCATCACCAACTTGGCCGGAGACTGGCCGCCAGATGCTATACACAGCTCGTTGTTTCTTTAAGAGCTGCTCATCCAATTTTTGAGACAAGGATATGCTTACTTGATGACCCGTACTCGCCAGTCTTGATCATGCAAATAGTTCGCTATCTGTTCGGGGGAAAGGTGTCGTTGAACATGCAGATACCCTCCGCTTTTTGTATGGTCTTGTCCGTTATTAAATGATTATTAGTTGCAGTTTATGATATAGCATACCGACATGAACCTGCCATGCAGGCGAATCTGGCATCTTATAGCTCCCAGCATCGCTAGCAGTAAGTTCTTGCCGGACTTTGGAGGACAGGTTCTCGCGATACTTTAGGCAATATTGTGAGCTCCGACGAATCATTATTTTCTCTACATGCATTGCCCAAAATACGGGAAGAATAAGAAAGAATCACTTACTCGAAGATCACAACAAGTCACAAATTCTGCACCGGTCACCATTCTTATCATTTGCTCGGTCTCCTCCAAATACATCTGATTGACCTTATCTACCTCCCTTTCAAGCCCAATACAGGAACTCGGATATTTGATAACCTGGAATCCATGTACATCAAGCGACAGCCGCGCAATATTAGGTCTCAAATCATAGATCGGAACTTTTTCAATCACGCAATACGATACGTTGGTTCGTTCCGATTCATCATCTAACGGACCCTTACGCCAGAAGGCCCGGCTGGATCCGTCAGTCGTCTCTTTGAAGAAGGTTAGGCTTGCTATGCACGGAACCTTGGAGGCCAAGCTCAGTTTCTCTAGAGGATAGATAGACATTCTGTTTGATTGTTTTCTTCGTTTTCTTGGTTCTTCGTGATGAAGGTTCCACCGTGTAAGCCTCTCCACTTAATCAGCTAATTATATTTATGCTTTCTAGGCCTGCCTAATACGCGGATACCAGTCTCTTATGATGGCTTGAGTCATTGGAAGATAGATAACTGAGCAAACGAGTCATTAAATCGGAGTCCCCGTAATGACCGGCTCAACTAAAACCATTAATTACTTGATGTTATCATTTAAATATGCCCGTCCGCATGCTTTATGCCCTACTTGGTGACGTGGCACTTGTTTCATGTATTGATTGGCAGTCGATTGTGCGTTAGGACCTGTGTTATAGGCTCGAACTGCTGCAGCTGCAGGTGAGCATGCACAGCCTCGTGCGAGAGCGATGTATTGTATCGTATTGATACACTTACAAACGAAACACACGGGTATACGATATAGCTAGGGTATTGGGTAAGGCTTACTTGAAGCTCTTGGACCATTGAATCAAGGCGAACACGATTACGTGATTAGAAAAATTTCCCCTTGGCTGAGAGTATAAATGCAAGGCAAAAATATTGGATGTCAAAGCTATTATACAGTTATCAAACAAGTATATATGTTCACATCAGATCAATCAAACATATAAGAGTACATTGGAGTTTTAATTGACAATCACGTCGCCCATGAGAGCCTCACCTTGCTCAGTATATCCGCTCCATATGCTAGCGCTTTTGACATGTCCCAATGATAGAAGGCAATCGACAACAGCATCACCGGTATTGTAACTACAAACCAAACCCAGACCCCCAAATAAGGACCGGTTTCAAACTGATCAAAATTCATACCGAAGAAAGACGCCGTGAACGATAACGGAACGTAGAAGAACGCCAACATGGTCAATTTCCCGACACGCTTGGCTTGTTCGATTGCTCGCTTGGATTCGGCAATGTTAGCGTTATTCATGATCACCGTCATGCTGCGCTCGCATCGCTGGGCGAGGTTGTGTGCCTTAGCTTGTAGGAATTCGTAGTCTCGGAGAAGGACATCGGCTGCCTCTTTGGCTTTTTTGTCTGACTCCGTGTTTTCCGGTGCGTGTGGCCATTGAGCGCTCCCTCGACATTTAATCTTCTCAATGGTCTCAGCTAGTCGGCGGGAATGAGCTTGTAATATCTCAAGTATGTAGAGCAAGTTGGATAAAGAGACAGTTTCTGTACCAAGTAGGGCTTCGTAGTTTGTTTCAGAAGCGAGCTTATCCTCCACAAGATTCAAATATTGCAATTCTGATGCAGCGGAATATTCAAAAAGCTCATGCAGTGCGTAGAAAGGGTCTAACTTCATCGTCGGCCAGTCTAATAATTTTCCATAGTCCCTTCTGATAAGCGATGCAACCTGTGGCACTTCTCCGCCCTTTCCTTGTTCTTCAAGAGGTAGTGTGTATTTCTTCGACTTGAGCGCGAGTTTAGCTCGATGACGGATGGTAGGTAGAAAGCTCGTTTTGCATCTTGTACCTGGAGGGTCGACGTGATCATCTTCGTCGAGCCAGGGCCCTCTGATGCTTTCCAAAAGGTCATTCCCGGAGTCATACAGTACCAACGCTATGTGCATATTAGACAAACCTTTGTAACCGCTGAAGTATTAGAGGTCACTTACCAACCCATTGCTTGCCTGTAAAGTTCAACGAAATTGAAATATCCTGCTCGATCGAAAAGTGTTCATCATCAAGCACGGAGTACCTCCTCACAATTGAATCTCCAGGCTTGACCTCCCGATTGAGTTTCAAGTAATGTTGGTATTGCTCCATTTCACTAGCTCCATGTTTCCGTAACCGATCGATATGTTCCTGGGTATTGCCTTTGGAGTATCGACGCCCAAGGGTAATGAAGCGAAGAAAGATGATGTTCTGCTCCGTAGAAGGTAGGGATGGCGATGTATAGTAGGATTGTCGATATAGGAATGAAAGATGTCGTTCATAGTGCTGTGGATCAACTTGAATCAAAGATCCAATTGTGGTCAGCCATTCGGACGTTGGATACCCAGCCATGAATAGTAAGTGTGATTTGTACTGAGTGTTGTCGTTGTTATTGCTGCTGCTGTTGATCTTGCTATTAGTGCTGTGTCCCCGAGATATGGCGCCATTCGTATTTGGAATTGCTGGAATAGATTGGAAATGTTGGGGTAGTTGTGAGGCAGTATCGAGGTGTTCAACTTTTCTATAGACATTTGCACCATTGGCCGTTCTGACCTCTAAGGAGTGCTGTAAAGTGTACAGCGTCGCCGGTGATGGTGATGCCAGGGTGTTCAAACTTGGTGATCTACTTGCGTTGCTATTCCGATTCCCATTCATACGAAAGCTTGGACGCGTTGGCATATACTGTGGAATGAAGGTTCGTTCCAGAAAATCATCCAAACCTTCAAAGTTTTGCCCAGGATAAGCAGATTGACGAGTCGTCTGTTTTGCGTGAAAGGAGATAGCTTCTCGGTATTCTTGCGGTGTAACTAACAGGACTTTAGCCTTTTTCACTTTTTGATTCTATACAAACCGTAATAACGTACGCTCAGGAATAATGCCCGACTGGCTGGCCACCGTCTGGCCTGACACCGATGACGCCGCCGGGGGCCTGACATTGTTGTTCGCATCGTCTGAGAGTGGACTCGACATGATTCTGTTGTTCATATCCACTCTGTGCATCTCCATAATTGTACAGCATCAAAGACTGCATGGACTGCACGATATATAAGAGCATTCACAAGGCTACTCAGGAACCGAGCAGCTAATCGATTGGGTAATATGGCACTTTTTTGCCCTGCATAGCCATCTAATTCAGCTATTTTCGTATCTGCCAGATCGGGGCGGCCAATCAGTGCAACTATGCAACACAATGCGATTTGCATGAACCCGTTAAGGCCTCGTGGGGGCTTTCTTGTGACCGGTAAGGCTCAGCCATCTAGGATGTTAATGCGCTTAACCCGGGAAAGTTAGGGCTAGAGAGTTGTCGCGCCGTATTGCGCTACTGGTATTACGGTTACCATACACTTTTTTACATACGGATAACGACTAACAACATTAGTTGTCACACCTGACTCGATAGACGAGTTGCAGCCGTGCTTTGGACTCCTACTAATGCGTCAGTGCAGTAGTAAAACCTGGGCATTTTCATAAAGGTTGTCCAATAGTTGTTCATCTTTAGAGCCGCGTCACTTTGAACGTGGAGACAGCCAGAGACCCCTCATTCCTTGAGAAATAGATGTTGGATACAGAGTGTAATTTTCTATGATGCATTGAAACCTAGCTAAAATCGACTAATGTTTGGGTTTTGATCTAGTTACTCCATACGATTTCGACCTATACTTGAAAACAATGTTTCCCGATCAGATTGTGGAACAATCAACTTGAAGCATACGTGACCTTGCAAGTTCAGCCACGAATGGCCTAGGTAGCGCCTGGCTTTTTGTGCACTTCGATTCCCAATATGTCCTCCACACAACCATCGGCCGGGCTAGCAAGCAAGTTACGCGAAGTATATCGTGGATTGATCGTTCGGACTATGTGCGTTGTTTCACATCACTTTGATTTTCTTGAAGTTGCCATGTACCATACTGAAATCTAAAATAGCTTTATTACTGTTCCTGGAATTGGGACTCCTCCTTTGGAGAAATGGAGCAACGGTGATGGCGGCATATGGCTCACATCAATCCCTCCAACTTCGGCGCCTGACATTGCAGTGTACAGCTTTGAACATGGACTTAGACCGGATGAGGACTTTTCATGGCAGTCGTTGTTTGACCAGGGAGCGGAATTGTTGGATGTTCTGATCAAGTTGGGAGATGTCGTTGAGGTAAGTGTCTACTGTACTGATAACGAAAGGGTCCGGATAAGCCCTAACAACTCCATACCAGACGTCGAATTGCCCCATTATTTTGATTTCACATAGTCTGGGAGGAATTATTGTAAAAGAGGTACTTTCATAACCAGTCACTAATTTTGTTGCCTTTGAACTGATGGGGAAGGCAATGAACCTCCTTCATCAACAAGCCACAGATTTCCGCCCTCTATGGCGCTCCATAGCCGGCGCAATCTTTCTAGGCACGCCGCACACTCAATCAAATGACCCTATCAATTGGCAGAATGCTGGTGCAATTCTACGGCTACATTCAAAATCCAAAAATACCCGAATACCTCCTACAGCAGAGATTGCAAAAAGATTGGCAAAAATCTCGCTATCGTTTGAGCAGGCTTTCGACCTCATTCCGGTTCTCTCTGCGTACGAAACAAAGCACACAAGAATTGGAGGATTCTTGTCTAATAAGTCTGTCGTAAGTGGAGATACTTATCGTCAACAGGCAACGTTCGTTCTTGGTGTTGATCCTTACTAGCTTGTTGGGCCTGAACTAGCGACAACCAACGTTCGATTTGAAACCCAAGTAGCCGTGGATGCTGATCATGACAAGATCAGCTGTCTGAAAGTCGGAAGTCCTGAACTTAATTCAATTTGTAGATTTCTCGATGAGACTATTCGTCAAGCTCTTGTCCGTATTCGGATACCTTCTGATGATTGTAAGCTCGAAATACTCCTGTCTTATGCTAAATGCTGATGGCTTACTGCTTGCAGATGTTATACCAGCGGCACTGGACCAACAAACCGTTGTAGATGATGAAAATGAATTTGAAGGTTGATTGTTCTTATCCACCTATGCAGCTCTCGCTTTTTCTTGTACTGACCGGTTTGTGTCTATCAGATATCAGCAAAGACGCCACCGGTGGCTCAACATCCCTTGGATTTGATATTATTCCACTGGTCTCAGACTTCTCGGTTGAAAAAAACGACCCGATCTTGCCTTGCTACATCATGCCTCCTCATCCGCGTAACCGCGCATTCTTCGGACGTACTGAAGTTCTTCGCGAGATTCGTGAGCGACTCTTGCCAAAAGGTGGCGACAAGACAAACGATATCGAAGTTGACGACGACGGGTACGAAATTGAACCAACACCGTCCATGTTTGCTCTCTGTGGACCGGGAGGAATCGGCAAGACTCAGGTTGCGACAGAGTTCACATACACATCTAAGGACACCTTTGATGCAATTTTTTGGGTCCAAGCAGACGAGTACTCAAAGCTGTCACAGGGTTATACCAATATTGCCACAAAACTAGGCCTTGTACTTGAGGATTCGGTAGATGCCCGGGACCCTGTCGTTGTGCAAGATCTAGTCAAAGGTTGGCTTGTAAATCCGGTCAAGACATACAAACAACAGGAAGATCAGTCATCTGCTGATGAGTCGGTGCTTGCAAAGTGGCTTCTTGTCTTTGATAATGTTGACGACCCAGATATTTTGGATGACTTCTGGCCGCTTGACTACACAGGTACCGGTGCTGTCTTGATTACAAGTAGAGATCCCCTCGCTAAAAGATACATTTATTCCGAGGACGAGCCAGGAATCACTCTCCCTCCTTTCACGACCAAGGAAGCGACTGAGTTTCTACTCAAGCTTACCCATCGAGAATCCGAGAGCAAAAGTGAGTCAATTGCCGGCAACGCTGTCGCGGAGAGATTGGGCGGGTTGCCGCTTGCCCTTACGCAAATGGCAGGTGTCATAGAGCGCCGGGACCTGTCCTTTGCGGAGTTCCTGCGTATCTTCAATGAAGAAGAAGACGTACGGTCAAGGTTCTTCAAGATGCAAGTCAACAATAGAAGTATGCGAAGCAGTCGATATCAGCATACTTTGGACACCGTCTGGGCACTAGAAAAGTTGAACAAGGATAGCTCCATCTTATTAGATGTCTTGTCTGTGCTCGACCCGGACGGAATTCCAGAGCAGATTCTCACCGGCTCATTGTCTCAATTAGATGAGGCAAACATTATAGCCGACTATCCACGAACCTTGGAGGGATACCAGGATGCTCGCACCGAACTGCTACGATCATCACTCATTGCGCGTGACCGCGGTGCTAACAAGATTACAATCCATCGACTTGTTCAAGATGGAGCTCGCGCCAAGATGACCGATACAAGGTTCGAAGAAGTTTTTGCGTTGACGTCAAAGCTTCTATATGCTGCATGGCCCTTCGAAGACTTCAGTTTTGGACATAATATAAATCGGTGGACAAAGTGTGCAGAGCTTTTTCCTCATGTTGTGCAGTTACATGGATTGTCTGCAAGATGGAAGAATATGTTTGCTGCTAAAAAGCCTGTGGCGGAAACAGACGTGCAATTTCCCAAGCTCTTAGTTGATATTGGACGGTGAGTGACTTCACAACATTCATATTAATCTGTTAAATTGACTGACACGGGTCCTAGATTCAATCACCAACGAGGAAATTCCAACGAATCTACCAGATATTTGGAGACAGCCATGGAGGTCTACGAGTCTCTAAGAATCCGGAGCAAAGATGGCCCTCAGAACGAGTATATCAACGAGACGATCAAAAAGATGGTTGCAGAAATCCATCACGATCTAGGCTGCATTGCTACCGAAACAAACCAACCTCTTGCTGCCCTCGATCATTTCACTGCCTTTAACAAAGCCATGATTGAATTCGCCGATGGTAAACCTCAGACAAAAGACATGAGTCTAGCGGTATCATGGAACGAACTAGGCAATGCATACATGATGAACGAAGAATGGAACAATGCGGCAGATTGTTTCCTAAGATCGATGGAGATACTGCACCAGCTTGAAAGTTTCAAGAAAGTGGATTTATCGTTTCCACAGATCAATTTGGGGTTCTCGTATTGGCTACAAGGGAGATTGGATGAGGCAGACCAAATACTATCTGATATTTTGGCCGCGAGAGAGGAAGCATACGGCATCAATGACCGGGAGTCTTTCATGTCAGGCCTTTCTCCTGCCGATAGCATTGCTAAAGCTGACTGTATTTAGGACCGGTAAGCTCCTGCATGCTTACGGTAACGTAAAGGCATCTCAGGGCAAGCTCAGAGAAAGTTTTGAGTATCACCTGCGCGGGTTGCAGCAGTATAAGTCCACCATTGGAGGCAATCATCACCGTACTGGTGATCTGTGTGTCAAAGTGTCAGACCACTATGGCCGACTAGGGCAACATGACACTGCAATGTACGTTTCGCTCATCGTTCTGCTTGCAAGAGACTCTAATGTCATGAATCATAGGGCACTTCTCGATCAAGCCTTGAAAATCTACGGGGATCGTGAGTATTATGGCCCCGAGAAAGCTCGGGCCTTACATAAAAAGGGGAAACTACTGGACACATTGGGTAGAAGTGATGAAAGTAGTACTTATAATTTAAAGGCACAAAGATTGTACCGCAAGTTGGAGAACAAGGAGGATACACACATCGCTACGGATGCAGACTTTGATGATCTCATTGTTTTCTGGTCAAAATGAGTATGGTCATATCAATATGAATTTCGGGAACTCGTTTGAAATATCAATCTCATTAGTTTGAAAATTTTTAACAACCGCCGTTATGAAGTTGTAGTCTCAGGAAACAATTTGTTTCCAGCAAGTACATTCGTAGGTCTGCCAGCTTTGACGAGACAATCACGAGCTATATTCATGAGCTGAAGATCACGGTCTTCTCATTTTTGTTTAGCAAGATGCCAAAGTTTATGGATTACTGGAAATACTTACTGGGAGCACCGAGGAGTGAAATTGCAACTGGCAGCTGTTCGATATTGCCGGTGACTTTTGATTCAAAGGGAACCGACCCGACTTGAGCAATAAACGTCAGCATCAGGCTCATAGATATAGATTGAAATGTGTTATACTCGGTACAGTGAACTCGGGTGCTTGCAGTATCGGAGACAAGAAAAGCATCGGAACGCCAACTGGATTGAAATATCGGCTGAAAATACGATGATTAGTTAGCTTTTCTTTTCATTTTCGGCACAAGGTTTCGATTTACCCCAAAGGCTCGTCACGATATCGAGGAGAAAGGTTCTCAATCGGAATGAGGATGATGGTGTTCTGTATTTCTGGGCAAAGAATTTTATCCGTAAACCACTTTCGGTAAACTTCCAAGCGATGCATGGCAGTTTCGTGTGCTTCTTTTGTGATGTGCGATGAAAGTTCCCTTTGAAGATCCATATTAGGTCCAATCTTTACTCATTCAATCATGCAAGGTGGACCTGCCATTGCCATCTTACAGGTGGGCTAATATATGGCTGCTTTCCGAATTTGTCTTGATAATCTTTCCGGAATTGATCGAAATGGTGGTAGTCACTAAAGAAGAAGGAATCTCGACCTGCCTAGAGTCATTGTCAACATGCTTTTGCGCTTGCCAACAAAATAAACGGAAACGCACGTCTTTCATATACTCCAACAGGCTGTCTCTCTTGGCATCTTCGGGTGGATCAGCGTCCCAGACTTCGTCAAAAGACATTTTGACGTTTTTCACTCCAAGAGAATTTTCGAGATCAATGACGAAGTTGTCTATCAGCTTCTTTTGGTGTTCGTTTGTGATGAGGGAAATATAATTTGTGGGATAGATGATTTTTGGTGGCAGCTGGTATCACATTAAAACAGGAACCGACACAAATTGATTATGAACTGACAGATGGATTGGTTGTGGCCAACAAATCGCCATACCAGTGGGTAGCAAACTCCTGGCAAATATCAACACTTCTTCCGAAGAAAGTTGGAACATCAAATGATCTATGAAAAGATCAGCAAATGGGCTTGATAGGCTGTTGTGAATGGACACGAACTCAAAGCTTGGAATGTACCCATCAGTTGGAAGAACTCCATGAGTTGGACGGTGTGCGTAACATCCGTTCCAGTGGCCTGGTCGTCGACCGCTTCCGCTGGCTACAAGGAATCTTTGATTAGTTCTTGATTTCTTGGTACTGACGACAATGAAAACTTACTGTCAGATCCAATAGCCACATCAACCCAGTCATATGAAGCAACGGCCACACCGCTGCCACTACTGCTTCCAGCCGGAGACTGGTAACCATCGGCTCGTGGATTCCACGGCGCTTGATAATCGACACATTCAATAGGCTCCTCTGTGGCAGCAAATGCGGCTAGTTTTGTAGTTCCGAGAATATGAGCACCTTTCTGCAGTAGTATTTCTACACAGGCTGCTGTCTTGGGTGCTGGTGGATATAATTCGTGATACGCGCGGTTGCAGACGGAAGTTTTGATGCCTTCTACTTGAAAGATGTCTTTCACGGCTATTCTCCATCCGGAAAGAGGGGTTTTCTTTCCTGGACGTAGACTCTTGAGACGGGACGGCACCGCAATGCTTGTAGTTTCGAGACCTTCCCCCGCAATCTCTAGTCTTGATAATTTTCTGCTGACATGTGTCAGTAAAGAGGGTGTTGTTCTCAAGGATACCATTGTCGAAAGACTCACCTATCGGCTTCGGGCACAAGACTACTTAGGAAGGCGCCTTGGGTATCATCACAGAGTTTCCAGATACTAAATGCTTGGTCACAGTGGAGATAGTAAGGACCCTGCTCTGGCCTCGCAGCTGATTCTGGGGATACAACCGTCTCGATCAATGTTGTGCCGAATTCTGATCGCAGGACCTCTCCTACCGTAGTGGATAGAGAAAATGGATTTGATGCTGTAAATATCACGCCACTAAGAAACTCAGGACGGAATACATCATCATCTCGCTTGAACTTGGAAATTTTTTCTCGTAACCAGTCTTCTTCAACAGAATCGCGACCTTCGTCAATTAAGAAAACAGTCACAAACTTAGGAGTATCAGATCCATTGAAGGGCAAGGCCTAAAATTCGCATGTTAGACAGATGCACAACGAGTGAGTAGAGACTTCCGACCTGTTTGGATTGTATAGCAATAAAACGGCTATCTCCAAGGCTGAATGCTTGATGAATCATCGTACGATCTTTGTAGATCATGATCTTATTCGCGGCCTTCGCGGGTTTGATGATTGTCATTGCTCTTTTATATTTTGTAAAACGACTCAGTTGTGATCTTTTCTTTGCACTAAATGAGTTCCTTACTGACTACTTAGTCTCGAGTCATGAGCATTGGTGGGAGTGTCTCTTTGTAGGGGATGCGGGAGGAGTTGAGAATAGATCAACTCTGTGTCACACCGCTAGAACTTCTTATTGACTACTTCTTTGGAATCTATCGTTCGGGCTGAGCTGCATATAACGAGGCAGTGCCGGTCATTATTGATGTCATTGTCATGAAAATGATATTTTGGACTGACAAAAACGTGAGATTCTCGAAGAATCATTCACTAGGCTACGGGTAATAATGGATTGCTTCTCGTATAGACCAGAAATATGCGATGAAATGAAGCGCTAGATCATGTTTTTCAAGTACGATTGTGAAACATGAACTTTTCTACTTTCCTTTTCGCTCTCTAGCAATTGTATTTCTGTAGTATCTGAATGTCGTCAAAGGTGCCCAGATGATATTTGCAAGGCTGCTATTTCACATTGTGTACTAGAAACGAAAATTATGTATGATACTAGAGTAAGATTGCAGAAATTCTAATGTCCATCGCCTGTTATCCCACATTAGCACTCCTTGCGTCTAGGGCTTCCTGCATACCTTGCAGCAAGGCAGACTGAGCTAACTGTCGACCCAGGAAGCCATTGCAGCCACGTCAGAGCAAATTAATTCGAATGCTAGCTTATCAAACCTGGATATCTGTAGCAAGGATTATCCAACGGGTTTCAAGCAATATAGAGCGGGGTAGGGTAAGAAATATGAGGGGTCATCATACGACAATTCAATACGAGAATTACCGGAGATATTATCTCAACATCGAGTTGTATTCAATTGTTGCAATCAAGGTAAAGGTTGATAATTTAATAGGTCTCAAACTAGATTGAGTGACTTTTAATGGTATTCCTGGTGTCAAACTTCATTCATAGATCCACCTCGAGCCTATCAACTATCTCTTATCCCCTCTCAGATCACCTTTCCTTCTCAGATTAACGAACCGATTTATAAAGACCTGCTATTCTCTCAGTTTCCGTAGATGGCCACGGTTTCACCCTCGGCGAATCCATATGACTTCTCATTTGCAATGTTCTTTTGAGGTGGCCAGTGAGCTTTCCATGGCTGAGACCGCTTTTCCTCCTTTGCCGGAGCAGTTGCAATAGCCGCAGGGGCTGGTTATTGAGCGTCAGATTGCATCAAGATTAAGAACTCCCCGGAACTTATCAACGGTCTCTGGAGGACTTACTCTGGAGGACTTCTTGGGCAGGCATTCTGTAGTCGGATGGTTTCTATGCCTAAGTCAGTAGATGGCTCTTCATTTTAGTATAGGAAGTCATACCAGATTTTGATAGGTACGGATGATGTTAAAGTGGTGGAGGACAGATATAATGAGAAATAGATTTGGTTGAGGAAGAGTCTTCACGACGAGGATCACTCTATTTTATACTCATCAATGGGGTGTTAAAAGGCAGAATTTCAGACTAGATTAGCTGCTTGCCGCAGTCATGACCGGTTTCATGCTTTTAATCCGTCATTTCCCTATTCAACTAGCTGCAGAATTATGATCCTAGTCTCTTGAGTTCTTGTGTAGTACACATTGATAGAATACTCACAAGGTGAACTCGAAGTCAACCTTGGACAATTTTTAAATCATGACATCCGGACAGTTGCGCCTTGCCTGTTGGTCTAATAATTGGTCTAGACTATATCGACAGCTCGCACATCTTTTTCAATAGATAGCACGTTCCCCGCAGCTTACAAGAAATTGTGTTGATGAGAAATTCAAGTTCTTTCGATAGAACGGATTCATCAGCTCAGGCAACGACAATGCCGTCCAAAAATATCGATGAGCCTTATGTGTCGACTTCCATGTATTTTCTCACTCACAATGACTTGTTCATAGCCGAAAAGCCATATGCCTTTCGGTTTGCTCTTATGGATCATGACGTATCAGCAAACATACCCCAGACAAACATGAAAATGGAACGAAAAGAAGATATTATCATCAAAGATATCCGTGGACACGAGAAGCAGTATAGTCTCGAAAAGGCCGGCTTTGAGGTACTCTCACATACCAGCGACATTACCTACGAAGACTTCTATAAACCAGAAAAAGTGAAGATATACCTACGTGAGTTGGAGGGCTTGCTCAAGGCAAGACTGAAAGCAAGCCATGTTCAAGTCTTTCGTCATGGCGTAAGTGTGCATACTCTTGGAACATATATAATCTTGTTAAACCCCTGGCTGAGTGATTGAAGCTTCGCAAAAGGGATTCCAAGTTCCCTGTTTCCACAGGTGAAGTGTATGAATATGATCAGCCGACGTCGGTAGCCCATGTTGGTAGGCAATCGCGCTGCTCGATATCAAAATAGTGACTGACCAGGTGTAGATACTACACCAGAAGAGCTGGCGGAAGAAATAAGACGGCAGTATGGAGAAGAAGCTGATATATGGCTGGCAAAACGTTGTCAGTGGATCAAGTCAGTTCCAAGTCTCTTCTTTTTAACACTATTTCACGGGGCCTGATGAAAATAGCATTTGGAAGCCACTCAAAGGTCCTTTGAATGACTGGCCACTAGCAGTATGCAATGCATCCGTGGTAGACAAAACCAATGATCTCGAGGCAGCAGACCTACTATACACAGATCTTGCAACTGAGAATTATCAAGTGTACCACAACCCGAAGCATGAATGGTACTATCTTAGTGGTCAAGATGTATCGGAGCTTATCGTCTTCAAACAAGCTGATCATCTCATGCAGCCTTCTTTTCCTGGTGACTATTCAATAGGCCTTCCACATTCATGTCCATAGCTAACACTCAATTCAGGTGTCCCTCATTGCTCATTTCCAAACCCTTTTACTCCCAAGGGTGAGTCACCAAGGGAAAGTATTGAGGCAAGGGCATTAGTGTTCTACGATGATTAAGAACAGAATACTAAATTTACATCGGACTCATATATTCTAGATAAAGACTCTACTGATACTTGTATTTCACTTTGTAAACTCATTCATTCCTTTTCAAATGTTTTTAACATCATCCACACCACTTCGTGAACCCCAAACAGTCTACATGTGTGTTCAGTTAGCAGTCACGTTTCAAGGTTGCTTCAAGGCAATCAACATACTTTATGTAAAGTGCACCAAGCATAGCCGACGATAAAAGCATGAATGTACATGTATCCAATCGTACTCGGTAAAAATTTCAGGTAACTCCATTTTATGAAGAACGGCGCATGTTCAAAAATCGTAAATGCACTTGATATTAGAATGTGTTGAGCCCACAACTGCCCTAGACTGTTTTCCAAAAGATAATTTTGTCAATGAATGAAACATAGATTGACAAAGCATATAGGTTTCTTACCTGATCGTTTCAAGCTGTGACTTGTCCATAATACCCAACCATCCAAAAACAAAAACGACTATGAGTAACCCTAATTCCGACAGAACCAGGAAATCCGTGGTATAGTTGCATACCCAGTTCAGCCCACTCCGAAAACACAAATCATAGTTGCTGTTTTTGAAAGCAGCTATTAGATCTCTCAGATAATGTCTTGCCGTATCCCTTGACCACCGCATTACCTGGTTCAAGTACGTCATATCATCATTGACAGTGGTCACAATAACTGCATCTCCTTGATTCATAAAAGCAGTGTTCCACCCTCGATTTACGATCCAAGAGGTGATGAAGCTATCGTCTCCTGTTCGCAGTAGAAATTTGCCCTTCCAGTAATCATTTACAAATGCGTTCTTAAATGCGTCATCTTGCAGAATATGAGTTCTGTAGGCAACAGTCCTTCCGGATAAGTTCAGGACTTGGCCGTTATGAATAAAGGCTACCGCTGAGTGCAAGATGTTTCTTCTGACCAGATTCAACGCGCCACAACTCTCCCAGACGGTCAGCTTTTGGTTTTGCTTCGGCCGGACATATTGCATAGTATTCACCCCACCGACAGAAGGGTCGTTAAAAGCCGAAGTGATCCTGTTCAGTGTCTGTGAAGACCATCGGGAATCATCATCGGCTAGAATGACAAGCTTGGTAGATGTCTCTTGAATTCCTTTAAGTAATTGATGGCGGATATCAGCATGATCAACTGTGTATAGTTTGACACGATCATCTCTGATTGTCGTCTCTAGAAGCGCCCCAATCCGGGGTTCTGCTTTCTTTAGCGTGACTATATTGATAGCCTTTGGATCGCATCTCAGCCATGACCTCAGTGTTGTTGCGTAGCCTTCTTCGTCGCCTAGGGTTGCTGATATGACTGTGATGTCTTTTTGCGGGATGTACTCTTGCTGTTCTTGTTTCTGGAAGACGGAAGGCTTCAGACTGAAATAACCAATGTATTGAATGATGTCAAGAAGCAAATGCGCGTATCGAGAATATCTGTATAGACAATCTTAGCTTCGAACACCTTCAAAGCTTTGTAAAAAGGTATGAGACCCTTTCGCTTACATTACCAATTGGTACATGAAGATGAGAATGCTGTCCATACTGAATATTTTCGTGATATGTCTCTTGAACACGAATTTTGCGTTTCAGAAATGGCTATGTATTCTGACGGTCTTCTCCCTTCCGAAACTGTCGATGTCACCACTGTTTTCCCTTTGATCTGAACGAATCATATGCCAAATTGGTTTACCTGTGCGAACAATCCGTGGAGAGGAAGGCGCAATCTAGCTACGTACTATGTAATAATAGGGTACAATAACATTAATATATTATTTCTACTAGTGTAATACTACATAGGTTGGTTGCATACATAGTGAGTATAGCTGAGCGTTAGTTTCTAGGCATTGCGTCGACACGGCTCATCTTTGAGGGAATTCCTGTCTTCGAGGCTTGGAACCCTTGGCAAGGCTCTACGTGTCTCTATAAGTTACATATTAATACAGAGCCTAATATTTACTAGCTGTATTAATACATTTGTCACCAATATTTATAAGTCGTGTAATCCATGCTGAATAAACCTAGCCACAAGCATGATATGTAGAGCCGCATAGTGTTGATCAATGGAAACAAGTCCGTAAAAAGGTCCAATAGGCTCTGGTGTATACGACAAGGTAGACTTCTAATGTCATAGGGTACATGATCCTTGTATATTTGGGCAATCCCCGGAAAACGCGGCTTGTTTTAATCTCTGAAGTCAATGGTGAATGAGTACCTAGCTAAACTCTAGATTTCTATGACTGATATGCCACTAGAGATACTTAGTAGCATTATCATACCAGAATATCAGTATTTCAAGAACTAAGTCATGAGGATTCTTGAATGCTGAAAAGGTTGCGGCCACGACAATCTCTAGTCTCCGATACTGATGGATGCTTGCCATTCGATTTTAATGATTTCACAGACACTAAGTTTTGTCGTGTATTGTGAGGCATGTCTCTTCTCTCCTTCTTTATGTCCCTTCATCTAATAGGCTAACTACGGGGCCAGCTTGAATAATTAACTTAGTTGTAAGTCTACCTTATAGTCGAAGACAATCCCTCCGAGCGTGACAAACACTGCTGAATCATTTACCAACTAACCTATGTAGAGATCTGGAAGTGCAATAAAACCTCCGACAGCCGCCATAAGCATAAAGTACGGGATTGAAGCATTCTGAAGATCCCCAGGATGTATGACAAGCCAGCATATGAAAAAGACGAGACCAATTCCAGAGAATATCGCTAATATGCAGTGAAGTTTCATTATTGACAGTCCATGAACTCCATGAATGCCATAACCGACCGACCTCGCTTTCTTGTCCATACAACAATTGGCTTTTTTGGGTAGACCAGAGATGATATCGTCGATAGTGTTGTCTGTAAAGTATTTGTGGTGGTATACGATGTAGTGTGCAAGTGTAGTCTCAACCCACGCTAGATGAAGGTCTTCGTCTGGAATACTGTGCTGATATCATACTCTAGCGTTCGACGGATTTCGTCAAGGCTCACTTTCTCGAGACCACATTTCACGAGATCCTTTTCGTCCAGAAGGCGGATAAACTACCAAATAGTCAAACCTTGGACTTGAGTACTCCTGGAGCCCGCCCACCTACCTTGACAACTTTCACTGCTGCACAGTCCGTGAGAGAGAACCGCCAACGGATGCCCCGAAGTCTGCGGTAGCTATTTATCAACTCGTTTATGAACTTACGGCCGCGCTTCGCTCCAATTTGTGCCTCTACACATATCTCGTGTAACCGGGTCTTATTCGCATCTACGCACCAATGTACCCATTTCCCAGGATGGTCAACAACTTCTATCTCAGGTTTTGATAAGACATCGATAGAGCTGGAAGGATATGTCCTCTGGGTGCGCTGAGGTCTTCGCGATTGAGAAGACGAATCAATCGTGGGACTAGATGTTGAGTTTTTCAAAGAGCTGCTGGGTGGATTGCGAGTAGAACTTTCACTGTCTCTTTCATCCCTGGCCGGTGTAGTCACAAATCTGCCTTGATTAGATTTTGGAATGAATGGCGTCGGATTGAGCCATTTAAGCGCCACTTCAGCAGCATCTTCTTTAGCATTGTGCATATAGTGACCGTCATACCAATACCGAGCAGCGAATGAGTGCCCAGCTATACTCATAGTGCAGCTCCATGCTGTACGGCCACCTCTTCTATCGCTGACAATGTTGTAGACCGGGGATGCGGAATATTGAGCCATGCAATACCTGTCCAGCATCTGTTGCCAGGTACCGGGAGGTTCATTGAGTGCATCAAGATCAACTGCATCAGAGCCAACGAGCGTACTGCACTGGGACATGTTCTCGTCTCTCTCTTCATCATCAAAGGTTTCAACTCTTCCGGGAAGCAGCAAATCATCATCAAAATGTAGATCTTCAAGTAAGAAAGCTCCTTCTGTCATCCATTTATGATGCGATTGCTGACCCAAAGCCTCGGTGATATTGGCTGCTAGGTCAACTGAGAGATGTATAGGACATGAGGCCTA
Source organism: Talaromyces ruber (assembly GCA_022813215.1). Taxonomy (NCBI): domain Eukaryota; kingdom Fungi; phylum Ascomycota; class Eurotiomycetes; order Eurotiales; family Trichocomaceae; genus Talaromyces; species Talaromyces ruber. Next base: position 240,124 of record JAKLMW010000022.1, on the reverse strand, counting down.
TTCGCATGGTTAGCGCTCTGTTATTGATTGAATGAAGGATTTCTTACACATTGCCAAGTCATTCGCGTCTTGCCTTGCTCGAAGGGTCTCCGTGGATTCGAAAATGGCCACCAAATAATGGGAATTGAAGTAATGGCTTGGATATTATTTTTCACACGGTCAGATATTGAAAGTGGCTCGGACTGTACTGTAAACGAGAACTTATCCCTCACTTGAGGGCGCATACTGAGGTCGAAGGTCTGTCGAAGTGGCTGCGACCTCTAAGCCCATATCTTCTCCTTAAGGATCCAGTGTCAGTTTGCAACACGGAGAACTACCTTGACTCGCGGTGATCCCACCTGAATGTTAGGACTTGGGCAGATGTGTCTGTTTCATATGACTCCAAATTGTTGTACTCTAATAACGAGAACTTCACTGTCAGAAGTAAAAATTTAAGGAACTCAGAAGGCAAGAGAGATAGAATTGGAGTACCTGATGGCAAGGCTGAACGGTATGGACCTAAGAAACGACTTACACAGCCACGGCCCGGAAGGGTTAGACTGCAGACACAGCTCACAATGCACTGAGACTAACAGCTGCTCATTTGAATAGTTGTTTCTGCTACATGATAGACCTTGAATGATAGACGGTCACCTTCCATTGGCTGACCTTCCTCTGATACGTGGAGCAGTGTCAAAGCAAACCTGTAACATTGGTAAACATAGCAGCGTATATTTGAACTACAAAAGCAACAGGAGTTATTCACACCATTTCAGTATTTAGAGACCCGGAAATTACGAGCGTGGTTATTGATTATGATCGACTCATTGGTAACACCTAGTGATAGCCCTAACCGATTTAATTCACTTTAAACATGGTTTTACCAGTCAAAACCTTGGTAGGTCGACCGACTTGCTCCAAAAAGTTTTGCACGAAGTCAATAAGGTCAAGATCAGATCCTGTGAATTGGGTCTATGTCAGCCTCACTTCACACAGTTCGATGTTCAGTGCAGATCAAGATATCATACTAGGTAAACCCATGACAGAACAACACACAGGGAGATATTCAACGTTTCCACTGATTCGTGACGAGTACGGAATTTGGCCAACTTAAAAGCAAATTAGCAATTGTATCCTTGATATTATAGTTAGCTGCAAGTGTGTTAGACGTACTAGGTACAACTATCTCTGGAGCACTAAGAATTGGAGAGAGAAGGAGAGGCTCCCATAGATGCTGACCTGCTTTGACATCAGCAGTGAATCTGGTATTAGTCTGACGTTCGCTCTAAAAGTATCAAATAAACAGGGCACAACTTATCTCGGCCATTCGTCGCTGTAATTAGGCTTGACTTCTCTCAGGGGCATGATGGCTATGACTCGCTGATTTTCCAGGGGAAATAATTTCTCGCGTAGCCAGTCTCTATACACTTGTACGCGATATATGGCGTCTGCGTGTTGTTCTGGAGTGACACCTTTTGCAGGTTCCCTTTAAAGTATACACCCTTTAGCTAGGAATAATAATGGGTATGATAAATGGAAGTTAGATCTCACCATAGGTCTATGCCATGTGGAGGTGGCATAAATGGCTTCTTCCCGAATTCATTCTTGTAATCATTGTAGAAGCTCTCTATTTTCTTCCAGAAGAAGAATATGTATGATCGAGTTGCTACCTATATATCCTCTGTTAGTGAACTTCAGCTCGAGTAAACAAGGATCAAGCAGTACGTCTTTGTGTAGCCACTCTTCAAGTGTATTTCCAGCAGCTTCGACTGGAGGCTTCTTATTCCAGAGCTCTTTGATAGAAATAATTTGCACATTTGTAGACAGGAAAGACTCCATGTCTTGCGCAAATTTGTCGAAGAGATCCATTTGCGCTCGATTTTGTGGGATGGAGTCCGTGAGATGGATCAAAGTGTAATCTCGCTGCATTTATAGCTATTAGTCCGGTAATGAATGACATATCCACGTTCTGGTATGAATTATCATACTAAAGACTTACAGTTTCATTTGTCTGTCTCAATTTTTCTCCATACCAGGCGGATACGATCCGTCCAAAATCGAAAATATCCCTGCTAAAAATACATGGAGTGTCGAATTGTCTAGGCCAAAAAGTTAAATTCCAAATATAGATAATAAAGTAAGAGAGAAGAGGTAAGAAAGAAATTTCACTCACGGTGCCCCTGACCACATTCCTTCAGTTGATATCATGCCACAACTAGGCCGCATGGAAAAGCATCCATTGACCTGGGCAGGCATACGTCCACTGATAGTAGCTGCAAGTCTATCAGTACCTCGATCCAAATCTTTCGTATCAGATTTGGAAAATACAATCGGTCCCAATCGCACAATCCAACCACTCATAAGCCGCCACCGCAGATGGTTGACCACTACTCCCCCCCGAAGGAGACTGATACCCATCACCACGGGGGTTGAAGGGTGCTTGATAATCAATACATTGTGTGGGCTCTGTGGTGCCAACCATAGAACACAATTGCGAAAGTCCTATTAGTACTGCGCCTTTGTCGATTAGTTTCTGGATGGCTGGTGCCGTGCGAGTAGCGGGTGGGTAAAGCTCTCGGTACGCCCTACTTCCGAGAGAGGTTTGAAACCCTTCAATGTCGAACATATCTTTGACTGTGATGCGTACGCCGGATAGTGGTGCGTCATTCTTTGTTTTGCTAGTTGCGACTAGGCGAGATGGGACGGCAATGCTTTTATAATAGTTTTGGTGACCTTGGACAGAGAGCCGGGTTGGCTTGTCAGCTGGAGTGGGTAAGAAACGAGGCTTGAAGGCCACAAGGAAGGCATTTATATCATCCTCATAGAGCCGATATACATCCCAGAGTTTGTCATGGCGAAGAATATAAGGACCAGGCAAGATTCCTGGTTCGCTATCACTGGCTGCTTCCTTTCCTGTGAAGCAAGTCCATGATGTATTCCAAGCTGCCGGAAGGTTATGAGCTGCTAGCCCTTCATTCACTAGGGATTCCTGCTCTAAAAAATCTCCGTAAAAGATGATTCCTTTGAGAAAATTTAATTTGAAGACATCGTCCCTTCTCAGAGCATTATCAACATAGTCCCGGACAGCATCGACCGCGCGAGACGGATCAGCCTCTAGATGTATGACCGTTACCAGACCACTCTTTTCTGGTACTTGAGGTATGAAGCCCTACAGTAATCAGCACATATCTTCGTTCATCAATCAACATTACCTATATAAGAGAATGACACTTACGTGACTCCCTGGATAAGCTGCGTAGTGGGCGTCACCAATACTGAATTGGCAAAACTCGATGAGATCCAAACCCTCGGCTTCCATTTTGTACGATTATTCACCTAAATATCTTTGGATCTATTTAATCCAGCATAAATCAGGAAGAATTTACTTCCTGGCATGAAATATATGATGGTCGCCAATCACCTACATTGATACACGATGGAGGTCATGGTATCACCCTGTAGTAAAATACAGATAAGGTAATCCAAACCATACGAGGGATTTTACTAGTAAAGCCAGCGTATTACTAGTGAGAAACGAATTGTTACATAACAGGGACGATCACGATGCGGGAGCTCTACTCCGCGTTCCAGTATAAATTCGTTGATAACCGAAGTATGTCGGCCAGACATTTATTCACAATGAAGAATTACTATATACCTCGTAATAAAGACAAAACAATAAATATAACATGCTGCCACGTCATATGACCCCAGAAATCTTTTATTTACTCCCATAATCCGCGCTCATTATTAGGATTAAAAGCATAGCTCCTCCGTTTCCGACCCTTATCATTCCACGGCCACCATGATGACCATGACGATGATGAGGACGAAAACCATGATCTTGGATCATATCGACTCCTTTTTGCTGGGAGACGGTTTTGTATAAAGTCAGGTATATACTGAGATCGTCGTTGATTCGTGAGTGGGTTCTTGAACCATGGTGGAAGGAGTGACGATCTTTGGGTTGAGAATGGAAATCGTGATGGTGTTGTAGATGTGAATGGCCATGGTAGAGAAGAGAACCATGAGCCAGGAGTATTAGTAGTCGTGGTGGCCGTAGTTGTTTGTCGCCGGAAGAAGTTTAAAGGATTATATTTGCTCATCTTTGACTGCTTCTGCTTCTCGAATTGCGAAATGACGCGGTCGAGTTGTTTTTCACGATGATCAGACTGTTGCTTGTGCTGGAGTTTGCGCCATTCCTGTTGTTCATTAGGATCTAGGCACCAGACCACTATATCGCCTTTTCGCCGCGAGTCGTCATGCCACGCTGTATTCCATGTTCGCCAGCATTCGCCATAGGAGCTGCTACGCAGTGAAGTACGAATTGTGGGTTCAAGTTGCGCAAAGAAGACTAGATAGTCCGGCCATTCATGAAAGGTAGCCTCCTTCAGCGAATGCGCTTGTTGATGAGAGTAGTAAGCTGTAGGTGGTGACCGGGGTGGCAACGTTGACATGTATGAGGGTCGACGAGGGATGTGCCAAAGACCGCCAATCATGTGATTTTGCAGGAATCCGGTCGGATTCGCGTAGAATTGGTCTGCTTCATCCAAGTATGCTTTCTTTTGTGCTTCATTCAGCCCCACAGGAGGTTCGCAGGACAGCGCCCATGCCTCTATAGAGGGAAACACCAAGTGTGACCTCCAAGGTGTACTATGACAGGGCATCAGAAAGCCCACAGTCATGTTCTTTGACGGAGCTTGCACCGGTTTGCCTGATTCTCCAAACAATGGACGCGGAGCGAGCAAGTGGCCGTAGTCCTCTTGGTGGGCATTGTGTCGTGCTCGCAAATAGGAGAGAACATCCGTCGGCCCGGGTGCATGTACTAAAGTGGTATAATATGCGATGAAAATGTTCACTAGTACCAGGAATAGCAACGTCAATCTTCGGGGCAGTTGAGCATTGGATGAAGATGAAATAGCTGGAAGGAAGAACGAAACAAGCGGCTCGGCTGTTATAATATGTAGAGCAGGCAACAAGGGATAAATGAATCTGACTTCCTTGTGCGCAATGATAGAGAGCACGGCCGGCATAACAAGTGATACTGTAGCTAGTTGATATTTTATTGAGCCTCGATGGCTCACCGTCGTTGCGTCACCGGGGCGCAAGGACTTGTAGAGTCCAACGAGACCAAAAGGAAGAGCCGTGGTTAGAAGGAGTGGGTATCCTTGTGAAAGATAGTAATGCCAGTCATTGTGGCCGTAGAAGATGGCAATGGACTGAGCAACGTTGACGTAGAGGAATTGGAAGATGGGAAATGCCCAGACGCCGTAGAAGAGGCGATCGATCAGAACCGAAAAAGCGAGGACAGAGGATCTATTGACAAGTGAGTAAATAGCCCAAATCAGGCCTCGTTTGTAAGACTTACCCGCAAAAGACCGATTCCCTCACAAGTATAAAGACAGTCGATCGTGGGCATTGAGATGCGGCAAACCCGGCCATGCATGCCCATATGATGATGTTCGTGGGGCGCAGAACGCAAGCCAGCGCTGCGAATAAGAGACATTTTCGGAGGCTGGATAGCGCTACCGTTAGAAACATGATGGTAAATATGTCTCCATCGAGCCCAGGCCATCTGTACCTTGACTGTCGACTCGCGCTTTCAAGAGTCTCATCCGGTTCATCTTGTTCTTCCCTTTCTTCCTCCTCTTCCGAGTCCACCTCCTGGTTATCGAGAAACCACTCCCACGGCCATAAGTACAGGGCGACTATGGTTAATGTCGTCTCTGCGGAATTCGAAAATGTTCGTGTTGAGCAAAACCATTGCCAAGGGCTCAGAACAGTTAATGCTAGCTATAGACAAATCCGCTTATTAGCCATGCTCTCATAAACAGACGCTGCACGTATTCATACCGTAGCCCATGCGCCATAGCTCTCAGTTCCATAAATCTTGTTGGACAATTTCCATGTGTAGTAGTCTCCGGTAGCGGCAACAAGAGCTTGGGCAATCTTGGGTGCTACGATGAGCAATTCGGCTGCATTTAGGGGGGACAGTCGTGCAACCCATGCGAAGGAGCCGGCAACGTAATATACGGCGGCAAAAAACAGGGGATGAATTGAGGATCGTAGCTCATGTCTCCATTCCTGCGCATCGCTTGCGATTAGTCCCTTTCCAACGTCTGCCAGGCCAGGAACTTACCCATGTGATCCAGGCACCGCTATCACTCCCGAACACAACTTGCCAGGCCGGCTCTAAAGACTGAAAGAATTCGTCGGGTTGAAAAAAAGTGCGCACAGTAAGCGCATTCAGTATGCGGAACGCGACGAGAAACAACAAGAGGTTATGAGGCGTCGCTTGAGCTTTGGCGCGTCGTCTGAGCCGATGGATGGAGTCAGCCAAGGAGGTATCCGTGCCGCTCGACGCAAGAGACTGCTCTGAGGCTTCCAGGGACATGATACCGGGTCAGCTGCATGCCGGAGCCGTGCGCAGTCAGATGAGGTCGGCAACGAGACCGTTGATATCAAAGGACAATTATTATGGAGCCGTGGGTTGTTGTCAGCGTGTCGATCTCGATAGTCGCGACGGTTGGCTGGGGAAACAAGGGTAGAGGCGGCTGCGGCAATCCACGGGGCCCCACTTAGTCGCTCGCCTGCAAGTCACAGTGCGCTCAGATAACGTATATATAAGTCACTGTATGATGGCTGTACACGGCTATATTACTCGTAGAACAGCTGTTTATTGTAGTAGCAAATACCAATCTTACGAGGAGTGAGACGACGCGATTGACCGTTGACGTAATGCGAACTACTGGCAGTTACGTACTTGACCCAATACGGTTAGCCCCATTTCTGTCACATGACTATACGCGCGAGGGCTTCACCAGCCAATCAGCAGCGAGAGAAAAGGAATGACATTCCGGCAGGAGCGACCTGGCCAATCACGTGCGGTACACCGGGCCGGGTCTCCGTCGGCCGGGAATGGAAGTCGCGACGAGCGGCTACACTTGCACTTAGAGGCCTAGTTCCATCGTCATGCCCGTGGACGGTGCGAGAATGGATCGTGTCCCTCTTTTTTTTGCCTTCCACCGATCTTACTCATATACGAAGGTTAGCCTTTTCATATTCTTCTTTCTTTCCTGCTCCGTTGAGCTGTTCGAGGGCTTTTTCCACATCTTGTCCTTGCCGTCATTCCACAGTCTCTTTTCCAGAGCGTACCCCGCCATATCTTGAAGATCTTCACGACTCAGTCACATCAAAGCCATTGACTGTTTTTATATGTTAGGCAGGTATTGTCAGTACCTGATCTAGGTTCCTCGCATCATGTCTCCCATCGCGATTGAAACCCAGGATGCGAACGTTGCTTTCAAAGACGACTCCGTTTACCACGCAACTTCTACCAACGCTGCTATCGCAGCCGAGCACGACTATGCCGCTCACAATTACCACCCTCTGCCCATTGTTTTTGCTCGCGCGTCAGGCACTTCGGTATGGGATCCCGAGGGTCGCCATTACCTAGACTTCTTGTCCGCATATTCTGCTGTCAACCAAGGTCACTGTCACCCTGAACTCGTCAAGGCTTTGGTCGACCAGGCATCCAGGTTGACCCTGAGTTCACGCGCTTTCTACAATGATGTCTTTCCCAAGTTTGCCGAGTTCGTGACCAAGTTCTTTGGTTTCGACATGGTTCTCCCCATGTGTACAGGTGCCGAAGCAGTTGAAACGGGTATCAAGATTGCCAGAAAATGGGGTTACAAAGTCAAGGGCATTCCTGAAAATCAAGCAATCGTGCTTAGTGTTGAGAACAACTTCCACGGTAGAACTGTAAGTCGGTCGTCGTAGATCGCTTTATCCACACCCAACCGATATTGATTGATGATTGTGTAGTTCGCCGCTATTTCCATGTCTTCCGACCCCGAGTCCCGCGACAACTATGGCCCGTACCTGCCCAACATCGGACACTGTATCCCTGGAACCAACAAGCCAATTGCCTACAACGACAAGGCCGCCCTTAGGGAGGCTTTCGAAACGGCTGGCTCTAACCTAGCCGCTTTCTTGGTTGAGCCGATCCAAGGAGAAGCTGGTATCGTTGTCCCAGATGATGATTACTTGCAGGAGGCCCGCGCTCTTTGCGACAAGCACAATGTGCTCCTCATTTGCGACGAGATCCAGACAGGTATTGCTCGTACCGGAAAGCTTTTGTGTCACGAGTGGAGCGGTATCAAGCCCGATCTCGTATTGCTTGGAAAAGCCATTTCCGGAGGAATGTACCCTGTCTCGTGCGTGCTCGGTCGCAAGGATGTGATGCTCACAATTGAGCCTGGTACTCACGGATCAACTTACGGAGGTAACCCCTTGGGTTCTGCCATTGCCATTCGCGCTTTGGAGATCATTCGCGATGAGAACATGGTTAACCATGCCGAGAAGCTTGGTCATGTCTTCCGTGACGGCTTGACGGCGCTCAACAGTCCTCTGATCCAGACTGTGCGTGGTAAGGGTTTGTTGAATGCCATCGTCATTGACGAGAGCAAGACAGGCGGTCACTCCGCTTGGGATCTGTGCATGTTGATGAAGTCCAAGGGACTGCTGGTATGTTTCCTACTTTGATGAGTGGTTAACGCAAGGTACTAATTTGAGACGAATAGGCCAAGCCGACCCACGAAAACATCATTCGTCTCGCGCCTCCCTTGGTCATCACAGAAGCCGAAATCAAGAGTGCTCTTGACATCATCAAGCAGTCTCTTGAGGAGCTCCCCACCCTCTCTGGCAGGAAGGAAGATGAAGTCATTCCTCCTGCTGAAAAGAAGGTCAAGATCGGAGTCGATAATTAGACGACATCTGTTAACGTGCTCAAATAACATGCCTGGCTTGTAGCTCGAGTCCGAGCCGGCATGTTTGAGCCCTGCCTACTTTCCACAAGGATCATTTTCCTTTAAGTGGACTGTATGGCACTTAGACGGAGCAACATATCAGGAAGAACTTGAATCAACTCTAGTATGATATATTAAGCTCACGCTTTTAGCTGAGTGGACTTATATTGTCAGGAGCTCGACCGACCGGCACGCGCCGTGTTATCAGGTTTATGTACTTCTGTCAGAGGTGGCTGTGTGCGAGGGGTTCAAGGGGGCACAAAAATGCCTCACCTTAGTAGGTGGTGGATCTGAGAGCTGTCGGTGTTGATTAAATGGCGCACAGTAATTGCTTGCCAAGCGGCATTGCATGTCTTAGCAAAAGTTGTCAATGAATTATTATTATTATACTCGGTATTATCAAAACTGCGGCTTCTTCGCTCTATTAGGTGAGTGTGTAGGAGATGTTCCCAGTAGCCACCTGTGGAGTGACACCCCCCTCGATATACAGTGATCTAGACCACTCAGCACATCCCTGCAAATCGCTCATCGACCTTGGAAGCCGCATGACAACCCAACATAAACAAGATACTGGTACTCAGTCCTCGTCAACAAGCAGATTCCACTCGTCAAGACAGTAGCAGACCGCTCAATACTACATGCACATGTTCAAACACCCGATATCCGATAATCCGCCATTTCAGCCCGAGAGCCCAATATACACCTATTTAACCAATCAACGGGAAATGGACGCTTTGAACGTATGTATGTTCCCTACAACAGCGACAAAAATGATGGGAAGAATTTCCCCGCGGTGGAAGTCTGGAATGCTCGCTATACGTCTGCAGTTGCAATCTCGGAGCTGCAGCCCTGATTCGAGCAATACGGCTCCTAGGTTTGTGACTTGTCAGTTACTCATGGATTTCAGTTGACGGAGAAGCAGTAAGCCAGCCCCACGAAAACAGAAAAAAGCAGGTGGAAAGGTGAAGAAGCTGCCTCGGTGCGGAGTTGAGAAAAAGCTTGTCGCTCACGGAGTAAGCCGAGAAGATGGTGTGCGTGGCAGTTTCGTTTCGGAGTTCGTGTGCTTTGTGTGTCTTGCCGCTTTAAGGAGCGCTTTTCCTGTTTCGAACGGAACAAAACATCATCCGGCACTGCTACGAAGACCGATGGGACAAACACGAGACGTTCATAATCCCAACCCTAGTCAACCCTAAATTCAATTTTGTAGGTCTCTTGGTCCCGATCTAAAAGGCTATTCCGAATTCGAGTCCTGCGTATTGTACACTGGCTCACCGGCGTGCGCCTCTCATATACATCCCATATCCTCGACTTAAACGAAGAAGGAAACGAAGTAACGGCTAAACCACGATTTCCTGGCATCCATCGAAATGGTCGCTTATTTGGACAGCCCCGGACGGGAAACGGGTGTGGTGGTATAGAGCTGCAATCTTTACATTTAACGATGGAGAGAGATTGAAGATCTGTGGGTTTGGGGGGATGACCATGGTTTGATAGGGGCGGCTGAAGGAGGCTGGGTCTGGGTTTAAATTTGTTGCAAATGGAAAGGCGAGTGGCTGGCTGATGGGCTTGTCCGGTGATATGGCTGATTACCAATGTATATAGTTTTCATAAAACAATCATTATATTCCATCAATAGATTCAAGTTACAGGCTTATTTGTGGTCCGATTTTCGCCCCGTCCCGTCCGTGCGGCCCGTTGTACACGAACCCCTGCCCAAGAAGGCAAAGCCAAGCCCTACTCACCACGTCTGTAGCGCTATCACAACTCAGCCTCAGGCGGGGTCTTGAGGGGCATTCTTCAAGTCGAACTTAAGGTTTTAAGCTTCTGTCGCGCAATGACAAGATTTCTCATTTTAAATCTAATTGATCGCATATCGGGTGGGAGTACATATGTACCTTTCCGCAGGCTGCAGGAACTTCGATACTAGGCTCTCCTTGCGAATGCGACTTTGATGAAGGCATCTTTCTGAATTGGCTGGTTGCTTCCCTCTGCGGGAGGTAACGGCGACAACGATCATACGATATGGCGACAGCAATGATGAAGCCCACCGCTTTCTATAACATTGCAGCGACGAAAATAATGATGGCGCGAAGGCGAAGCTCTCTCAGGTTCATTCCCACCGTCCTTCATTACACGCGGCGCATCACTAATCCTGTATTTTCCGATACAGACAAAAGAAAAGTCTATGGGACGAAGCCGCCAATCTCCTATCCAAAGAAGATCGAAAATACCTCAACTTCGACGACAAAGACCAAACAATCAAGACGACGAAAGGACAAACTCCGCAGCGAATCTTGGAGGATATCAAATCGCAGATCGAAGTAGGCAAACGTAAACAATGGAGATTTCGGAAGAGTAATGGTGACGAAGTCACTGTCAGAGAAGTGCTGGAGAAAGTTGCGAAATGGGTAAATAAGTTCATGGAAATTGGGGATACGGTGGTTCAGTATGATCCGGTGCATGCGGCTTTGCCGTGGGCTGCGTTGCGCTTTTTCTTGATGGTAGGTATGACCACAACTTCATTGCTATTAGTGCTAATTGGTATTGGCTAGATCACAATCAACGACGTCGAAAGATATGGTGCAATGATGGAAGGCATTGAAGTTGTCGCTGGCATAATCGCACGCTTTTCCGAAGTCGAAAAGAACGATCTCACCGGCCGATCAAACCTCAAGACACAGCTCGAAAATGGTCTCATCAAACTCTATGCAGCAGTATTAAAATACCTAGCTGAGGCGCGCCATCACTACAATTCGTCGACTGGCAAGAAAATAGCAAAATCGCTGATTCCGGTGGCCAAGTCTACGGCAGAAGAGCGGTTGGATCGCATATACAAAGAGGAAAACGACGTATATCGACTGGTGAATTTGGTCCAGGCCGAGAACCAGGCCAATCGGTTGATTTCGATTCAGGCGTCACTAATCAACTTGGAGGAAAACCTTTTACAAGCAAAATCAGCCCTCTCAGCGGCTCGGCGACGTCTGTTGGAGAGACTCGGTGCTACGTATACAAACGACAATTATGACGGCGCACTTTCTCTCAGACGGGACGGAACAGCAAATTGGATTTTTGATCGCGATGTTTTCAAGGCATGGATGAACAGGGGTTCTTCAAAGTCGAATCTCTTGTGGATCTACGGTGGGCCAGGGTTCGGCAAAACAGTGCTCGCTGCAGGAATGGTTAAGTATCTTCGAGAAAAACGACCAAAATCCGTGGCGTATTTTTTCTGCGTGTCAGAAAATGAAGCGAAACGCGATCCGTACGCTATTCTCACGTCATGGGTTGCCCAAATGATTGAGCAGAATGATGCCGCGGTCAGAATAGCAAGCCACTTGATTGATGTGGAGGAGCTGCGTGCCATCACGAGGTCTGAGAAGTGGAACATGTTTCGAAATATTTGTCGTGGTGTTAAGGATTGCACGTTTGTTATTGATGGCTTCGACGAGTGCTCTGGCCTCAACAAGACTTCTCGCTTTGGTACGGACGATGCACGGGCTCAGTTCTTGCAGGAATTAATCGTGGAGTTATGTGCTGCAAAGGCGAGTGCGCTTATGGTAAGCAGGGATACCGCTGAGATCCGCGAGGAGATATTCAGGGAAAAGGAAAATGAGAAAATCACTATTACCTCATATCAGATCACTGCAAAAGATACTCGCCCAGACATTGAAGACGTTTCAAAATACGTCGTTGACTTCAAACTGTCCAAAAAGCCAGCACAACTTCGTGAAGAAATTGCCACAAAAGCAGCGGAAAAGTCAGAGGGCATGTTCCTCTGGGTTCATCTGCTTTCCCAGAAACTCAAGCCAGGCATCAATGCAAGTCAGCTTCAGAAAGTGGTTTCCCGGATGCCGGCTGGACTCGAGCAGGCATATGAGCGTGATCTCACTCATATTGACAGCTTGGACGAAGATGAGCGACACCGGGCGACCGACATACTGCGATGGGTGTTGTTTGCCGTTCGACCGTTAACCGTTCGCGAGTTGGTAGAAGCCCTTATCTTGAATGGAAATATCGATGACGATAACCCATATCCCGAAGATGAACTACCGGACTCTTGGAAGGTCAATTACGTTGACGAAGACTACGTGAACGATGTTCTTCGACAACCTTTAGGCTCGCTGATTGAACTGAGAAGCCGCGGAGAGAATGAGCCGCTCTCCGCATATACGGTACACTTTGTACACTATTCTGTGAAAGAATACCTTCTTCGACCAAATGACGCCGGTATATCGAGAGCGCAGACTTTGTGTTTTCCGGATAACAAGTCCGAAAATGATCGGCTCGCAAAGCTCTGCCTGCAATATCTGTGCTATGATGTTTTTGGTAGTCACCGCAAACAAGTATCGACAAGGAAACAATTACGGGTATATCCTTTCTTGGTATATGCCGCAAGAACGTGGTTTCAGCACGCTGTTGCAGGGAATGCAATCTCGCCAGATATCATTGAATGCGCGAGAAGACTATTGAATCCTGCTACTTCAAATTGGGTCGTGTGGTCAAAAGTTTTCGATACAGCCGATGATGACTCTGATACCACTGACTCGGAGTCTGATTCCAGGGATGACACAGCATCGGGAGAATCTGATACCGATGACACGGAAAATGATGAAGACGATGCTTCAGATGATGGCGGGAATGAAGAAGAAGATTGGGAAGATGTTGATGATGATGACGATGATGACGATGAAAACGATGAAGACAAATTCGGGGGACCCTTATACTACGCGTCCCTTCTTGGTCTGCTCGATATTGTCAAACAACTCCAATCAGACGGTTTGGACGTCAATGCTAAAGGGGGAAAATATGGCACTGCGCTGCAGGCCGCTGTCGCTAAGGGCCATTTTGATACCGTCAAATTTCTCATCGATAACGGGGCTGACGTTTCTGTATATGCCGGTCTATACTCCTATGCTATTTGTGCAGCTGGGTCGGGCGGACACCTGGACATCATCAAATTACTACTCGAATCAGGGGCCGACATTGAGAGTGAAAACGACCCAGATAAATACCGGCTCATTCATTATGGCTCATATAATCCACAAATAATGAGAATATGCCTAGACCATTGCGCAAACATTGAGGCAAGAGATAGCAGAGGACGTACTGCCTTATATTGGACAGGAATTAGTGGCTATCTAGAGTGTGCGCAGATGCTAATCGACGCCGGAGCGGATATTAATGCCGAAGTTGAAGGTTGGGGATCACCGTTATATGCTGCTGTTAAGAACAATCATTTTGAAATCGTCGAGCTCTTGCTCGGTCGGGGAGCTAGGGTTGACATAAATTGTAAAAATGCTATGACGTGTCTACATCAAGCTGTGTTAAACAGCAGAGAGGACATTGTCGAGGTCTTGCTGGACCATGGTGCGGAGGTCGATGCACCTTACTACCTGGAGTCCACCCCATTGAGATTGGCAAGTGGGTTTCCTGGCCATTTACCATCAGCAGAGCTTTTGCTCCAGCATGGTGCAGACGTCAATCATGCGGATAATAGCGGTTGGACGCCGTTACACGTTTCCACTGCAGCTGGCCACGAGGCGCTTGTCAAGTTATATCTCAAGCATGGCGCTGATATTGAGGCGGAAACCTCCTCATCAATTACCCCATTGATGCTTGCCGCCTATGGTGATTCGGTAAGGATTTTGGAGATACTTCTCGCACAGGGCGCCGATCCCAAAAAATACGATATTAGCGGAGATACTAGTTTAGATTATGCGATCCATGGGCACCGTGACGAAATGATCTTATTGCTGCTCGGTCAAAATGTTCTGACTACTTCACCGGTCCATCCAGAAGATGAGGCGGCTTTCAAGAAGCAGAACATGAGTCTCCAGAAGGCAGTCTTCCAAAAAGACCGCGATCAAATAGAAGCTGAACTAGCTAATACCCCGCCATCACACAAGGGAGTCCTTCTAGATAATGCACTGATAACTGCGGCGATCGCAGGGTCAATCGAACTGACAGAGACCTTCCTGGCTATGGGAGCAAATGTAAAGTCTGCAACATCGAATCGAAGGACCGCTTTGCATTACGCCGCATTCTATGGGCATTTCGATGTAGTAAAACTTTTGCTTGATCACGATGCAGACCCTTATTCTCGCGATATGAACAAATCGTTTCCCCTGGAGTTGGCTATCCAAGGGGGTGGCAGAAACGCACCGTCGGTAAAATATTTGATTGAGAAGCATGGCTTTGGTCCGGATTTCTCCTCGCCAAGTGCCTCCTTGCTTGAAGCTTGTAAGTTGCCTGCCCGCAGTTCAAGATACTTGAACGCGTCATTTCAGTCCCCTTCTGACCACCTACCGAAAATAGGGACGAACATTGCCGGCACGCTTAAAGGATACTATTCGTACAACAGTTGGTGCAAAGGCAGGAAAGACGATATGTCATTTGATGTTATAGCTTGGAATGACGAGAAGAGCTCTGGTCCTCTCGGACAACCCCCGAGGTTCCTTGGCCATGGCTCAGATGTTATTGGCGAATTCGAGGTCTTAGGCTTCCTTCATGGAGATAAGCAGGTGACGTGGGCCAAGCTATATCTGGGTGAGGAGGGGCAGGGATGGTTATATTCGGGGGAATTTGACGAAGGAAAGTTGTCAATCAAAGGCTCATGGGGAAGGAACATGCAGTTGTGGCACGGTAACTTTGTGCTAGAAAAGGAGAAAGCCAACTGAATTCCCGATATAGTATCGTCTGTTTGATGTGGTGCATAAATAGCATACCTGAGTCGCCGGTGCGGTGGTCTTTTGTGTTCGATAGGCCAGCTGAAACTGAATTTCTGCAGGCGATTTTTCCGAAGCTGTTGGTATGGGAGCTTGCTTTTCCGGCTCTACCCACTCAAGAGTCCCTTGCATCGACCCAGATATCTTCGAAGCGTGTCATTGCATAGCACTCTCTCGGGTCGCTCTACTTGCTATAGGTATAACTCAATCCACCGCTCACCGAAATTGTCGTGATTTCTCATCCTCTCGTCTCATCAACCAGACATTTTCGTGGTTACGTCGCTTGTGGACTGTATAGTGAAATCGACCATCTTCAGTCGCGCCAAGTCCTCCTAGGGATGTGCCCTAATAACTTCTGAGAATTACTTTCCATTTTCGAAAGTTCAGACAATTATAATGTTCTTTAACTGATTGATCCCGCCTAGGCCACGAATTTTGGAAGGTACTTGCCCAAGGTTGATAGAGTTCTACTTGGTGAAGATATTCAGAGAGAACCGCCAAATCTGAGATGAGGCTGGACATTCGAAACGAAATCAATTCCTTATATTCTGGTTCGCTTTCAACTAGACGTTCAAGTTCGCCCAAAAGCTTTTTATGTCTAGCGTGTAACATCGGGCTTCTTTTATCCCTCAACATGCTGTGAATCCATAACAGATCTCGCTGAGTTTTGGTCTTCGCCATATTTCTCCGAGTTTTTACAGCCATCATTGTAGTGCCTAGCTCCTGAGGCTGTCGAGCCCATAGTGATCGCAGTAGCGGAGACGCCAGAGTTGCCATTCGGAGATCAGAGATTGGATCATTCATAAACTGTTTCAGAGCAAACTACAGGCATACGAATGCATCATACAATTCGGTGGGCAAGCTTTTCTCCGGTAATATTTCATGTTGATTTTTTGCAAGAAGTTGGCGTAATTCGATCAAATGGGAGTAAAAAGTGCTCCAAAGTTCAATATTCCTAGTGGAATCACGGACAACACCGCCCAAGGCGCGGTTCCAGAACATTGGGTGAATACATGGGTCAATTTAGGATGGATTTACTATGTATGTCCACAAGGATCTCCTGGATATGTTCCTTGTAATCATTAACGAACGTCTCAAAGTACCCAGAGTGTTCTCGCAAGGCTAAGAGATGATCTTCAGCAGCTGTGCGTTCAACATCAATGATGGTTATGAGTGCATCTAATCGAGCTTTGCAGAAAGTCGATAAGACGCGTCAGCCGCAACAGCAGCTAAAGAATGCCAATCTCCTGGTTCCTCGATTGTAGGTTCTGATAACACAATAAGATTCAAAACCATTGACTCTTCAGATATGTCGTCGGGGATTCGACGTACACATTCTAGTAGTAAATCACCGATCTGCTGCTGTTTTTCCGCCACCAAAAGTCAGTATCCTGGATGGAGTCCTATTCCATCAAGTAGCCAGTTAAATGCATCATGATCATCTTCCCAGGGTATGGAGAAATCACCCATACGCTCCAGCAATCCTGCTGGCTTGCTCCAATCGACGTTATCGAGGTCGAGGTCATCGCCATCCAAACACTCATCAGCCCAACCGCTCAGGAGACTGTCCCAAAGCATGGTAGCAATCGATACGGACGAATCCACTAGATACTTTTATATATGCTTGCAGGTTTGAAGTTGTTTTGACGATGAAGTGATTGTGGAGTGTAATATACACGTTAATCCGCTTTGGAGCTAGTACAATATGAGAGAAACAAAGCGGCAAGAAGGCGGCTTATCGACACGCGCGCGCACTTGGTATTGCCACACCACCGTTAGCCCTGACTGGAAGCTGCATTTCACCGATCTTTTCGGAGCTCGGATTTAAGACTCTCGGACTACTTTATAACGCCCTCTTTGTCTATCTATTCCCACAAAAAGAAGGCAAAACAGGTTGTGAAATGGCATTCCATGATCACTCAATTCTACTCTGAATTAGACACAATGAAACCCGAGCACAATGGTGGCAGCCTACGGAGTAGTTAGAATTGCCTAGGCAGGAGATATATAGATCGAGACGGCGTCCGCAACCGGGACTGGCCCTCCTCCCGCCAAAAAAAAGTGAGGTCCCACTTGGCTGCTCATAGTGAAGTCAATCAACACGCCCAACACAAGGCAAGCTGTTGCTATCTTGCGGACTTCATTAATCAAAATATGAATTCCGTGCCGCTTGAACCGGTTTCTCTCTTATTTCTTTCCCTTGCCCTTTCTTTCTCCTCTTCCCCTGCTCACTTCCATGTTATCATGCACCGGACATGAGTCTAAGCTTGCTGTGTCGGTTCTCATCTTATCTGTAGAGCAACTTACGTGCAGATGCTCTACCTGACTGGGGGGAGGGCGCTTCTAAACTTGATTCGGAGTACCATTGATACGATTTCTCGCCCACTGTGAGAGGAATGTCTGTTCCCCAATCGACCTCGGCGTTGACGGCCGCTGAACAACATCGAGAACAGCAAGAACAAGAAGCCGTAGCAGCAGCAGCAGCCGGAGATGAAAAAATAGCCCTCTCAAAAATCGACGCTACTTCTAGTCGCACATCAAGTATCTCTACTCCTGAAAATAGTGCCGAGCAAGGAGTTTCGGGAAAGGGGGCTGGTGCTGAGAAACGCAAATGGTATCAAAAATTGAACCCGCTTCGGCTACGCAAAATCCCTCCCGTACCGGAGGAACGGTCTGTATCTCCTGAATATGGTGCCGGTATTCTCAGCGTTATTTTGTTTCAATGGATGTCTCCGTTGATGAATGTAAGTGGTCTGCTAAAACCGTCCTCCGAAAGCACCTCGACTGACTGCGACTACTATAGACTGGATACCTGCGGCCTCTGCAGCTACAAGATATCTGGAAAATAAACCCCGACCGGTCTGTCCATCGCCTCAAAATTAAACTTATCGAGTCATTCGGACGTCGTCACGAACGCGGTGATAAATACCCATTGCTGTTCGCTATATACGACGCATTTTTCTTCGAATTTTGGCTCGGCGGAATATGCAACCTGTTCAGTTCTATTTTCATGGTTCTCTCGCCTTATATGACTCGCTACTTGATTGCTTATGCCACGGAGGCGTATATTGCAAAAGCGAACCATCAGCCGGAACCTGCCGTTGCAAACGGTATCGGATATGCTGTCGGTATTACCGTCATGCAAGTATGTCAAAGTTTATGCACCAACCAGTTCATCTACAGAGGTTTTTTAGTTGGTGCACAGCTGAGGGCGGTGCTGATTAATGTGATATTTGATAAAACCATGAAAATTTCAAACCGTGCCAGAGCCGGTGGCAGTCTGGCCGAGATTGCTGATCAGGATGGTCTGAAGGTTTTCGAGGGTAGCTTAAGCGGGCAAGGTTGGAGTAATGGGCGTATCATTACTCTGATGAGCGTTGACGCAGACCGTATCAACACCGCAATGGGCATGTTCCATCTAATGTGGTCATCGCCGATTGTCATTATCCTCGCAATCATCCTCCTGTGTATCAACATCGGATACAGTGCTCTTTCCGGATTTGCATTGTTGCTTCTCGGTATTCCTTCCCTTACTATCGCCATTAAAAGTCTCTTAAAAAGAAGAAAATCCATCAACTTCCTAACTGATCAGCGAGTCTCCTTGACTCAGGAGATCCTGCAATCTGTCCGCTTTGTCAAATTCTTTGGATGGGAAAGCAGTTTCATGGAGAGATTGAGAAGTATTCGCCGGTCAGAAATCCGTGCGGTACAAGTTCTCTTAGCTATTCGAAATGCCATCTTGTGCGTCTCGCTGGCGATGCCGACCTTTGCATCAATGGTTTCTTTCGTCACGTATTCCTTGTCGCAGCATGTGCTTACCCCCGCACCCATTTTCTCGTCGTTGGCCCTTTTCAATTCTTTACGTATGCCATTGATGCTCTTCCCCCAGGTCTTGGGTCAAGTCACGGATGCATGGACTGGTCTCAAGCGTATTCAGGAATATCTGCTTGAAGAGGAAGTCACAGACGACATCAAGTGGGATCACAGCATGGACGAAGCTATCATGCTGGAAGACGCTTCCTTTACTTGGGAGCGAACTCCGCCTGAAGAACTAGGCCAGAATGGAGGAAAGTCCAAGAAGGACAACAGGAAAAAGGAAGCACTTGTTGAACCCGAGGTTCCTGAAGATGTCATTCCATTCAAGATATCGAACTTGAATCTTTCTGTCAAGCGCAACGAGCTCATCGCAGTCATTGGAACAGTTGGCTCAGGAAAGACATCACTACTTGCCGCTCTGGCAGGCGACATGCGACTAACTAAAGGATCAGTTCGTCTAGGTGCGTCCAGAGCATACTGCCCTCAGTACGCCTGGATTCAGAATGCTACTGTTCGAGGAAATATCAGTTTTGGTAAAGAGTTCGATGAAACGTGGTACAACACCGTTGTTGATGCATGCGCTCTACGCCCCGATTTTGACGTTTTCCCTGATGGAGACAGCACAGAGATTGGAGAGCGTGGTATTACCGTTTCTGGTGGTCAGAAGCAGCGTCTCAACATTGCCCGTGCCATCTACTTTGATTCAGATATCATCTTGATGGATGACCCTCTTTCCGCAGTAGACGCGCATGTCGGCCGCCACATCATGGATCAGGCAATCTGTGGCTTGCTGAAAGATAAATGCCGTATTCTTGCAACTCATCAGCTTCACGTACTTAGTCGCTGTGATCGAATTGTGGTCATGGATGATGGTCACATCAACGCTGTGGACACCTTTGACAACTTGATGCGTGACAACCTGCTATTTCAGAGATTAATGTCTACCACCACACAAGACCAAGAGAGCTACAACGAAGAAGATGAAGAGGAAGTGCGAGACGAAATCGAAAAGGTTGAAAAGGAAGAAGCGGCGCCAGCCAAAAAGATCAAATCTGGAAAACAGACAGCGCTGATGCAGCAAGAAGATCGAGCCACTACTGCCGTAGGATGGGAAGTGTGGAAAGCTTATATGCTTGCTTCTGGTCACGTTCTTTATCCGATTTTCGTCGTTTTGGCCATTGTTCTTACCAATGCTTCTAACATCATGACAAGTTTCTGGCTAACTTACTGGACTTCCGGGAAATACAACTTGACTACCGGTCAATACATCGCCGGTTACGCCTCGCTTGCTGCACTGCAAGCTATTATCATGTTCGTATACTCGACCTTACTCAGCGTTGCAGGAACGAATGCTAGTAAGAACATGTTACAGAAAGCCATGACGCGGGTTCTGAGAGCGCCGATGTCATTCTTTGATACCACGCCTTTGGGCCGAATCACGAATCGATTTTCAAAGGATGTCCATGTTATGGACAACGAGCTGGGCGATGCGATGCGTATCTATGGTCTCAACATTACCATGATCACTGCTATTATCATCTTGATCATCGTGTATTTCCACTACGTGAGTTTTCCAGAAATTAAGTTGTTGGGGGCTGATATGCTAACTAACGATATGCAGTTTGCTATCGCATTTGGGCCTTTGTTGATCCTATTCCTCGTCGCAGCCAACTATTACCGTGCATCAGCACGAGACATGAAACGATTTGAATCCGTTCTGCGATCTCATGTCTTTTCTCGCTTTAGCGAGTCCATTTCCGGAGTCGCCAGTATCCGTGCGTACGGCTTACAAGATCAGTTCAGTCGCGGTATCAGTGAGGCAATTGATGAAATGGACAGCGCATACTTTCTCACATTCTCTAACCAGCGATGGCTCAGTGTCCGCCTTGATGCTGTTGGTTACATCATGGTGTTTGTCACCGGTATTCTAGTCGTGACGTCCCGATTCAATGTCTCCCCTAGCATTTCGGGTCTTGTGCTATCTTACATTCTCGCAATTGTGCAGATGTTGCAATTCACTATTAGACAACTAGCTGAGGTCGAGAATAACATGAACGCCACAGAACGACTGCACTATTACGGAACTCAACTCGAAGAAGAGGCACCTGTCCACCTTGGCGAAGTTGAACCTGAGTGGCCTACAGAGGGCAGAATCACATTCTCAAATGCCCAAATGCGTTACCGCGCTGGTCTCCCTCTTGTTCTTAGAGGATTGAACATGGACATTCGCGGCGGCGAGCGAATCGGAATCGTTGGACGTACAGGAGCTGGAAAGTCCAGTATCATGTCCGCACTCTTCCGTATCACCGAGCTATCCGGAGGAAGCATCACAATTGATGGCAAAGATATCGGCAAAGTCGGTCTTCAAGATCTTCGTTCACGACTCGCTATCATCCCTCAAGACCCAACTCTCTTCCGAGGAACGGTGCGATCAAATCTCGATCCATTTAACGAACACAACGATTTAGAGCTATGGGACGCATTGCGAAAGTCCCATCTAATCGGCGAACAACCCGAGGGATCCGAGCTAGAAGAATCCGATGAAGAAAAGACCCAACAAGCCCAGACCCAAAGCTCAAACCGCATCCAACTCGACAGCACCGTCGATGAGGAAGGTCTCAACTTCTCCCTGGGTCAGCGGCAACTGATGGCCCTCGCGCGCGCGCTGGTTCGCAACTCTCGCATCATCATCTGCGATGAAGCTACTTCATCTGTCGATTTTGAGACAGATCGCAAAATCCAACGCACCATGGCCACTGGGTTCAAGGGCAAGACCCTGTTGTGTATAGCGCATCGGTTGCGCACAATTATCACTTATGATCGGATCTGCGTTATGGATCAGGGACGAATAGCGGAGTTGGACGCGCCGTTGACGTTGTGGGAGAAGCAGGATGGGATTTTCAGGAGCATGTGTGATCGGAGTGGGATTGTGAGGGAGGATTTCTTTGCGGGTGACGATGCATAAACATCTCTGTGGATGTGTTCGTCTCATCTAGTCCCAACTGCATACGCATAGAGATAGTGATGTTTGTATATAAAAAAGCATTATTTAAAAAAAAAAAAAAAACTATCCCAAGACTATTTCGGAAACCGTCATTGGCTTCTCGGTATACACAAAAGGCTCGTAACCACTAACAGATCGACCCTGAGACGCAACCTCATACCCCAAAGATGTCTTCTCAAGTAGTCCACCCTCAAAGCGAAGCGTAACATCCGTTTCCGAAAACAAGGCTACTAAATCTTGCTGCGCTTTATTGAACATCAATTCAGTCGCTCCCTTGAGTGGTAAACCTAGCATACCTCCCGGAAAGAGGATATGCGCATAAACGGATATGGTCCTGAGGGATGTAAGCTCTGTGCGGGTCAAGACTAGCGCTGATAGGTACGACAACAGGCCGAATATGGATGATTGGCAATTTTGTAAAATGAGGTATTCAAGTGAATCCGGGAACCCGGCGGGTGGAAGACCCAAGAAGCGTTGGTCTAGCTGCAAGAATTTCATGCGCGTGTATTCCTTGAATGAGCCGTAAGTGCTGCCGTCCCAGTCAAAGGCCTGGTATATAGAATCTGTCTCTAGGGAGACTCGTAGGTCTTGTAGATTCGATTTCTGGCAGTCAAGCGCCGAATACAGCTCGACGGGGCTGAATTGTTGGTCCTGTTGATGTGGTTCGCGGCGGTTAGTAAATGAAAAGACTTTTAGTTTTTTGCAAGCACTGATCAGAACCTGAATGTTTGAAGCAGTTAAACAACTTTTCGCAAACGATAGATGTGTAGTGGGGAGTGTTGGAGGGAGTAGCATTTGGCTCGGTCGATTCGACCGTAACCCGTTTGATTTGATCTTGGGAGCGCCTAAGCAATCGGTGATCCAGATGATGTTCAGTTTAGGTAATAAGAGAAGCAGCGCCGTGACGCGGTCAAATTCTATCTCATCTTTTGGCGCGGCGGAACTTTTGAGACACAGGCTCTCGATTTTGGATAGACATGAGTATCCGGTGGCTGGCTGCTGGCCGAGCGCCGATAGTAGCGCCAGGCTATTTCGATCCACATAGATAGTGAGATCTTTTAGGTTAGTTGTGCAAGAGACAAGTAATGCGGCCAGAACATTTGGCTTCGACTTTGATGCGGTTAAAAATTCAGAGACGTCATAAGTCCCTTCGAGTCTGTGGACTGCAATACTGAAATTCTTAGCCTCATCTGCGTCTGAGCTATATTCTCCCCCGACGTTCCATCCTGGTATTTGTCCGTATGATTCGAGGAAAACGTTATTGTTTCCACTGGTCGTCACAGCATCAATCCTCAGAGACTGAATCCATCCCGCTACCTGCGGAGAATTGGTGATCGTCCGCGTTAGAAGGAACAGCGACAAGGCACCCTCCACACTATCACAGTCTTCCAGATCTATCTCGTGGTAAAGAAGTGGCCGGGCTATACCAGATGTGATCTTTGACACCGTGCACCACGCTCTTAGGTCCGAAGCGTATTCAGCGGACTGTATAATGCAAACGACGAGCTCAAGAGGGAGATTTGAAAAACCTCTCATCACAGTGATATCGACAACGACTGTGTCGCTTTGTTGTTTTTTTTTTTTTTTCGGTATGTTGCAAAATGGCTATCGTCCGATTCAACGAAAGACAGAATAAATCGCGCGCTGATCGCGATCAGATGTAAGATGACGTGAGAGACTTCGGGGGCGCATAGTGGGGGATCGGATCCTCATTAAGCGAAACGGTCAGTGGTCCAACGAATGCCTGAGTGCTTTTTTGGTCATACACTGTCAGTAGTACTTTGCTCTCTTGGGCCATATATGAGACTTGGTTATGGAGCAGGAATACTGAGGTGTGGATCGTTTGGTTGATGAAAGGCCGGCTGGGCTGATGCCTGCTACGTACGTCATATCACATGCACGATGCGATTAGTCATCAGGGACCAGGGGGTAGACTCTAACTCGCTGTTTGGCTCGCTCTCATCTGCGGGCGCTCCACTCTGATTGAAATTGTACATAGGCCTGAGAGCCTACACCAAATGGGGCTTAGTCTCGATTAATTGGGAATAGTAGATCCATGCTTCTCCTCTTCCCCGTATCACCTTCTCGCGGCATTTACCTCCCAGCTCACGCTCGACACACAGCTCAATCGCGGTAAAATGCCTGCCAGCATCCATCGATAAGCTCGGTCATGCGAAAAATCGAAACGGCGCTTGCAGGTCACGCCAGTTGAGCATTTGGCCCTGGAATGCACGCTGGAATGAAGCAGCTGGGTTCAGCACCGACCCTCTCCCCAGGTGGATAGCATCACGCCACAGCAATCGGGGTACGTATACATCGTTCACTGTTCCAAGGTCAACGGTCGAGGTTTCACCGGTCTACCAGAGACAGAACTCCAGTGTCTAGATACCTAAACTGCAGATAGGATGAAACTCGGACCCAAGGCAGATAAGAGATAGAAGTACCCAAGGAAAGAGGCGAAGGTAACAAGCGGTTGCACAGTTTGCAAGCCCCTATCCCTGGCGGGAGGAAAGAATTGACCCCTTGCTTCCATGGTAGATTTGGGGTTTCAGGGACTCGGATCGCCCGTTGATCAAGTCCGCACGCTATTACTCTACTAAACTCGGAAGAAGTCAGACGAGCAACACATCAACGAGTTGTCCACGGAGTACGTACTCTGTATCTAAAGAGGTAGAAGAATCACCTGATGGCGTTGACATCTATCTGTGATGGGCCATGCCTGCATTAATCATGCACCTAGTAACTGACTAACTACTACTAGCAGACTTTACAAGCTTATTTAGCTTTTGATTTTAATGAAGAAAAAGTATGAGGACCGATAACCAGGGATTGCGACATGAGCGAAAGAAAGGTTCGCTTTCTAGCCTAAACGAGAACCGTCTTCAATGTAACCCCCAATTCATGTTTTTTCGATGAAAAACAAGCATAGTTTATGATTAGACTGGGTGTCTCCAAGGGATAGCGACAGTAACGCACGTAGTGCAGAATGGTCGGTCTCCCGGCAGCTTCTTTTGCTGTACCAAAGCGGCAACAGACAGACTGCATGCATCAACGCACTCCCGTTGTTCGACGGTAATTTTTTTTTTTTTTTTTTTTTTACACATAGCTGATAGATTGATTGACTCTGACAATCTGCATGCGATTTGCCATGCTTTCGGGTTGTTTCCTAATTTATTCGTTCGTTGGCTTGATGGTCATAAGTGGTCTGATATACCTGGAGTCACCCGTGGACTCCTCCTTTCATCTTCCTTTCTGTCATCTACCTTCCACAACTACAACCACCGCCCCTGGAATGCGACATCTTGGGTTGCTCAGCACCACGAGTTTTCTACACTGTCGCTCAACCGAGGAATGCCCAATACCATACAGAAGCTTTCGCTCCTATTCCTAAAAGTGTAACTCAACAAACTTTCGGCTATTTCCCCCTCCGCATGGTTGTTGGACAACAACTTGGAACTAGCCGTCATCTGAGGATTATAATCCACTTACGGGGCGAAGCAGGTCGTCTGTCGACAGTGGCTAGCCCAGCGTTATCAACTCACTCACTCCCTCCCCAGCTTGATCTTCTCTGCATCTCGTTCAAACGAACCTCTCGTTCAGGCGCTACTCACAATTTCATTCCTTTGACAACTTGAAAAAAGACGAAACTTGACTTGAATTGCTCGCACGTGCCCCTTTTTCTCTGGTCCTCGCGGCTCGCTCTCCTTCCTTATATCCACCTATACACACAATGTCTCAATCAACCGAATTACCAACACAGGCCGTCGTCGGTGCTACGATTATACATGAACCCAGCGAAACACCAAGACAAACCAGTCACTTGCGGGCCGAGTCGCAGAATGCATTGACAACCTCACCAACAATCACATCCCTCGCACAAGGTCCAGGAGAATTCGACCCTCACGTGGGCGCTAAGCCGTGCTCCCCCTTTTATTCACATGATATCAACAACAATTCCCTCGAATTTCTCAAGAACGAAAGCACGATAACGGCACAACGATATGGCTCGAACGATATGGAAAGTGGCACACCATCTACACCGCAGAAGCGATCGTTGGAAGTACATGGAAGGTGTCAACAATCGAAGCTGTGGATTCAGAAGAAGAGGAAATGCGACTGCATGTCATCGCTGACTAAGAGGCAGCGATTGTACGTCAAGCTTGTGCTGGCACTGTTTATTGTTGGTGCTATGATCGGAATCGCGATGGGGATCACGGTGGCAGTGGGAGGAGGAGTCTGGAAGTCTGCCAATAGTCGTGGGTCGTTTGGGGGATAGCCAGACCCTGCAGAAGGTCACTGCTTTTTTGATTCTGTGCGATTAGCCAAAGTGCTCCTTTTGATATATACCCTGTTAATGTCTCAGTATTTTTCCTCTGTTCGTTTGGGTTGCTCCTGATGGAGATTCATTCGCTCCGACAGGATTCGAGCTGCACGTTGTTGCAACGGCGTTTGCGTGTTGATATGCATTACAAATATAAAGCATGGCTGGTCCACAAGTACAAATCAACCCGGTCGTACAGCATTGTTTTAACGTAAGCAGACAGCTAGGAGATGATGTTTCTCAAGGGAACGCATAATTTTTACTCCGGGCCCGAGACAAATATCACGTGACCCCCACCTATATTTCTCCCGCACAATTTCCGCTACAGATAATTTTTCCTTTTCTCTTTTTTCTCACATCAAAAAAGCTAACAGAATCAGCCACGACCATCGTTCCGTCTTTTCTCCCACAGCGATGTGTTGCCATGACTCTTCTAGAGTCAGTGATTCTGGAGAGAAATACTCCTCGATAGGAAGTTTCCTTTCCGTTGAGTCCTCTTCAGTGAGGGCGATGGATGGGGAATGCTGATGACGGGATACATGCATTCATTTGCATCACAGATTTGTATTGATGTCAAAACAAGTATGGGGTAGCTTTTGGGTGGCTTAAATAGTTCATTCGTCACCTAGTAAGCTCCTATTGTAGTATTATATTGGCTGGCTCATTGCTATTCGTAGTTGCGATTCCTTCGAGAGGCGTTCGGCCAGGGCCATCGCAGCGCATCCTTGAATGCCAATGTCAAAACATCCCAGTTCTGTGCAATGGACAACGTCAGAAAATTCTGTCTCGATCGGCCAATCATGGCTTGGGCTTCAATGAACAATGTTAATTAAAATTGTTATGTGTCCTACGGCGCGCATTGAGATTTGAGCCAGGACTTCAACCGGAATGTTATGTCCATTCCGACTTCCCCAAGGACAACCCCTGGCGTTCAATTGCCAAGTTATTACCCTCGTTCCACTCAGAAACGTGGGTTCTGTCGACTTACATGAACTGTAAACCAGATGTCGGCCATTCTTCATTGCATTCTCTATGATCTTAAGCACACCATCTAGATTCATTTTGTTGTGATGCTCCGCGCTGGGATACATTCCTCGCTTCAGATGGAAAATCCACGATGTCTCTGCAAGTAGATAAAGCTACCTGTACTCGCAATGGCACAAAGACTCTCTTTGAATTGTTTGGTCAGCGACAGCGTTGACGACAATCGGTAAGTTGTCATTCGTAGATTTTGTTTTTGTTCCATTTGTCCTTCATTTGAATCAGTCACTCATTACTTTGTTACCGTGCCTCTTGTTCCCCCTGCGATACAACCAAAAAGATGAAGACCGTCTACACTGCCATTCCCTTGGCTCTGTTGGCTGCCGTCGCTCAGGCTGAGTCCCAAGCTCTCGGCGCCAAACAATCTCGTGATGTTGTGAGTCACGAGGATCATGGTCATGACAACGGTGGTCATGATTTCCTGGGCGACAACAGTGAGAAAGGTGATTTCCTGGGCGACACTTATGACCACGACTTCCTCGGCGATGGCTTTAACGAGTCTCACAAGCATGTTCAAGGCGGACATGGTGAACCATCTGCTGGAGGCGAAGGTGACGGTGACCTGGCTCCTGGATTCGTTTCTTCGTCGACCGACTCTCCATTCGGCGGACCACACAACTTCAATGAACAGTCTGGCCCAGATGTCTTTACTGGAGACAACGAGATTGACGACGGTGTCAACAACGACAACATCGTCATCACCCCGGTCAACAGCTTCCAACAAGCCCAGGCTCAAGAGCAGGACGTTAATGTCGTACCCCCTCCCGGTCCTCCACATGGTGGTCCTGGACCTGTTGAGCACCAACCCGAGCAGCTCCCGCCCCAACAGCACTCGGAGCCTAAGCAAGCCCCTCCCGAGGAACAGCATGACGCACCCGCTCCTCCTGCCTACAAGCCTGAGCCTCAGCCTAAAGTGGTGACCCCTGAGCCGACTCCAACTTCTTATACACCTGCTCATGCTCCTGCTTCCAATCCTACTCCTGCTCCAGTCTACGACCCAATCCCCGAGAGATCTGAGGGAGAACCCCCGTGCCCTGAAGGCGAGGATGGTAGCCAGCCTGTGCCCCAGCCACATGGTGCTGACGCCTATGCACCGCCTGTTGCTGCTAAGGGAGATGCCAAGCCCTACCCTGAGGGTAACCACCCTGAAGCGTACCATGAGGGTCATCCCGATAGCAACCATCCAGCTCCGGGAAACCCGTTCCAGCCGCCGCAGCCACCCCAGCCTCCACATGTTCAGCCTCCCTTCCCTTTCCCACGTCCCGGCGACGCCGATGATGATGATTATGATGATGATGACTACTCTTTGCCAATTCCTCATCTTGGTCCGCACCCAGGCCCTGGTGGTGAAGAGAGACCTGGTAGCTACTCTGCCCCTGGACCTCATACTGGTCCTGCTGGTCCTTCTGATCACGGCAGCTACCCTGCTCCCGAGCCCGAGAAAGGTCATGACAGCTATCCTGCTCCTCCATCTGGGCCAGGTTCCAATAGCTACCCTGCTCCTCCATCCGGGCCAGGTTCCAATAGCTACCCTGCTCCTCCGTCCGGCCCAGGTTCCAATAGCTACCCTGCTCCTCCAACTGGGCCAAATCACGTCAGCTATCCTGCGCCTGTTTCCTACCCTGCGCCGGGTGACAAAGATGAGCATGGTACCTACCCACAGCCGCCCTCACCTGGGTCTTACCCTTTACCAGATCACGACGGCTCTGGTAGCTATGACGCACCACACCCTGCTCCTGGTGGCTACACTCCCCCTGCTCCTCAGACGTACAGTGAACCTAGCCCTGGTCAGCCCGAGACCAAGCTATTGCCTGGGTCTGACTCAATCAAGCCTTACTCTCCTGGCCATGAATACAGCAAGCCTCCCACCCAGCCGTATGTGCCTCAGGTGACCCCTTATCACTTCTCTTCGGCCAAAATCCAGCCATCTCCTGCGCCCTCTTCGAGTCATCGTGCTTCTTATGGGTACTCTTCTCACTCTCACGCTGCATCTCACACTACAACATCTTGCTCGTATACCAGCACCACTCACAAGACTGATGCTCCCAGCCCTACTGCCCCGAACCCCGTGTCTCCGTCCACTTTTATCGGTGGTGCCGGTACCGTTGGTGCTCCCGGAGGCCTTGGCATGGCTGTCATTGGTGCTCTGGCCTTCCTGTTGTGAGCATGCCTCTATCATGTATTGGGATTAAAGGGTCTTCTCGCGTTCAACTACAGTTTTTATCGTTGTCCCAAGGGCTGGATTCGGCACGCAGATGACTCCGTCATCTATCCACTCGTTTATGCCAAAATTTACGATATTCAGAGCTTTCTGCTCTAGTCTTTCATTTATTTTGTTGACGATTACCGGCTCAAGTATTTTCTTCACTCCCAGAAACATTACCGATCAGCCAGTTGTTCAATCTCTTGTACAGCTGCCCAATACACTTAATGTCTACTACTTGAGCGTGATTATACTCATGTCCTATACACTATTTGTCTTTTTCATTTTTTGCCATATAATACACGTTTCGCTGTGTTTTGTCTGTGTTTAATATTGTAGAACCATTCACTAGTTTTTCCGGATGGACTAGGCTTGTTATTTGCCTGCTACGTCTTGGCTAGTTTCTATCGATACTCTATCTCATAGCTTTCATACGTGTACTAAGATCTAGTATGGCACAGGCCTGACCATCATTGAACGTACATCCCACAAGCAAAGTGGTTTACTTCAACGTCAATTCAACGCTCTCGGCGGAGTTTACTCACACGTCTGAATGTTGGAACATCAATAGTATAACCGCCGGAGCCCTTCCTCAAGCCTTCACTATGACTTTCTAGTCAATCATCTGCATAGCGAAGGTAGGGTAGATCAAAACAACAACAAAAATCATTGGTAGCGACGATACAGAGGAATGCATGCGAAGTCGTAAGCGCCGTTCCATGAACATCGTATCCTAAAATAGAGTCATAAGGTGAGCGAGTATATTGATACTCGACACTATACGGGATTATCAGCCATCTGTACAAGATACCGAAAGGTATGCAGTGAAAGTGAAAGTATTCAGGTACTGTAACAGACGATACCAGTAAAACGAACCTGTCTAGTGCATACACGTACTGACAAAACACATATCAAGTCAAGACGACGATGTGAGATGACGCCGTGTTGGGATGGCACCAAGGTATGAACAAGGCCAACATGCAGAAGGAATGGCTGGACTGTTTCTGAAAATAGCATCAATGGATCAATCAGTATGGATAATATCGAATGATAATTGAGAAACGGAGTTTGAGAGGGAAGGAATAGAGTCATTAGACTCGTTGGTAGTAGACTAAAGGTGAGAAAGAGGTAATACTAACCGTTGTCAAGGGTTGTCATTCAATTGTCTAGTGTCATGCATGGCAAGTAAGCTTGGAGATATTCTATATATATCTCATGGACAAACAATGTTGACGAATAGGAAGGAGTGGAAGAGGATCAGAACAAGAGATGAAGAGAAAGAAGTAGGAAGCACATGTGAAGTAGAAGGACAATGCGAAGAGAAGGAGGGAAGCCAGGTAGATGATTGAGCGAATGTTGAATGAAGGAGGTTGTAGGCATGCATCTATTCCATGCAGGTACCAGAGTGGAGATCCTAAGGTACGGTATTAGCTCAAGCCATGAACAAAAATAGAAAACATTAAGTAGACATCAGAGCATGAGAGTAGATTATTGGATGAGGAACAAGAGATAGAAATGGGAAGATGGCCTTGAATACCATAGAGGATGGCTTCATGACTTCAAGTCATGATGTAGCCGCTTGCGACGTAAGATAAGTGGAGTCAGAGGCATGGGATGAACAGAGAAACAATGAGGTTGGATGAATGTTATTGAGGGCGTAGAAAATAGAAGTGCATGAAGGAAATTGTTAATTTTAGAACAGTTAATGTAAAAAGCAATCTATCACAAGTACGTGGAATAGTTAAGAGGACTTGAAAGCTGTTTCTCGGGAGGGGATCTATTCTTAGAAATGGCCGGTCGGGTCTCCACACTCTTACGCTTCGGATACCCAGGATGCCGAGTTAGGGCTTCTTGACTCTTATTGACTCGGCCAATCTGGTGGCAAGATTCAAACAATGAACACTTAAAGCGCTTGCTGACCGGTTTGAAGCATAATTAGCACATCCATATACTCTTAAGCTCATCAAAAACGATGGAATGGCTTTACTTACACGGTCATGGTGCTCCATTTCGTTTTCGATTGTTTACTTTCTGTAATCACAGTTAGGTAATTTATTGTAGGCTTTGTAAGTACCTGTAATTCGTATAAACTCGTTCTACTAATGGAATTTTTTAGGGTCTTGGAAGCCCCGCCTCTCGCAATCGATTTTGGAGGTGGCCTGTCTGTAGGTCGGTGTCAAGGATACAGCACATGCATACATACACGGGATGTTACAATGCAGGCTGCTTCCAATATTAGCATCTTCAGGAAAAATTGGTCGATCAATTTTTTCGCACAGTGGGTCTCCATGCAAGACTACCTACCTACGTGAGAAATTACCAGCGACCCCATGCCCATAATCATGGCATGACTGACCAATAGAATGAGGTAGGCCTGCAGTGGTTGATCACATCCTTTAATTTTGATGCTTGTTCTGATATTGCGAGTCGTTGTAGTCTGTGCAGCAGGGATCCGTTACAAGTACGTAGATAAATACGTAACACTAGCCTGCCAGTGCAAGATAAGAAATTTGGAACTCAAAGGGACAGTATCACCTACCAAAACGGAATTTCCATTAAGATACGTCGATGAGTCTTAACGTCGGTTACAACTCATGTAAATCTGCTCCGTTATTGTTCCCTACGACTCAGCATCGCTATCGTCACCTGATTCCCTAATGGTGGGGAGGCCAGAGTCAAGGTTCATTGGTGTCATTCAAGGCGCTTGTATCCAACTCTTTGTTTCCATATTAAGGCAAAGACACAAACCCGCTATTGGTCATGCTCCAAAAATAGTCCGTCAGAACGATACCGTATTCAGCCTAGTGGTCAAATTAGTTAGGACAAATTGAAATGTCGGACATGGTTTCTAATAGTGTGTGTATCCTATATAGCGGCCAGGCCTTCCGAAACCGGCTAGAAGCCGACGAGAGTCGTAAAATGTGCACTAGCCACATAAACCCCGCATAGGGTTGTTGATGATAGCCTATCAGGTGGTGATTGACTCAAGGTTTGTTGACGAGGTCGTGAGACGCATGACACTAGTTCAATCTAGGGAAAGCGCCAGCGCTTAAGCTACGATCAAGACTGGACTGATATTTTAGTGCAGGTGGGGCTAAAACGGAGCCATTATTTACGGACCGCTACCCCGGGTACCCTTTCCGTTGTTCTTCCTCTTCGTCCCGTGTGTTATGGGCCAATCACAGGCCCACGACACAAAACATCCCAAATTGCAATCATAGTTCGATCAGTACAGCTGGCTAGGTTACGTTTGCCAAATCCCGGTAAGCGATGGCATTTTTTTGTAGTCCTTTACAAGGTATTTTGGAAAATCCGTGAAGAATCTTCTCGAGCATCTAACTTGGATAGGGTAGGGTATCGGTACGTCTCCCCCCGTTGTTGAACATGCATATGCAAAGCAGGGGAGGCTACCTTCCTGCCTGACAGTTTCATCGGGTTTGGACTGCATACTCTTAAAAAATGACAGGGATGCCTGGATTCTGCAGAACTTTTCCCCCAAAAACTGATGCTATTGATCGACTTCGCTTGGTTTATGGGCTCCGAATGATGAAGAAGTATACATAGAGTAGCACGTGTCGTTTCGTACGTCATTTAAGCTTTGAAATCACTGTCTTTCAGCTCGAGTACAGAGGCAACATTTTTACGCACGAAAGTTTTCTTCATATTATCACGTTCATCATCGATCATGAGGGTATGTACCCATATGACGGATACGACAATACAAGTATCGTATAAATTACCACCCAATACAGCAATGTATCAATGTCAGCCCATGGGCCTCAACGACGTCGCCATAACCATGAACTCGGTCTGAAACTGTTAGTATACACAACCTCCTTCTTGAGTGGACTCAGACTTGGCTCTCAAAACTTTGTATTCCTTTCTCTCATTGGTTCCTCATTTAGTACGTACCCAGTATGATGGTTGGGCTAGCTGAAGTTAAACTGTCATGATGGCGCTCATAAGTTGGTTAGATTTTTAGGGTAGAATTGGTCGAACTTTGAAATGCATACTTATTATGTGGCGCCCTCGCGCGGGAATGGAGCGAGTCCTACTTGATTCCAGTACTTTGAACGTCAATGGGACCAAAGTTACTAAGGTTATTGTTGTCAAATGACGGGGTCTGTTCTCAGCTAGAGAGGGTACCCGGATTTGTATTCCGCCCCATTGTCATTTATATTTGTTGTTGGATCATGAGTCGTACAATGCACTCTGACATAGGACGGGACAACGTGGCAGTAAATAGTAATTGATATGAGTCTTTGCGCATCTAGATTGAGTCATTGTCATCGAGGCGTAAGGCGTCTTGGGCGCTTCTGTAGAGGTCCGGTACTTGTTGGAATAGAGGGTATCAGCCTTGTCGCTTGTACCGAAAGGGTCAAGCTCGATTTTTACACGTGTCGACATAACAGAACGACCTAGTCTCATTCCCCTAATTGGCTATTTCCTAACGTTGTACGAATCATGGCCATCGAGGCTGATCTCGCTTAGATCATATTGATTGGATTCTCTACCGTTGGGACTAATAGAAAGAGACGGCAGGTCTCATCGCCTACTCGCTAGGCGAGATGCTAAAAGTCTGGATCCACGGTTTGCCGTATAATTGCAATGTATCAGTAACATGGAAAGAGTCATGAATAAGTAATAAACCAGTTTTTAGTTCAACAGATGATTATAGGCATGCTAAACCAGATTGCGCCCCCACACCGTCCTCTCAACCCAAAAATGAACATAGGAAAGAAAAAGAGAGAAAAAAAAAACACCCAGCGAAACCGAGCCCAACACTGCTGACTGTCCGAATGAATCCCCAATATTGCTTTCAGATGAGTACCATGACTGATGAATTTCCCTGCACAACTCCGCGCCTCAAAGACAGAAGGTGAACCAAGTAAAAAGATATTTATCATAAGGTCATAAGCCCGCGAAAAGACTCAGAAGAAGAATAGCGCACAATCAAAACTTATTGCGTGCATTGAGATCTTGAAACTCCGTAGTGAAAGGTATCAAGATTGTGACGAAGTGCTGGTTCTTCTTCGCTTGCCTTTCGGTGGCGGATCCAATGGCGTCCTTTTATATGTGACTGTACGAGTTACCACCTGCCGTACACTAACGGGTTTGACCGTGGCGCTTCGAGACCCCTCCAAGTAGCGAAGCTTCCAATCCGAAGGTGAAAAAGGAGAGTATGCAGTTGAAGCGCTCAGCGGTGAATCAGTTGTCGGCGACAGTGCTTTCCCACATGCTTTAGCAGTCGATATCCGCAACCGTTTCCTCCCGCTGCTGAAAGATCTGGCAGAGACAGGTGGTGCATATGGAGAATCGGGTGAGATCGTTGCTGACTTTACAAAGTCACCGCCATTGGGAAATGAGACACTTGTTGCCGTTGACGGTTGTGAAATCGATGTGGTCAATTTTTCAAATGGAAATTTTGAAAAGCTCACAGCTGGACTGATAGGACTGTTAAAGACTGGCGTGAGCGCTTTGAGAAACTCGGTGTAGGCAAGTGGAGGAGTGATGGGCGTAGTCAAAGAATTCTCGGTTTTTATATCCGATCGCGAACAGAGGGAGTCATTGTGTAATTCGGACGGGAAGGTGGCAGTTTTTGGAGTTTTGAGAGGATGCAAGACTGGTTTTGAAGGCGCCATAGCTTCGTACACGTATCGATGAATATTCCGAAAGATAAAGTCGATGATGCAATCGATGAGGACTAGTGACACAATGTTGTGAAGTTCGATAAGGAAGGTCAAGGTGCGATTGAAAGTTTGTTGAAGAACTGGTAGGGACAAGAAGAGAAAATAGAAGTTATAGGCGACAATAAAAGAAGAATACAAGCGCAGATGAGGTCAAGGCAAGTGAGGATGAAGAACAGAAATATAGAAGGCGGAGCTGTATCCAAATAAGTCACAAGGGGGCTTATCCAACCAGAGTGGGCTGACTTGGCTCGCCCGAAGGTTTGGGAGATCGTGGTATGTAATGACCGAAACCGTAATGAAAACCGTATCGCATTGGTAAGATACAAGGCGGTAATGATACAGAACTGTTTTGTAAAAAGAGTTAGTGAGCGGGTACCAAAGCGGACTAGTGCGAAAATCAATGTCTTCCGCCCGTCTGAACAAACCACATACAAAAAACCAGGAT
This sequence comes from Talaromyces ruber, assembly GCA_022813215.1. Classification (NCBI taxonomy): domain Eukaryota; kingdom Fungi; phylum Ascomycota; class Eurotiomycetes; order Eurotiales; family Trichocomaceae; genus Talaromyces; species Talaromyces ruber. The sequence continues at coordinate 204,096 of JAKLMW010000022.1, read as the reverse complement.
GTCAGGACGGACTGATTGCTACCAGAGCTAAAATAGCAGTCGCCCCGGCGATTGAGTCGGTGTTGGCAGTGAAAATTAACTCTGACTGCAAATCAAATCTGCTTGTCGTGAGCTAGCGATTCGATGGGTGAATAGGATCCGACCAGCGGAGGTAGGGAAATGAATGAAAGCGAACCCGACGTCTTGAATCACTCACACACAACTGACTGAAGAACAAAACAGACCTCTCGCCGTGGGAACCCCGAGTCTCGTATATATATGGCAAGGTCTGCTCCCATAACCGCCCACAGAAATATTCATCAATCTGTTGCGCGCAATCTGAAGCAAGCCCCAAACACTCCTCAGTGTGTGAGTCGCCAGTTCTGTCTGGTTTGGTGTTTCAGGTGGGTGGAGCCTCCTTAAAGGAGGTGTTATTCGCTTGCTCTGGTTGGTCCGCGCGGCTCTAAATAGGTTCAGCGATCCGCCGCGCTCTGTTACAAAGCAATTATAAGCAGAATGATTGGCTTTTCTAGATCAAATGTGGTTGTTTACTCCTGATCCATAGGGAGAATCAGAGTTAATGCGATTACATTGATCGCTTCAAAACCTTATTGCTATTGATCTTGACGAGCGTTCCCGAGCAGACTCGTGATCTCCACATTCGGAAGTTTCATGACACCAGTCACTGACTACAAGGTCGAAGCATATTGATACTGTTTCGAGGTCATATATGCTTTCTAGAGTAAATGCACTGAAAAGATCTTTCCTCCGTCATCTAGTTACTGTCTTGCAATACATGGCTGACAGCGACTACCTAGAAGCCGCCGAGTATGGCTCAGCGCTTATGTCAGAAGACGAATACTTGATCAGAGGAACTATCTTCTCGATCTAACCAATCAGAAATGATTATTTCACAATTATAAATACTCTTCTTAGCCCCACGTAGTTCATCGTAGCGCGGGAATATTTCAACTCCCCAGATATTAAAGGGTATATGAATGGCATTTTGCTGCGTGGCATCCAATCGTCGTCTTTATCAAAATAGAGATGTGATGTAGCCGCTGGCTTTCTCGTCTTCGATCCTAACCAATAAGGTTCACATGCAAGCTTTATGTATGAATACCTGAGAATCGCACAACAAATCTTATAGAGGCCTATATGATCAACTCTGAATCCTGAATGGCCCTCATGTTGAAGAATCCTGAAGATAGATCCCACTTTTATGTCACCACAAGTCCGGATTGTACCTAATTGTGGATACAGGGATTGGCTAGAGCAGGTCAAATGTTTCCTATGGTGGCAAAGAGCCAATGGTCCAACAGAAGAGATAAAGCAGCTTGTACAAACAACGTCAAATTTCCGTAAAGGTTATGAATAGATATGGTTGATGCTGTTGCCCAGGTAGAGGTGTCTCCGCTCTGATATCTTGTCGCAGCAAGTGGGATCAACGACGAGCATAGTTGATAAATGAGTTCCGTGTTTTCATCCCTAACCGCCCAGCTTGTAACGGAAAGGGGACGTCTGGAAAGCAGAAAGATTACAATCAGACCAATGAGGTAGTGGACGAAGGCATTGCGAGGCTTCGGCTGCCTCAATAGATGTGATGGTTTCGGTTCTTATTATGACTTTAGCTATAAACATCCAATGCATGTCAAGTCCATGATCGCGCTGTGACATCCATGGATGGACAACTTGAGACGTTCGGAAGATATCTTGTGCCGTTTCTCGAGTCCTGTCCATATCTTCGAAAGTACGCTACACAGAATATCCGTATGCCCTCTCCAAGTTCGAGATTGAAGCAAGCCATGATGGAGCATAGATGAGTAGAAAGGCTTGAGCTATTAGACGACTAGATAAAGTCCCGACAAAAGGCTCCTATAACAACTATTAGGATTAGAGAGGCGACTGTTAGTATATATCTGGTATACCAAGCTATCAACGGTATTATTCCATTCTTCTGGCCTGAGGCCATGTTTGCTAGATGATTGTCGCAACAACCAATGAGAAGCGCGAATCGATTACCTAGGGTGTGATTGACTTGCATTCGAGTGTTGCTAAATTTAGACGTGCTGATCGGTCCCAGCGACCACGCGGTCTGATTCGATCATCCGCGTCGACCAAAATTCGACCAGCTGTCAAGCACTGGCTCTCTACCTCATAAGGTAATGTTCGCGGCGCAGTCATCACTACTACTAGTAGCCTAGCAGCATTTCTTTGAGGGGTTCGTTCGAAGTCCCGTGATCTCCCCTCCCTACAATGAAGTCTGAGAGAGCTTCCCCAACGCTACCTGTGTCCGTGCAGTGTGTGCAAGCTGACGATAACGAGCCTCCACCCCACTGAGTACCAGCTGAAACCTAGGCTAAGAATAACATCGCCATGCTCGGAACTTCGACTCAGTCCTTTTCGAACGAAAGTAGCTTCTCGGCTTGGGCCACCACCCCTCCCCTCTCCGCTACTAATAGCCTCTCTATCACAGCCTTCGCTCGCTTCGAATTTGAGGCTGGCAAAGGCAATGACGGGACAAAGATATTGATGGTAGAATGGGAGGATGATGATTTCAGCCCATCGCCACAAGGTTCATGGCATGTCTCATGGGAAGGCAAAATATCTGTTCTACCTGCCGATGAACAGACGAACGAGAGAACGCGACGCTTCTACTTTTTATTGCCACCGGGTGCTACTGTTCCTCCCGTCGTGAATCTTAGTTACGTGCCACAACCGAATTCAGCGTCGACAGTCAAACAACCGGATTCGGTCAATATAAATCCGTTACCCGCGATATTCCCACCTGAGTTAGGCGCGACCGCACGCACAGCAGGGAAGAAGGGTGTCTTACATACGAAATGGGCAAAGAAAAGATTGCAAGCACTCGATAAGGAGATCAGAGAGGAATCTCAGATCAATGTTGAGGGAGTCGCGTTGCAGATGGCAATACAAGAGAAGGAATGGATTGAGGCGAACTTTGGTGTGTTAGGGCCGCTATCTGCGATTGATGTCTCTTCAACAGCCTCACCTGGCCCGTCTTCCGCATCTCTACCACCATTGACGCCACTCACTCCAACCGCGGGTAGTAGACTGGGTGAGAAGCTTAGAGGATTGAAATTGGACACTAGCGACAAGGAAGCTGGAAAGAGAACAGAAGGTGAGCAAGCTACTTCGGATACTCCGACAAAACATAGGTAAACTTACATTTTTAGACGATGAAGCTCCTCAACGAGATGGACAGGCCCATCCCTTGTCTCCCCAATCTCCTGATATCGCTGTGTCTTCATTTAGTTCTTTTCACGGCGCTACGTTGGACAACGCCCCAGATGCCAGACGTATAGTGGCTTACCCTCCTCCGTCATATATTCAGCAGGCACAAAACAACGGCAGCGAGATGAGCGATATCGGCCTCATGGATCCCTTAACTCGCTCTGCAACTTCAGACTCGGCCGACGACTTATTTGCAAAAGCTTTGAGTCCGCGTACACCGGATCTGCCACGTAGTCCTTTTTCCTTCTCACCGACTGAGGTTACTGCTGGCGAATAAACTCTGACTCTACTTTCATATTGTAGAAAGCAAATTCTTTCTGTTGGTTCTTACATGCAGCTCGCATTTTGTGCAATTTAGCCTGTCATATACCATCCTCACGTCTAATGGTCACCGTTCCTTTTTTCTTTCATGGATACATACCGTTGCTATCATTCCTTCACTTCTGTTCACGGCGTTTGTCAAAGCACGATCCACCTTGGAAGCTGTCATCATCGCTATTAGGTACTTATTTTTGTCTGGATTACAAGCATAGTCTGGAGAGGTACGATGTCAAAAGCCACGTTGAAAAATCTGCAATTGATCTAAACAAACAGCGACTTATCAATACTGAGATTCAGCCATATCATAGTCATCCTCGTAATCAACACCATAGCACTGCTTCTTGATCGACTCCACTAATCTGCGATCTCCCCCGGCAAGCTTATAGAGGTATTGCTCCATAATGCTGATATTATCTTCCCATGTCTCTGTTTCCCGCGTCCACTTACTGATTTCCTCGGTTCTTTGCTTGATCTTGGAAATACCGTTGTCTTCGAAAACAGTCTTTTGTGCTTGCAATTGCTCGGTCTCGGTAGATAGCTCAGCCTTCCGCTCCATGAGAGTCCGTCTCTCTATCTCAATGTCCATAGGATCACGAGCCCCTTCCTCTTCCTTGGCAGCAGCCTGCTTCTTTTGTAGCTCGTCTTCAAGTTGCTCGACGGATCTGGTAAGGCGATTCAGTTCTCGCATCAATCCCTCCTGTGCATTTTCACGCTCGCGCTTCTCGTCACTAGAAAAACACCAGTACCAGTTGTTGCTACCAATCTTCTCCATGCGTATCTTATTATCATTCAATAGTCCAGTGATAAAATCCTTGACCTGAATGCCGTTGATACTAGCAACAGAAGGCAACATCTTCTCCAAGTCTCTGAGTGTATGGCAAGTACAAGTCGAGCGTAAGTGATCGAGTATCATTTTCTGCTTCATTTCAGGCGAAACTGCCTTGATTCGAGGAGGCTGTATCCAGTTGTCAGTAAGCCTTCAATCTTGACGAGTAAAATATAGACTTACCATTTCCTTCGAGAAGCGACGCAGAATTGATAGACTGTAGACCCGGCAGGAAGGATTCTTTGTTTGCAGAATGTAGTCGTAGTATGGCACAAGTAGTGACTGACAAAGGATGAAAGATGGATGATTGTTTCTAATGAGGTCGTTTCGCGGCAGGAGACAAACTGGGAAGGAGCGACCCACGAGCCATAGCGGGCAAGTGACTTAACCCATGACATTTTTGGTCACAAAAACCCTCCAAGTCTCCATTCTCCTTACTCTGTCAACACTCTCGTGGTCTTCAGTCATCGCTGATCACAACTACATCCACACTGTGCTCTGTTTGGGTATCCGTCGACCGCGCAGCTGATATATCAAGACGTCTTTTATTCTTCGCTCTCTTTCGAGAAGAACTAGATTCCCCTTCAGTCCCTGACATATTTTTGGATGTGCCTCTGCTCATGATTGAAGCCGACCGCTTTCTGCTCGTCTTTCCGGTGTGGGCGCTACTACTGATACTAACGTCGCTAGCATAGTGACCAGAATCATAGTCATCACCATCCTCGCGTTCCACCAAGACCATATCACCAGTCTCTCCTAGCAACTCGCTTCCCAGCTCTTCCAACAGGACCCCCATTGCAATTAGAGCAGATCCATTCATACTAGAGAAATGCTCCGTTCGACGTCTGTCAGTTGTGTTCGCATAGAAATGACCCGCATAGGACTGAATAGCTTCGATGATCTCGGATTCAGGAAGAGGGACATCATCCAGGGTTTCCTCGTTACACCAATCTTCCAAATTGTTATCAACTTGTAAGCGAGACAGTATATCATTTGATGGTCGAACAGCACGGGTAGATGAGACACTACGCCTCCATCGAGACGTATACGAGTGGAAGGTGGATCCTTGACGATTTACTCTGCCTGATATCATTAGCGACGTTATTTCAGCTCATCTTCGACGTGACTATTTACCAGCAACAGCATCATACACAGTCAGACGCTTTTTGCGACGTGAGCTTGCCAATTCTTCATCGGTGCTATCCTCGATTGATTCACTTCTTGAAATATCTCTGGTTTCGCTTTGTTTCATCTGGCTAGAGGAGGGTGGCATGGTGAGTGACATGGCAGCAAGTCAGTATTACAGACGTTGAGAAGTTTCCCCCGACGCATCTCACAAGATGAACTGGTTCTTATCGGTAAAGCGCGATTGCGATAAGAATGCGCAATAACGGCGTTCCGGATTTACTTTTTCCCGATACCGTTGTTTGCTCAAAACTCGGATGATATCATCACCGAGATACATCCACTGATGTCAAGTCTCGTATACATACATCTGATGTATGAATTCCTTTCTGCTGAACAGGGCCCACGGGTCCATTGAAACTCGGCAGTTCTACATAGCACAGACTTCTCGTCTGATACAGCTCCTTGAGCTATCACCAGGAATTCAGTTTAGGAGCGTCAAAGGTGCTCACGAAGACGAGCATTCTAGATCGCAGACACACGATGAGTATTTGGCGCACAAAGCGGGTGTAAATGTCCTTGCAATTGACAGGCATTATGGACGATAGTAGGCGCTAGCTTCCAGATGTCATGGAGTATTCTATGTACCTGACTGACTGACTGACTTATTACATATTAGTCTGGTGTCAGGTGGCGCTGATCCTTCCATTCGTTTGTGGGATCTTGACGACAGGAGCTCAGAGCTTCAATATGTTTACGATCCCAAAGCCTCAGTGGATAGGTAGGACCATTTTTGGCTATTACTTCGAATCTACTAACTCCTCAAAGGACCCGACATGCGCTTGCTCACACCCATTCGCTGACATCGATATCCATTTATCCATTTGATCCGACACCATCCACTATCCTCACAACATCTCGCGATAACACATTGAAGTTATCCGCCATTGGAAATGCTGAAATTACTCCCGCGCATACCTTCAATCTTCATGCAACACCATATTGCCATTCGCTTTCGTCGCATTCAAATTCAACACTTTTGATTGCAGCCGGAACGTCCGAAAGGACAATCCGTCTTCTCGACTTGCGGAGCGGATTGGCAACGCATACACTTCTCGGTCATGACTCAGCTGTATTGTCTTTGGACTGGGCTCCTCATCGGCCGTATATTCTTGCATCGGCGTCAACAGATAACCGAGCTATTATATTCGATATTCGCAAAGCAGGTACAAGCTCCGCCATTGGGTCCTTAGATATGGATAATACAGCGGGAGTGTCTGCGTATAGCGATACTTCGGGCTCTGTCGCGAAACATCACGCTTTCACTCGTCATGGGCGTGCTCATAACGGCGCCTTGACCGGAATCAGATGGACCTCAAACGGTAGTCATTTGATTACTGCTGGCCAAGATTCACGTCTTCGGGTGTGGGATGCGACAACGGGTGCTAATACACTTGTACATTTTGGTCCTCGACTTCGAAATAGCGTGTCCACACATCTTGCTGAAAGAGTCCCGCTCATATTGCCGAGTAGTCTCATTGAGGCTGGACATGAGATTCTACTATGGCCGAACTTTAACGATCAAGAGGACCGTGGTGAAATATTAATGTTTGAGATACGGGACGGGACATTTATTAAGACACTGAAAGTCCCGGGACTCATGTCAGCTACTCGCCAACAACGTATAGGCAAATCAAGTGCACTGAGCGCTGGAAGGATCAATTCCTTAGCTTGGCGAGGCAATGGAGGATCTGGAGAAGGGTTGGAATTGTTTTCGGCTCATGGCGATGGTACTATCAGAACGTGGGTGTCTCGTGTACCTGAGGACGAACCCGATATTGAAGGCAACGACGAACTAGACACGAGGAAACGCAAACGAGATGTTCTTGAGGAAATTTATCAAGGCCTCACCGGCTCTTCTGTGACTTTTACGTGAAAATGATATTGCATATCATGGCTTAGCAGTCGAGCCCGTCGTTTGGCATTTCAAGCAATAACATCATATATTTGCATATACCTCAAAAAGTCTCCATAATCATACACACCATTCGAAACACCCTACTTCCATGCAGCGGATATCTAAGCTCTCTGCTCAGGCTCGGCAACAGCTCGAGCTCCTTCAGGATCGTCGCCAACCAACTTATCGAACTTGCCGCGGTTCTTCACGGCATGCTTGAATGTACGGTCATGACCCTTGGCGCCAGGATCATTGGCTTGGAAGTGTAAATTTTTGGTCTCAATTTCCGCCGGTAGAGAATCACCCGTCCCGGTCATAACTTCACCAGTCTGGCCTACATCGCGAGCGCTTCGTGGCATATCGGTGGCGTTGTCAGCGGCAGAAGCCACATTGGGCTGGGCAAGTCCATCATAGCTGAAACGATGGTCTTCTCCTTGCTGATCTGGACGTGCCTTTGATGGGATGATATTTTGTAGACCGGCATCATTAGGCATCGTGGTTCCGGTAGGGGCCATCTCTGAAAGGGTGCCTCCGCGGTGAGAGTCGTTGCCAGGCATCTTTGTTGAGGGTTGATGGATAATGTGGATATTAGAAGGGGTGCTTGACTATGTTGGATTAAATGATGGATTGAGTTTTGTGGGCTTTGGAAAGGTTTAAGATACTTGACTCCCACAGCGCCGCTGGTTCTTATATCATGGGGCGTATCGACCCTGACATCAGACATGATGGTAGTATGACATCACATGCCCTATTCTTTAGAAAAATGATCATTCACGATTTCTGATTAAATAATTCGAGGCCTTGAGATGAACTGAAAATGTATTGGTTTTTCTATGATCATTGGTCCTGATAACATCTGCGTGTGGTTGTCGAGGCGGCCTACGAGCAACTCCTAAAGCCAACTAGGTATGTACCAGATAGTACCAGATAGTACTCGGACTCTCAATTTTTGGAAGAGAAAAAAAATATATTCGATATTATCACATAAAACCGAATCTGTATCTGTACAAACATGACACAAACAAGATTTGGATGTGTGACTCCTGTTCTGATGCAATAAAACACAATGCCAATGCCCATGTCTACAGAAAAGGGCTAATTTTGATCGCCTTTTAAAATATTCAACGCCAACAACCTGAAATATCGAGCCAAATGTCAACAGCAGTGGTATCGTCGTAATACAAAAAAGCGTGTTCATCCGCGAAAAGCAAATAGCAGAGATCGATTTCGTTATGTGCAGTGGACACCGACTTAACGCTGATAAGAAGGAAGAGACTCATCGGTCTCTGGAGGATGTAGATTGCTAAGCTCATCCTCTTCTTCTAATATCGGCGCTGTAGGTGTCATATGGGATCCCGAAGTGATGACGCGGTCGACCTGTTGACTGGACGATGGAGCGCTGGCTTCCTCCACCAATCGGCGCCTTTCAAGCTCATGTTTATCGTCCGTATGCTCATAGTTCGGGATATCAGTTAAAAGGCTGTGACTTGGACCAGGCACGACAGTATCAACGGAAATCTTAGATGATGGGACTATATTCACATGATCGCTGTCGGAAAAAGTGTGATGACCAAAGGTATGGTCATCCTCAGAAATATCAGGCGCCGTGGGTGTAGAACCTGCGATATGGGGCCCACTACTTGATTCCCCAGGTGGCCGACTAGGTAGCAACATCGCTTCAGCTCGCCGCAGTCGCGATTTTTCGTCCTCTGGTTCTTGCGTGTCGAGCCCATTTCTGAGTTCTTCTGGCGGACCGCAGTGTTGAGCCTGCGAAGGGGGATGATCAGGCCAATGTGATCCTTCTTCTTCATAGTCATAATATCCGTCCTCTGCATAATAGTCGCCTTCAACGTAGTGCTCTTCCCCATTCACGTTCCCGCCAGTATAATCAATATCATGATCGACGTCCTGAGCAGCTGGTTGTGGTGTATTAGAAACATTGGCGGTGACTGATGAGGTTTCATCTGTGTTTTGCTGCAGCTTCCGACTGGAATCCCTCGTTCCAACAACAACCTCAAAAATGATAGCTACAACGCCCTTTTCACGACGAATAGGGTCTGTATCTAAGATATTAGTGGACCAATTTGATGTTGCTGAACCACCTATTTGTTGACTGGAAGCAGTGATGACATGGCCGCCTGGGGAGAAACTAGCACCAGAAGTCCCCATGTTCAACCACGGTAGAAATCGGTCTTGAGCAGTCAACTTTCCACGAAGATCGATAACTGCCTCAACATAATACCTGAAGCTGATCATTGCTCCTGGAATACGGGTGATAGTGGGAAATGCATCCTCTGGAATACGGATTGAAGTTTTGACCGTTGCGGTCATTGTGATAGGGTCGATAATAACGGGGGCAAATGTCTGAAAAAGGTCCTTGCGGAATACGCTGTTACTCCTGCTTGTTCCAAGAGAAAGACCACTTAGTCCCGTTCTTGACTTTGGTATGAAGTCCTCGTATACTTTTTTGCCTTCGGCGTCAGAGGGCCCAAGGGGTATGGCGGGGTGTACGTCAATGCGACCTTGTCGATATAGAGTAATGATAATGCCATGAGGACTTCGAATTTGACGATTGTGATTAATCATGATTCGTACTGGAATAGTGTCGCCAGGCAACGCTCCTGACCTATGTAATTCGGCTGTAGCGGTAATAGTTTTCTCTGCTAAGGATGTCGAAACACTTCGCGCTTCGCTGCTTCGTATGCTGGCCGTTCTTTGAGAGTCGTGAACGATCCGAAAACTTTGACTACTTGTGCTTCGACGACTGGAGCCACTTATTTCACTCGGCGCAGGGCTTAAAGGAGGCATGATCTCCTGCACTCCAAGTGTCGAGGAAGCCAACTCCTGCGTCTGCTCGCCAACCGACCCCTTCTGCTTTATTCGAACCTTGGCCTTTTTCGAAACTGGCTCTAACGATACGACCCGAGGCTTCGGCGCAGGGAAATGTGCAATGTCAATGTCTTCCAGAACGGTGATTCGACGATGACAGGAAATGGTAGGACTGATTGTGATTGGGCGGGTCAATGTCGCTGTTATAGTGTATGAAATGGTTCCGCGTTCAAACTAAACACCAAGACTGTCAGATGGGAAGATCAGCTACTGGCAATGGGATAGGCTTTCAAACATTGAGGCTGCTTGGGAGCTTGTATGGAGGAAGCTGCAATTCAAACTTGAACTTATATATGCCCTCCTTTAGACGTCCGTCTCCGCAAAGAACCAACTCATCTTCGAACAAGGTTGCGAGACCATTTCCCATATACTCTCCAGTCCTTCTTCCACGGCCAGGACCCACAAACCCAATATCTGGACCTATCTCTCCAGGAGCAACAGTCGCCTTGAAAACTTTCACATAGCCGTGTAGACAAACGACAAGGTGGGTTATCCGGACCGGCTTGACGACCGTGAGGACCACAGTGCCCTTAATAACATCACCCGGAAAATATGCCCTCCAAGGGTCGTCTGGCTGGACATAGAACTCGGAGATATTTCTTTTCCGATTATGGAAGCGCGTCGCCAGTTTATTCACCCACCCGTTCCGTGGTGATGGAGGGTCTGCACCGGACAAGGGTTCGGCGGTCATGACCCTTGGCAGTGATCCATACAATGAACGTAACTATATCGTTCGCACGTCGTGTTACTATAACACTCGCGCCGGAGTGATCGTTTCTTCAGGAAGGCATCCAGCGGTGGACGCGGTCGCAAGTCTTATAACCCTTTGAGTTGGAGTATCGTTCAACGAATTTTAGGCTTCATTCAGTGTTCACGAATGTATCTTGAGAGGAGACAAAAGACACGATGAGAGAGGGCGGCGTGCAGCGGAGCGGAGTCGGGCGACGACGCGAAACGAAGGACGAGAGATTTCAGCGTTGTCTTTGGGGATTCATGATCTTGACGCGGCGACGATTGTGAGAAACGGTTGGCAGGAAGCGGATTCGCGCGCGATGTATCAGGCTGTTTATTTGCGAATGAGGATTGTGTCTGAAGGACGTAGGACTGGGATGAAGTGGCCTCGTGTGAATAGCCAAGACCCAAGCTGTGAATGGGGCGGGGAATGCTGAGGGACACGCGGCAAGGTCCTGTTGAGTTAAACTACCGTACTCAACGAAGAAATGGTGACAATAGTAGATGGGACTATATAGTGCTATGCTGCTCAAGAAAGGAAAAGCCTCTGGAGCAGGTTATGGAGAGGGGAAGTCGAAGAGAGGACGAGCGTGTGCCGAAAGGGAAAGAGTGATGGAGCAGAGATGGATCAGGCAGGAGAACAAAGCGGCAAGCACCGACCGCCCGGGAGAGTGGCAGATCAAGCTTTTTGGCGGGCCTTGGACTCCCCAATGATCTCTCGCTGCCTCCTGAGATGTCCGCCTTGGCCACCGCAAACTGTGTTGGCTACTTTAATTACGGGGCTACTAGCTGCGATCAGTTACTCCGATCAGGCGCGTGAGCAAGTCTTTCGCGGTTTCGATGTGTTGACAGAGTCGATGTAGTCAGATTGATCACTTCGGTTTGGGATACCCTGTTACGACCGATCAAGATCTGACGGTCTGCATCTTATTTGAATCCTCCGAGAAAGGATAATAGATTAGATATTCTCTGATAACGGACGGCCTTTCAGACAGAGAATCAGTCGATATCTTTGCCCCCCACTGGTTCTCAATGAGACCCGAGGTAAAATGACTCAGGTGTTTTAAGTTAGGCAAATCAAGCCACATCCACCATGAATAACCCGTGTTGGCAATCTGTCGCGTTTTGTGGCATCATATTCGCAGACGGCAAACGTACGTGAGATACGTACACAGTAGGAATTAGGCAGGTGTTGACGTCTCTCAATACGTTTCAACCTTTTTGACGGGGAACAAGGAGTGATTATTATTATTCATATTTAATAATAACCACAAGGAGTGGTTAGCGCGATGCCGCGTCATCTACTCCACCGACGTGTTAGAAGGGCTTCTAATTTCGAGAAATAATACAACCGTTAGCAGCCGATATAGCAATGACCAAATCCGTGACCTCTTTGTGTGTCCACTTCCTGGTCGTTTCTTTTGCGTCCCGAGATGTCGCTCCAAATATATCAAATGCAAAATTGTTGGACGCTGCAATTTCCGGGCTCCGGTACACACCGATGACATCTTCATGGATATCGTTGAGATACGAGACATAAGGCTGATACCGAAACCGCAATTTGGAAATTCGAGAATGGCCGAGCCATCGAGAAAATCATGAAAAATGGTCACACATCAGCCATAGAAGCTCAACTTGAAGGTATCTGCTTGAGATGCTTGCCATCCGTGTACCAAGCTCACAAGACCACAAGTCGCGAACGGCAAACACATCATCACAATCTGATCGCTGATGTCTGCCTGCATTGCAGCGAATAGCTACAAACTCTTGATGAACTGTGTTCAAGTGCCTCCCAGCGAATATCCGTAGCACGCGATAACTATATCTCAGGGGAAAGGACACTCATCGTTTGCAAGTTGACTAAGCGAATACTACCACTCTATCTCGTGGCCTCAGGCATCCGCAGCGAATGCGGCTTAGCGCCGGCTTGTCATATATATACCATAACATGTGATTGGCCGGTGATCTCTCTGGCGCCTTATCTAACTCTTGGCTCTTCCAGCTCGCTACAACTCCACAGTAGAACAACCCCCGTCGATATCTCTGAAAACCATTGCGCCATTACTTCCCTTATTTTCTTCTGACATCAAGGACTTCTCTCATTCGGAAAACTCTTCCGACCATCTTCAGCGATCTACATTGTCATCTGCTGAAGTCTCCTTCGTCGCCTCATCATGGCTTTCAAGAGTGGGTCGTTCGCGACCTTCCTCATCGTTGGCCGTAAGTGTTCTATCATCCAACGCTTCCTTATTTTCAGGATCATTGACTAACTCAATCTAACACTCTACAGCGGTATGCTTCTTCTTGGGAATTGTCTTCTCTCTGTTCCCCTACGATTACCCATTGCTATGGGCCGGTGAACCTACTCCTCCGTCGCACTACGACTATCTTGAAGCGCACCTCCGCTTTCTCCATGCATCTCCACCACTGATTCCGCGCATTCTGCATATCGTCATCTTCGTCGGCCTTGCTGGAATGCTTGCCAAATTGTACAAGCCCTCCGAGTCCAACATGCTTTTCGATGGAGCTAGCTTGGTTCTATACGTTTGCGGTGTCACCGTCTACATTGCCAACATTGTCAAGGGTCTCCGTCTTGTCAGCGGCGGTATTTATGGTGCTGAATTGGCCGGAAGCGAAGAGGATGCTGAGCAGGTACTTGGTCGCGAGGACAGCCTCAAAGTATTGGCTGCTAGCAATACTATCCTTGCGCTCATCTTGGTTGGTGTCTTGATTCTCCAAGCTGGTCAGTGGTATGCGGAGAAGAAGGACCAGCAAGAGTTTGAAAAGCTCAATGAAAAGAGCTCAGAGAGTTCGTCCAAGAAGGAACGCCCCGAATCTCCTGTCGCTACCCGAGGAACAAGTCGTCAAGGTAGCAAAAAGAGACAGTAAGACACGATGTCTTATTCTTAAGCCTAAGTCGACTTTCTTCTTGTTGTCATTGATATGTTTGACATGACCTCGAATGGTCGTTTTTGCTTTTTGCTCCAACATGGGATGTTCCTAGGAGTGCTTGTTCTGACTACCACAATAGCAAAAATATGCGAAGTTGGTTATTTGGGATTTATTCAATGTGTATAGATAGATAATTTGCGACCCTTAACAAGCATTTAGGATATGTTGTATACAAATCTCTCATTCTAGTCTTATTTGATTCATACGACTCACTTCGAACAGACCTAAGACCCACGCAACGGCGCAACTAGACTAACCTCATTTCCAGCGCATCGCTTCCATGACAATTCCGGTTATAGAGGGCGAATCGCCATGTTACTACATCACCGCGCGCGTACCAAAGCCTAGATACAATGCCAGGACACCGGCAGAACATACGTCAGGCCAGGTCCACCACATCCCTAACTCCCCTGTCTTGCAGCATCAACCGCCATAACTATCACGACATGGCGCCTATACCAAAGCCAAACCACTGCAACTGGTAAACTCCACCATATATCACTTTTTAGGTTTCAGGTATGACTCGTCGCTATGAGGCAAATTGATGTGTTCAAGTGCATCGGCGCAAGTAGAGTCGCTGGAAAACTCCACCGTATCAAAATGGAACACCATCCAAGCGTGATGCTAGAGCATCCAATAGAAGCAATGCCCAAACCTTGAAAAAAAACCAAATATAGCTCAATCAAGCGGCGCAAAACTCTGTTTTGGCGCCTCAGCCTTGCCATATCCGACGACTGGAGGAGGTGGCCTGCCATCAATATAGACCTGCATTGAACGTGAGAAGGGGAAGAACGAGCCGGCAAGAGGCACAAGCGCTATTCAGTATCGCTAACCGACCACATGCCGGCTAAGCATGCCCACTATACTCAATAGATAAGCATGGGTTGGACCCTGCGGTGGACAGATCCATGGCATCGGTTCTCTTTGTACCGGAATGGACCCAATCGTGTTCTTGGTTTAAGAAGCGCCAGAACAGCCAACATACCTGCAAGTGGGCGGTTATTGAGCTTTTAAATGCAAAAGTGGTTTAGCTCTGATCATTCATTGGTCTGCAGATGATCTTAAAGTCTTCATACCAGACTGGTGAATCTCGTATATGGATTATATTACAACAATCAGATACCCTGGATATGGACATTAACCATTTCATTTGATGTCATAAAACTGCTAAACCAGCATAAACAAAGAACTAAAAGTCTTGCCGCCAGCCACCAGGTATCATTCCAAAACTCCAATACGTAACCAAGACAGAGCCAAGTAGAAACGCCAAATAAACTCCATGCCTGTCAAACTCCTAGAAGACCTCCTGTTTGTGCGAATCAAACTCTTCTAACAAGCGCGTGAAAACTAAATCAAATGAGTAGATATTTCCACCCTTTCTTTTGCATGATATCGCGCCAATGCACGTTTCGCTTTTTGATTTCCCTCATAGGTGGCGATCGGAGAGGGGAAGTATATGTATCCGGTTTGAAATCCGAATCTGCAGGGAAGTCTCCCGATACTGGTGTGATTGGATCGTCTGCCACTCGCCAGACTTCCTGGAGAAGCCTGTAAGCACGTCCAAAGCTTCCGAAATCTGCATTATCGCCCATTTCGATCACACGCTGGTGCAAAACTTGGCGAAATGAACTCGTTGGAACGGAAAATGCGCCAGCAATGAGCAGCGGCCATACGAGAGGTCGGTCGTAGCCCTCTGACCCGCCAGGAATAACCTGAAGAGCTTGAGTGACGGCATCTACTAGGTTCATGGTGCTCGTTTGGTTGCGGTCAAACCCAGGAACAAGGCTGCAGAGATAGATGCGAGCTGCAATTCGGAATACCGCGGTTATATTCTTTGTCAATTGCTCAGGGCGAATTGCGCCGTTGATAGGGTGGTAGGGCGTCTCAAGTTTCTTGTCCGCAGGCTCGGTAAATTCAAGCTGTTGCCCTAATGCTTGGACGTGAGAACAAACAGCCATGTCGTCAACAACTCCCTCTGCTCTCAGGGCATCAAGACAAGCAATTTCAGAAATGAGGTACATCACTCGGTCGTCACAGCCCATCAATTCACGAAGTCCGGAGGGAGTACCGCTTAGGTGTTTAGATCTATACGTATGAGCAAATTGCGGCGTCTTGCCAATCATAGTAGAGCCCAAAATATCAATCCAAGATGCTAGCGTCATGTTGAAAGGTGGGCGTGTGTAAGCGCCATTCGACTGCATAAGAGCGTTTGGAAGATCGAGTTTATTGATCAAACTGGTTGCGGCATGAAAGTGGTCGTTCCATGCGATATCCGGGAGGTGGTCATCAGGACCACCTACAGAGCAGTGAAAGAAGATCATAGCAAGCGTAGCTTCCAAGATCTTTTCGTGCTCGGTATCTTCGTTCAATGATTGGCATAGCTGGGATATTGCCTCAAATCGGTGCCTTAAAATGTCATGATCAATAACCTCCCCTTCAATCCCAATCGTGCTCTTCAGGTGAATAGCCGCGACACTGAGGCAACAATGCAAGTACGACTTGTTATTTTCCAACGAATGTAGGACAGCTCTAGCACGTTCAAGGCCTCCCTGATGAGCCTCAGCAATCGGGAAAATAAGCCTGAGCACATTATCGACAAAGTGGTTGAGCAAAGGACGATCGCAGTCATCAACGGGAATATTCATTTGCATCACCAAATGGGACTGTGTCCTGGCCGGTCCAAAGGCCGGGCCTGCGTCATGGTTGAAAGGTACTGGTGGGATTGTTGGCATTGTCGCAAATTGTGGTATCCACTCATTCTCTGGATAGTTGGGAAGAGTTGTGTAAAGCTGAGGGGGTGCAAATGTATTGAAGGTAGAAAATGAGGTATCGACCCGGGTTTGAATGTCATTGACGAACAGCTGGCGCTCTGTTCTAACATCGACTTCATAAGGAGGAAATTGTCCAAACGGGGTAGGCGGAAAGGCAGGTGTGGGTAAGTTGGATGCGAATGGATCATATGCTTCTGCATAAAAGGGGCGATTGAAGTTGAACTCGGGGGCGCATGGTGTACCTAGAGGTGTTGGGCGACCTCGGCGACCTAGACATATCTAAGTTAGCAGTAAACATGGAGGAGACAATGATATGTTCCATACCGAGAAGCGCATTCTGGTTCTTCTCATTCAACTTTGTCTGCTTAATCTTATTCTTGATTCTTTCTTTGTGCACCTTGCGCTGTTCGGAGCTCGACCACCAGTCCGGGCGTTCATATTCACATTTTACACAAAGATTATTGCAAGTTCGGCAGGAGGGGTGAGACTCGTCGCATTTCTTTCTTCGTAAACGGCATGTGTAACATCCTATTGAGAAGTCTTTGTCAGAGGAATAGCTACTGGCATGTATGAATTTTGCGCAACGAACCTGAGCGTGATCTCTTATGATGCCGGCCGGAAGCGATGTCATTGGCAATTGCCCTTCTCTTCTGCGGCGCTTTGCCTTTGGTCACTGAAGTATCCGGAAGGTCCGACATGGTGTTGTAGTTTTTATCGCGGAGCGATATCCCAAACTTAGAAGAGCTGTAAAAGAATTTTGGTCTGTGCAGTACAGACAACGCAGCGCCAGGCCGATAAGACAACGTGAATTGCGAAGCCAGATGCTTAGAAGCAGTGTAGAGCGAAGCCGAACTATCGAGCACTGCTCGTTGCCTGAGCAAGACAAGGATGAATGGCGACTTGAGATGTTCTTGAATTTAAGCCTGACTCGTGGGATTGAATTGAAGGAAATGAAGACATCTTAATATGTCGAGCTTGAAGTGCATTTTGAGCTAGACCAAAGTGTTCGGTCCAAAATAGAAACATCGTACTAAGGTGAGGGAGAGATGTGCGGTTGGTCTGTGGGGTCCACAGGGGAGTTCGCTGCAAGCACACACGCAAGAAGAAGCAGAGCGAATGGAAACGCGACGAGTGCTGGCTGGGATAATACAAGGTCGAGCATGCAATGCAGGTGGGATGCCCTTCTGAAGGCCGTTAGCGTGAGGATTAGCCCTGACGGGAAAGAGCATGGCACTACTGCACGCTAGGCAGAAGATTGCACCTGCTAATATGGCCGATGCTTTTCTTAGCGCCTCACTAGCGGTCCGAGTGGCTGGCCTATCAGCGCTGCAAACTGAAGTAGCCGCGAACATTGCGCGATCAATGCTGCCGTTTGATACGTTGGGCAGGATGGGCTCCGGCCTGACTAGGGCGGTCGAAGTGCCAAACGCTATCTATGCCCTGCTTCTATGCTGGCTGCTCCGGACGAATCGAGCACCCAACACTGACGCCGGAGACCTTTACATCATCAACAAAGATCTTTCTTCTGCTAAGCGCTCAGAGATACCGAAACCACGTTTCGTGCTTTATTTGGAAACAGTTGACACGACATGCGCGACGATCAAAATTCAATGTTGGAAGTCATAGATACTACTGCTACACGCAGTATGTACGAAGTACGGATATATTGGCCATCACCCAATTATTGGCCTTTTGCAAGGATACTACCTAGCACAGGAGCCAACGGCTTCTGTTCATTTCCTCGACTCGTCCAATGAGATAAGTAGTTGTCAGCAAGAAGAAAAGAGCAATATTGCACGAGATCCAATCAATTGGGTGAATAAGCTAAAGTTCCTGCCAAGCTTTCAGTGTCAGGCTTTGATTCGCGGATCTATAAGAAGCCACCTAATTAAATCGCCAATGGCAACACAGTCTGTAACTGAAGTTTCCTGGTTACGTCGTAGCACCAGGCGGAAGGCCCACCTCGATTGCAGGGATCCGCTCAACAGATCACAAGGCCCGGCCCATCCTTGTGGGGGAGGGGAACCCGTGCCGATGTGATAAGACGTATAACCTGCATACACGCCAGACTAGTCAGCCAGATTGCCTTAATTAGTAGCAGTTTTGTCGCATACATTAGGTCTATTTTGAGTCGATCTGGCAATTAACAGTGATTTATTCCTGCAACACGAGGTTGCATCTGCATTCTGCATAGTTCTGGACACTTATTCGAGGTAAATATTGTAAAGTAGGCGGCTAATTAGTCTCAATTTCAGCAGCATCTGAACTATTAATAACTTTGCATCTCATCCAACCATCGATCTTCTGTCCATACATTGCTTTTGAACCTAATATCATCAAGTCCTCTAGCTCTTCGAGTACAGTGTAAATTTAGAGAGCATCGCGGTCAACTAATTAGTATTATTCACATCTTACATAGTCCATATTTAGAAATTAATGTCCTCTATCCAGAATAAGAAATTGGCCGCCAAAATGATGCACAGGCCCTAGCCTCGATCTAGACAATTAGCATTGAAGCCCGCACCACATAAGTTGGGTCATGTTCCAGGATAGTTAAAGTTAGTAGCATTTCTGAAACTCTTGTAAATTTGTCCTGATTGATGATGTACTCACCACTAGAGACCACACAGCACATTGTACGACGTTGTATCTCCAGCGACCAACAAACATATGATTATAATCACGTTAGCGGTCTCATCGGTCTTCGGGAATAAAAATGACTCGCACACTACGCATCTCATGTTGAGTGGGAAGTGGGGTTGCCTCGCTAAACCGTACTCTCATACCTATTTAAGACCACAGCTTCTCATCTTATTTTGGAGCTGAAGTGTACCTAGGTAGTATGTGTATCTTGCACTGGGAATTACTGTCGATAGCTCAAGTCTTTCTCGAATGAGCGCACAATCATCGAAGAACCTTCTTTAAGCTGCCCTGGAATGCACGGTAAATGGATGCAAGACAACCTTCGGTTCCATGACGTATTTCTCATACCAGTCCTAGGTAGCAATCCAGATCAGTAGTTAACCCTGGAACATTGAAATGTCGGCAAGAAGGTCTACTTGAACTCATATGCAAGTAATGCAGACAGTGGTATCTATTATTTCTCGTCTTCGTTCAGGAGCCCAGATCATCTAATACCTTGACTCGATAAGCACACTTAGTTACATGAGCAAATGTGTCGGTGTAGAAAGTCACAAGGCAAAATTACGAGATTGGATTCCGCACGGTGCTTTTCAGATTATAAGCTTCTTACCCGAAGGCCATACAATTTCTGAACAGCTCTGTATATGTTTGCTAGGAGATCCCACGTTGTGGTTTCATATGTTGGATAAGTCGGAAAAATCATCAACCTATCTTCGGCATGATCCGAAAGCCCTACCTAGGTAAACATGACCTGCAAAGTTGGTACCACCAAAGGGTCAGGTGATATTGGAGACTACGATCTGATACAAGATTAAAAAAATGTTTCACCGCTAGTTGAATTGTTTCAAAAAGTGCTTGACGGACATAATGCATATGCGTAAACACCGAGACGAAGCTACGATGTGCTCCATATGCGTGTCACGAATGTATGGGGAAAGAAGGGCGAAAGAAAATAGATTAAGGCATCAAATCATTTCTTTTTTTTTTTTTCTTTTTCCATTACTTAGATGATACAATGCAATGTTTATTGAACATTGACTGAGTGGCTGACTCGTGGATGAATAGGCAGCGCGGGAAACAATCTCATCACAAGTTCTTTTGTCCTAGTATGCATACGTAGCCTAATTTAGTAAATTAACCTCACTTCTTAACCAGTCAATCCAGACTTTTACACTAAGGTCAACAGCTAATCCAAGGGACATGAACCTATTTTGGGAATTAATTTTGATCTCGACCAAAGATAAAAATAGACAGAATCATACTTAATTGCCTATGAAAAGCTATATTTATCAGCATGTGAGCAGAATATAGTATCTTTTATGCAAAGATAATTTTTCCATCACGGGTTAGCTCCATTAGGCTCCGCATTAGCGTCGCTGGTCTCCCGTGGGGAACATCCTATCAGCTTGTTTAAATCGAAGAAGATATCTGCCGCTAATGCCTCAATTTATACTAGTGGGCGCCTATAGTAAGCTGTCAATCACTCGTAGCCTGTCAATGCGTGCCGAACTCGATGTGCCCGCAGTAGCGTGGTGATTTGCCCACCTCTCAACCAGAGCTCTTGCAGAAACTTGCGTTTTTTCTCTGTGATAAGCAAACTTTGATGGATCTAAGCATCCAACCAGGAAGTCGCAACCATGCTAGCGATTCGCTTTTGGACAAGCGAGTATCTAAAAATTGCATGTTTCTACGGTGAAGGGCCATGAGGGCCAATGCAGGCCCGAGGCATGCTCTCGAGCACATCCTACCGTGTGAATCCGGCCGAGCATTGTGCTGCTCGGACTAGGTCACGTCTTAAATGAGGGACCGAGCACTGGGGAACAGTGGTGACCAGAATCATATAAACATCCAGTTCATCCCTTCGAGCTGTGTTCTAACGCTTCTGATACTCCACACCATCGAAACATCAAGTTGGACACTCCATATATCTTCGGAGTATTATACTTTAATGTTTCGCCTGTGACTTCAAATCAGCTGTTCACCCATTGACACCAACAAGAACATACTCGCTGGCCGAGTTTGACATTGCTGTCGTTGGAGTGTAGCAAAATGGTACTACCTCTCCATTGCTTTCTCATTTGACCACATCTAACATTGAAACGAAGGCGACAGCAGATAATTCTGGCTATGTCACCTTGGAAATGCTGCAGGCTATGTCCAAGCAATCCATATTTCGGAGGACCACAATAGCCCGTCCACGTTCATTCGCCTCAAGTCACTCGGATGCCACGGAGATTCTCGACACTGATTTCGAATCCGACTGTGATAGATCATACGACGATGACTCTTCAAGGAGGAGTGCTGGTTCTGTAAGTCTGCAAACTTCTGTGTTCGTCTACGGCGACTGACATATGATATAGTTGGTGGCAGATAGTGTGACAACCGTCGACACACCAAGAGATGTGCCCACTCCAGATTCCGGAGCACTGTCCGCGTTCGATTTCCATTTTGATGAGAAACCAATCATGGGCCCAAATGGGCCACACCTTTTTCGAACATCCATGACCATGGATGAGATGAATACTAGCTATGAGGTCGACTTTATGCTAGCCAAAACCCCTACCGTGGGTATATTCAGTCCATCAGTGACCGAGGAGAGGAGAGACACGCCTCTGCCTGGACACGAGAATCATTTTGAACCCACAGCACAAGCACAAGAACTCAAGTCCATCAACGCTGCAGTATCTGCGTTGGACGAGAGTGAAGTTCGATCTTGGTCTCCCCCAGATGTCGTGCGATGGATGCAAGAATCCGGATTCGATGACTCGGTCGTTGAAAAGTTTTTCGTTAACGACATCTCAGGAGCCATTCTCCTAGACCTCAGGTCTGAAGACCTGAAAGAGCTTGATATTCAATCATTCGGTAAACGTCGCCATGTGATGAACTCTATCCAGCACCTGCGTGATAGCTTCATGCTTCCTAATAACGAGACACAGTCTCATACAATCACTATCTCTAGCTCCCCAGAGTGTACCTCCTCCAGCGACTCAGCTTCTACACCCACCAAAGACAGCACTAAGAAGAAACATAGACGGCGCCGTCATCACCGGTCTCATAAGAAATATACTGTCGCAAATGACCTCAATCCAGATGACTCGGCATCGTTAGTGGCTATTGAACAATTTCTACCCAAACCCCATCGTTGCTCCAAGGGTGAGGATTGCCGTAAATGGCAAAAACAACAACGAAAGATTGCACGACTGGCTAAAGACTTGCCAATTGATATTGATGCCGCCAGGCTAATGTCGGAGGACTATGAAGATCAACCCCCACCGACATCGAAGAGCCTACCCAACATGGACCCAATGCCTACACCTTCCATTGTTGCATCTTCGGATGTTCTTGGGCCAGAGCAAACACCTGTCTTCCAGATCTCCGAAGAAACTCTGAATGAAATCGGCCCGCGTGACCCCCAAGAGAATGTCCGGCAATACTTGAACTTCCAGCACCTCAGCAAACTACAGCCAGTCACCCAAATAGTTTCGAAATCTGACCTCTGTTCATCACCAGACGTTGATTCTCCGGATTCCACAAAGACAACCACATCCCTAGCAGATAATCTCCGCAGTTTGCCCAAACTGACAATACCAGTCAACCATCATATTGTGGTTCCGGGCACATTCTCTGCTAGTCTCTCTGCTCAACGAACAGTTACCCCATCCATTCTGCGCAGACAACCGAACTTCGTGACCAACAGTATTGATGGTACCCTGCATAGCGCACATCCACAACCAATGGCATATGGATCAAGTGTTTCTCCCGCAGATTATGTTGGTTCTCCATCGGACTTCTACCGCTCTCATGATTTCTATCAACAAGCTTCTCCGCTATCTGAAGTCGATGTACCAGTGACTGCCATCATGTCGGCTGGCCCTATCCAGCGACATGTATCCCAGTCTGTACCTCCAAATATGAGATTTGGACATCATCTCCGGGTTATACCCGATCCCTTCGTTCGGCCCAGATCTACGAAACCTGAAACTCACCGTGCCGGCCCCAGCATCCAGATTTTGGACTCCGTCCATGAGGTGAAACCAACTCACGATACTATCGACGTTCCAGTGACAGCCATTCCACTCGGCCCGATTGAGCGGACGGAAAGCCAATCTGTCCCACCTGACATGCGTTTTGGGCATGACTTCTATGTTACTGTTGATCCCATTCGCCGCCCTATGTCAACCAAAGCCAGCAACTATAGATACCCCTCCATGCTCAATTCCGCATTGGACCGAGTTGATGAACTTGGCCCGATTGATACAGAAGAGGACTTTGCTACCACCCCAAGGACGAACCCTAGGTCTGCAAATGATGTCACTCACAGTGGCTGGATGAGGAAACGCAAAACAACAAGAATGTTGAGGCATGAATGGGAAGACCATCATTTCACATTGAAGGGTACCCGACTCGCCATGTACGAAGACGAACGAGCCTCTCGTCGTGACTCCAAAGCGATTGAGTATATTGACGTAGACGACTACGCCGTCGCCTGTTCTTCGATTCCCTCTAGCTCAAAATTGACTGCTGCTTTCAAAAAAACCGTCTTGAAACGAAAGAGCTCCGCTCAAGATGAGGCTGCTTTCGCATTCTCACTAATCCCAGCCCCAAATGGCAAAACTACCGGAGCCGAGCGACGAAACTTCTTCGTTAGCAACGGAAAGTCTCACCATTTCGCAGTCAAGACCCGCGACGAACGCATCGACTGGATGCGCGAATTGATGTTGGCCAAAGCTTTGAAGAAGGGCAAGGACAGTGGCGACTCTGTCCATGTCAATGGCCACGTCTTTTAAAATTCTTATAAACTAATATAACCGCAAGGTCAAGAGCTTCTTATTAGCCTTATTATATTTACATCAACGACAGAGATGACTGTTACACTTTTCTTTCCATCCAACCTTTTTCTTCTACTCGACAACAGATCAGATCTTTTTACCGGCGGCTTTCTAGGGTTCAATTAGCGATTGACTAAAGGAGTACAGAGAACTCTTGCATTCTTTACTTGTTCAGGATTCATTCATCACTATGCATCACTCTTGTCAGCTCAGCCTTTGGTGGTGTTTATTTTCTTTCTTTTTCTTGGTTTCTATCTTCTTGCCCGAGGCTATCTGGTCATATCCTCTGTGCACTGTGCATGGTGCAGCTCTCGGGGGCTGTATTGGATGATAGAGTCGAAGCGAATACCCATCTCGTTAAGCAATTATCTAGCCAATAAAGAATACATTTCTTTGTGGTCCATTCTAAACTACGTGCTAGGTATAGGACGTTCAGCCTGGTTGATAGATGATATGCGGATTCAAGCGCGGCGACACCGCCAAAGCGGCTTGAAAATCAGTAGATAATGATTCGTAAGCTGTAAGAATCATTGGCTCGCAATGCTCGTCTATATGAGGAGTCGAAAAATCATCAGCATTGACCAGAATGTTACGTAGGATATATGAAAGATGTAGCTCGGAGTACGTGGAACGAAAGCAATAGTAAACAGAGACGATCGGTGATTCGGCGGAGATTCGTGTGAGGGGCCCCTCCGGCTATAGCGAGTCGTAGCGGGCGGCAAGAGCGGCCCTGCCATTGGCGTCTTCCCGGCTGGCGTGCCTGTGTGACGCTTTGTGACTGCGCCGCACTTGGACCTTTCGACAACTAGGTGCTTTACAGAACGACCACTCTGCTCTCTCAATGGATGCTTCGTGTTTCCTCGTTACTCCCCAGCCCAATCCCTGGCCACTCACAGCTAACAGCATTACTAGGGTTTTATGGGTCCGCTGTTGGCTCTGCCTTTGTTAGATTGTTTCCTGTGACGGCCGAGACGACCTAAGGCGCGTGTAGGACAGAGCTACTAGCGCCAACCCCGCCTGCCATCATGACATTGAAGCTTAAGGGACACTGTCCCTGAAGTGGCTTGGGCTAATCTTCTCACTTTTTATTCCGCGGTTTGTCCGTCTCGCTTCCTTACGTTCCTACAGTGCCCTCCACAGCGGCGAGCGATCGTCTCTTTTCTTCATTTTTACATGGCCTGCATGCCGACAAGATGGCAGACGTCGTGGAAGTCAAGGAGCTGCTGCGCCAGGTCTGTAGGTATGTTCGGGTAGTCAGACGATGTCTCGGGGGTGTGCGCGACCACGCAGAGTCAGCAGAGAAAGCGGTATCGCTGCTCTGTGATCTTTTGGAGCTTCTTCATTCGGTCAAAGATCAGCTTAGCGGATCGAACGAAAAATGTCCTTTCGATTCATCCCGACTTGCCGTGATACATGAGCTTTTAATCCTTTTTGAAGCCACGCTACAGCTTATGGAAACCAATTTTCATCCCGGAGGGGTGGGTGTGCGAGAGTTTCGTACTTATCTGCTGGAGCGTACGATGGTCCCGAGACTAGAACAATATAAAGTGGCTTTCCTTCTTGCGACCCAGTCAGATTCACCGTATGTCACTTGCTTAAAAAAAATTCCTACATTGGTAATCTGGAGGCTGACAATTACAGTTCGTCTAAGGAACGCTCGGTAACTGAAACGGATATATACCAACGGCTTCGCCAATTCTATGATATGGAGACAAGTATGTTGATTGTGTTTGTCGAAGTATCTTGTGTCCTGTGAAACATGGCTGATCAATCCATCAAATTATAGAACCCAGCCGTTTCAAATATGAAGATGACGTTATGCGTACAGCCGACCGATTGTCTGCCGAAAACTTCATCACACTCGCCGACCTATGCAATAGACGACAACATGGATCATGTCAGTGGATTTTAAACAATCAGCAATATCGCCAATGGTCACAAGGTTCTTTTCGGTCCCTTTACTGTCTTGGGCCTGGTACGTCATATATGTTACGATTCTCTAACAACCGATCCTTTGGCTGACTAGAGATTCCTTATAGCTGGAATTGGCAAGACTTTTCTCTCGTGAGTTCGACGGAGGCCTACCATCGCTCGCAAAATGTTAACTATAATCAGGTCTGTTGTGATCGATCACATTCAACGAACATTTACGTCTCCCGATGTCGCAATCGTCTTTCTCTTCTGCCATAAAGAGAAGGATGGAGAAAATGGCTGCCCGGCGCTCTTGCAAAGTGTGCTGGCACAACTGATTTACCGCCGACGCGCATTGTCGCAGTCTACAGAAGCTCTTTACAACTTCGAAGCAGCATCAGGTGCAAAGGCATCCTCAAAAGCATATCAAAATGCCATCAGAGCTGAAGTCAATCATTTTTCGAAAGTGTTTCTGGTGATTGATGGCCTTGATACCATCTCTGATAGGGACCGTTTTTTGAATCGCATGCAGAAACTTCCCGAACATACTCAACTGCTTATCACGTTACGAGAATCTTCCGATACAGAGAAAATCAACTACATAGATGTCTCCAGTCCGAAGAAGGATATCAGAGACTACGTTGTCTCTCGTCTTGATAAAGATGCTAAGCTTTCGCGTCTTGGCATACAAGAGGAAGGCAATAAAGAAGTGCAAAACGATGTAATCAGATACGTGGTAGAGAAATCTCATGGATCGTGAGTTGCATCCCATCCACACAAAACCAAGTCGAAACCTCGCTAATGATTGAGTATTTCTAGCTTCCTATTAGCACAACTGCACTTGGATTTGCTAGCGAGTTATGAAGAAAAGGCTCTAGCTCACAGTGCTCTTGCTCATTTACCCGAAAATCTCGTTGAGACATATGCAGAGATCATGAAGCGAATTCTGAGCAAACATCCGCGCTCAAGGAATTTTATATATTGGACGCTTTTCTGTCGGAAGCCGTTGACGGTAGCAGAGCTCAAATATGCCACTATGGAAGACAAGACATCCGACGAGTCAGAGAGTGACCAAAGCACTTCTGATCTCACTTCTTTTGAAACTAAACTGCTAACTGAGACTTGCGGACTTTTGACTATCGACGCTGTCACTGGGACCGTCGGTCTGGTACACAAGACAGCGAAGGACGCCCTTGAACGCATGGCCGCAGCCAGTATTGTTTTCGCTACTGCCCACAAGGAAATCGCCGAGAGATGTCTGACTCTGATCTCAAACGATGATATCGTTGATGATTGCTACGTCAAAAAAGAAGACTCGTCGCGAAGCTGTCGCGATACGCTGTTATTGGATTATGCTGCTTCGAATTGGGGCTACCATGCATGTGATGCGGCTGAGGAGGAGCAAACAATACAGGTCCTGATAACGACGTTCCTTAATAAAATATCTTGGAGACGTCCATCTAATAATGACGGTTCGATCTCTGATTATGCATTCCCTGAAGAGGTTGGAATCGGGCAATATCCAACCGATTGGACGCCTCTACATTATCTCGCATACTTTGATATTGTTTGCCGCGGTAAACGTCTACTTGAGCAAAAAACGGATGTAAACATCAACGACAACGCACTTGGAGTGACACCTTTGCACTGCGCAGCTTTTAGAGGCAACGAGGCTATGTTAGAACTCCTACTAGATAATGGAGCCGATATTGATGCACAAACCAAGGATGGCGATACTGCGTTGCACCTTGCCACAGTCAGAGGCAAGAGGAAAATCATGAAGACGCTTATTGCGCGAGGGATCGATACGAGTAAGACGAACAACACAGGTCATACAGCGTTACACGCAGCGGTCGGAACGCCGGATGATGAGGCAACAGTTCCCCTACTAGTAAAATCTAAGCTCGACGTCAATGCTCAAAACTCTGTCACAGGTGACACCCCGCTACATCTCGCCGTTCAATTCAAGCGACCTCGAATTCTTCTCTACCTTCTGAACAAAAAGGCTATAGTGGATACTTTCAACAAGAAAGGAATGGCACCTCTCCACATTTCAGCACATTCGAATAATCTCGAAGCGGTCACACTTTTGCTAGAACGTGGCGCAATCGTGGAAAGTCGAGCAAATGACGGAATAACGGCTATGCATGTTGCGGCTCAAGCTGAAAATTGGATCGCATTTGACTTTCTAGTTGCGGCTGGCGCCGATATCAATGCATGGGACCTCAATGGGGACACACTTCTTCACACGAGAGCTAATAAGCAGCGTGACACTGCAATCATCACCAAGTTACTTGATTTTGGTGCTAATTTTGAAGCACGAAACTCCAAGGGCTACACGCCGCTACAAGCTGCTGCTTTGAACGGAAACAGGGATATGTTCTTTCTCCTTTTAGAGGCGGGTGCAAACATAGCAGTGGAGACACCTAAAGGTGAAAACCTGCTGCATATAACGCCACCAGTCAATGAAGCTTACTTGGAGATTCTTCGAGCTTTGCTTACAAGGGGCCTTAGCGTGGATGCGCTGTCAAGTCAGGGATGGAAGCCTATTCATCAAACTGCCTTCAAAGGCACCGGCTCTCCTGATATCACTCTGGACAAAAGCCGTGAGCATTTGGAGATGCTGATTGCATATGGGGCCGACGTCAATGCTGTGACCGAGTCAGCCGAAAAAGAAACCGCACTCCACCTTGCAACTAGAGCGTCCATACCTCGACCCTTGTTTATAATGCTTCTCCTCGACCATGGAGCAGACGTCAATGCGAAAAATGGAGAAGGCAAAACAGCACTTCACCTTGCCGCCGCTCGTGGTCGAGAGACACTGTTCAGAATCTTACTAGAGCATGGGGCAGATATCTCAATCAAAGCACCAGAGCCCCAGAAAGATGTCCCGAAAGAGAGCCAAGAGACAGAAAAACCCACGCAGGAGAGTCCACAAGATGAAGCTAAGCCTAGCAACGAAAAGACAACTGCAGCAAAGGAGACGGGGGTAACTGCATTTGACCTGGCGAAAAAGAATCCCCTTGGGGCTCTTTGGTTTGATGAGAAAGGGGAATTACGCCCTGTGACCCCACAGAGTCGCCGTGGTAGTACTGCGACACTTATCGATGAAAGTGATATTGAAGATGACGATGACTCCGAAACTGCCACTGGTGGAACGACTGTGACTGAGAATTCCAGTGTACTTACCGAAAGGTGATTTTCTTCCCATTTATCTTTTCCCGGAGCGGTTCGTTGCAATTGTGTCTTTTTCATATTTTTCTTCTCTTTTATATGTAGGAATTTGGGTCTGGGTCGGAATCGGTTTTGCTCTCGGGCCCCTTGAGCCGGAAAGCCTTACTTCAATTCAATATCATGAGCGTGGGCGCGAGGAAATGGAATTACTAGTGTGATGGATTAGCGTTGGACTGTTTTTTATTGTTATATCTACATAACAGCCATATACCACTTTTCTACAAATGTAACAATTCAGGAGTACTGACATATATTCCCTCTTTATTGAAGTAAACAAGTAGACAGCCAGTCAACATATTCATTGTATCCTATGTGGTAGCTGACGTCCAAGCAATGGTAAAGAAAACATCTGTATGATCATCTGAAAATTCTAATTCTACCCAACCATGCTTATAACAATGGCGATCCATCCGTCTCCATACGCAGCGCTCCGCGCAACTTCCTCCAGAGGCGCGGACATTGGCAGTACTACCCCATGCAATACTGGCTTTGCTAATACGGGTATTCGTCGACTGGGAAAAAGATTTGGTAACAGGGAATGTAGAGCCGACCCGACTGTTTGGGGTTGCATTCGCCCTGCAGATGAGCCTGTGCCGGTTGAAGATTGGATAGAAGGAGAAACGGGTGATTGAACAACTTTGAGGGCTAGTCGGTCCGTATCGGGTGGTAAGGGGAGGAAGATTCGAAGGGGGATTTGACGGAATGGTTGGGGCAATGATGGGAGAAGGAGGTTAATGATTCTTCGGTAGGATGCCAGGTCATCTGGGAACGTTCAAGCATTAGAGCACTGAGGCAAACTTTATAGAAGAGATAATGGGCGTCTGGACGTACGATTCTGAATAGCTTCCCAAAACCCAGCTGTGTCCTCTTTGGACAAGGTCATGATTCCCTTTGCTTCCCGAATACGAAGCGAATCTGCTTCTTTCACGCTGTTGATGAAAGCATCATGCATGACGAGTCCGTCTGCATCAAGCCGTACGAGGTCCTCATCGGGCCAATTCTCGAAATGTAACGTGAGTCTCCACGGTAATCGGCTCGAATTAGAAGGGTCACTTTCCATTTCACTATGGGACTGAGCATTTTTGACGCCAGCGAGGATCACTGACTGTGTTAGGTTATTGTAGTCGCTCGTCGAGGAGGATTGTGAAATAGGTTCAGCCCCGGCGTAGAGATCGTAGAGCAAGCCCAAAGGATAGTGCCATTTCAGAGGGACACCTTCGAATGAGAACCATCCAGAATGAGGCTCGCTCTCTGGGTGGATTAAGGATGGTCGGAAAAAAGCGTGAAGTTTCGGTAATAAGAAAGGTAGATATGACACTCGAGGATACAGTATCTTAACAGAATTAGCACACATGTTTTGAGCACCTGAGTCACGATCTTGTATGGATCATACTAGGTAAGGCTCGGACTGGTCATAGGTCCGGCATTCTGAAGGAGCTAGGACAATCTCCAAGGGAAGTTTGCCTTCCCAGACCTTCTCTTGAATAGAGTTGATATGCGATTGATTGGTGCCTGACATGGCTCTGCAAGCACGTCCTTTAGTGCGACTCTGGTGACCTAAGCCTCAAGTTAGTACTACATTCAAATCTATCGGCTGCATAGAATTCTAAGCGAGAGACAGAGACATCGCTGATTGATGCTAATCTTAGAGAAGTAGAACTCACAAGGCTACGAGCTGGATTACGGTCGGCGGAAGTTCAACAAAGAACGGGCGGGCAAAGAAGCGGTGGAAAGCTCGGCTGAGACCATCGTGACCCTGTGGAAACCCAGCCTTCGATAGCTATCTAGCGGGAGTCACAGCCATTTAACTTTGAAGTCATTCAAGAGGGAGGCTGAATTTGAAATTGAGATAATCGACGTCAGACCAGGAAACTTCGACGGGCTCAATCGACACGTGGGGCGCGCGCGGGATGGTGGGGACTGCAGCCTTATTATTCAGGCCGGCATTTGATCCTTTCTATCCCACCGTAACCATGCAGGTGTCACCCAGGTATACGTCTTATAAATTTCTCGAGATGTTACTTTTAATATCATTTCACCGGTTATACCCATGCTGGGATCTCTACAAATCCCGGATCCTAGATTTAGTCTTCAGCTTGGTAGAAAGACTCATGAACATTGTATGTATGTACGCCGTTCGCTTAGTGCTACAGTTATTGTAAGCCTGTTCTGTATACATCAGATTCCGTATCTACCTCTTCTTGTTCACTTTACGCTAAAATCTGTCAACATGTCAACAGATTTTAGCGTAAACTGTGGATAGGACAAGCGTCGGGCACTTACCGGTAGCAATGCGAATGGATTTTTGTCCGAGGCGACGACCAAAACAGACGCCACAAAAACGAGGACGAGTGGATCAACGAGTATGCTAGTCTAGCCGACGGACGTGCGTAAGGTAAAGACCTTGGACCCAACAATATATGTGTCGACGTAGTACAGACGACATGAGTGGGGTTATACTTAGCCTTGCGCAATCAGTGTTCTTTTGTCAGCAACTCTTCATCTCGGATTTCTTAATTGAAAAATGTAGTATTGGGGATAAACTCGGTCTTGCACTTGTTAGAATTGAAGATTGAAGGAAAAAAAAAAGGCTCAGGTCTAGATCAAGAAGCCCCAATGGAGGCTTTAAGCTTACTTCTATGACGATCTAGACTTCGAGCTTTGCTTCATCGACTGCCGCCGCCTTCAATCGAGCCTCGACGTACCCAATCAATTTGTCATTTTGTCTAAAGTGGAGTTCGAGGTCAACTAATAACTATAGAGGACGTACGGAAAGTCATTTGTTATTTAGTCGTATGGCTCTAAGGGTGATTTCGCCCTTAGCTCTACAATTCAATAATACAGATCGAGGATTCACTTGTGGCACAGCATTCACACCTTGCAAAAGATCTTAACCCCCGCGATGATAATCTGCTGCAAGGCAACCCAGGAATCCCAAGTCAATGCCGCAACACAACTCTACTAATTACGATCTCTGATAGGCTTTCAAAATTACAGGTTTACTTTCGAAGGTCTAGACTCTTTGCTTTGAACGTTCCGTCATATCCGACAGCTATAAAAAGTGAAGTATAATCACGATCTGTACCTACCCACCAGCCAAAATGACCCTTATCTAGGGTCAGGCTGTGCGAAATTAGGCTTTTGGTTTTGCTTTTTTTTTTTGAACTTCTTAGTCCTTTATTGTGAGAGAATGGCACAGCATCAGCCAACAGACGAGTACATTGCATTCGTGCGGGCTAGACTGGTCTGTTTCTCGGAGTAGTGTTCGTCAATTCATTACTCTGTGGTGCCTGGCGGCCCAGGCGTAAATATGTCCGGCTTTTCAAAAGCCTTGGCCTCCGTTGTTGGTGGATAGGCCAGAACCGGCCAATACGTACCCGTTCACAAAGTCTCTGTTTTTCCTCGAGCTAGGAGGGGAGCACCAATTTATGGTCGTGTTCTACAGATTGAATCGGGATCTAAAGCGAAATCACAACTGCATAGCTAGACCTTCCTACCTAGGCAATCTAGTTAAGCCACCTAGTGGGGCGTGTGTTTCCGGTTGCGACCACATACCACGAAACACAATCTACAATTTCTGATTATCAACTCTTAACTCACTGATGATTTAGTGATCTTTAGGTGGACTCTTGTGCAGCATGAATATTGTGGGTCGCCAATGCGATGGATTCGGTACGGCCCGCTGTGAGTCTGATTTACACTGCGGGGCGAACTACATAGTAATCGACGGTTTGTAGAACATGATAGCAACTTCTAAGTGGTTGGAGGGAGCTTGCAAAATTGCAACAGTCAGACGACTTCCAGTAGACACGATGTGGAAATTGCGCTAATAATCGGAACGAAGACAGGAAAAAAATTTTTTTTTTTTTGAAGAATCAAGCCACCACGCATCACTGACAGATCTAATCTCGCAAATTGGTTGCTGCCTACGAGATGGCGCAAACCACAGACCACTGACACGTCGATCAGTATGCCTTAATGTATTGCGAAAATTCACTAGGGACTTATTCCCACGATGCAGTAGTGTGTTTGACTACTGATCGAATGCATTCTCCATTGCTTATCGACATGACGAAGTGTTGAGATACGCCACTTAAGCTGCGCCTCGGCATAAAGACGAAAGGGGCGTACCTGACATGTAGGCCCGCCTAGACTCCTCGACCTGACGTACAGACCAGCTCCTGTGATCATCACAATCGTCTTAGTTGCAAATGAACAACGAGTCCGGTAGTGAAAATAGCAAGGCCATCCTTGTAGCGTAACACAAGGGCCGCAGGAACTAAGAGTAATCACTGGACCCAAAATTGAATACAGTGTGAACAGTGCCTCTACCACACGGCCTGAAGCATTTCCGATCCAGACTTTGGACGCCTTAAATCAGCCTCGACATTTGGTTTTGTTTGAAATGATCTCGTTCAATGCACTGATCGTTCTGCCCTGACCCACCGTTCCTTAGTCGAGACCTGCGTCTGCCAATGGTCTGGCCTCCCAAAATCCCTTTGCTGCGTAGAGATTGCCCCCTCCACATAAGCACTTAGAACATAGACCACTCAGTCGATGAGATAACGCCGTATCTTGTAAGGTCTTAACACGTGACTTTCGTCTATAAATTTCGTCTAGTCCCCCGCTTCACCCTCTCGCATAAGCGAATAAAGAACAGCCAAAACACATATCCCAAGTCCCAAGTGATATCGTTGAATCCGTTTCGCTTGACTTGGTCTTTCTCGGCTCCTTTTCACTTTCTTTATCATTCGATTAAACTTCAATAATGTCTCGAACCAACGGCCAGCCCGTGAATGGCTCCCGGTATGCCCTCTTCACTGATATTCGATGTGTACCAAGCACTAACATAAGAAAGATCTTCGAACGGAAGACCCCTGAACGCAAAAAACCTAGCCGAAGTACCGCCAGTAAACGAAAACGAGATCGGACTGCGCAAATACATCCTCACTCCTCCTCATGAAGAGCCATATTATCTTCCGGTACGGCTCTCAGATCGCGAGACTCACGAGAGGCGATTAGACGAAGAAATCGCGAATCTTGAGGAGTTGATAACACAAGGAAGTTGAAAATGAATGTTGGAGTCTGCAGTAGACGAGTGTTGCTGGTTCAGAGAAATCTTTGTCATGAAGACTTGTGTATAGGCCATGATTCACAAAACATTTGTATCATTGTTATTTTATCAAAAGCGTATATAATGTCGGGTTAGTCCACATATCCAAACAATCTATATGGTTGTCTATTTCCAAAACTCGATGAGCTGGTCAGCCAACTCTTCGTATTTAACACTGGGAAATTCATGTCCAATGCTAAAGTATGTAATCTGCGCATTGCCTTCCAGCGCATGCGTCACATCCTCAACGGTATCATCTTTGAAGATGACGTTGTCGGTTTCTCCTAACACGACCAGAACCTTATCGTGGGCGAGACCGGTGCCGCTGCCTTCTCGTTTGCGTTGAGAAAGGAAACTTCCCAGTCTCTTCCAATTCTCTAGCTGCGACTTTTGCAAGATCGGACCATGTCTCATACTGGAGATGAATGCTGGGATGAAGCCATCGTGATTCTCTACCTGCCAAGCCACTGCTTCCGCAGTCTTCAAAGATGGGTATGTTCGTGAGAGCACTTGTTGAGAAGAAGCAGTGAGCTCTTGAGTAAGAGCGTCTTCAACACCGACGGTCGCGTTCTGCGAACTATTGCCCTTTTTGGGTTTGACTAGCGGACCGCCTCTCAGTCGACCTTTGACAAGGCTGGCAATGACGCTCTCCGGAAGCAAGCCCTTTGCATTCAAAAGACGAGTTTGCCAGCCGACGTGAGAGTCGCGTAGCAATCCTGCCGGTGCAAGGAGAATCAAAGACGAAAGCAGGCCGTGGAAATGTGAAGCAAAAGCAGCAGTAATACCGCCGCCTAGTGAATAGCCGATAAGAGAAAATCTGCCAGATGATGAACCAGTCCAGGATAGCGGCGATGAAGCAAGAACGAGGAAAATCTGTGTAGCAAAGAGTCGATCATCTTGAGGGATATCGCCCGGAGTATCGGAGAATCCTCTCCCAAATCTAAGCCGTCGTCAGCAGGATTCGTCGTTCGTATTTGATCCGGATGTGGGCGCATACAAATCATAAATCATAACGCGACATCCTCTATCTACCAAGGAATGAGCCAGACCTCCTAGCGAAACGCATGGAGTGGAGATGCCATGAACGAGCAGGACCTTGTGTCCATCTTCCGGACCCCATTCGTACACTCGAATTGAACCATAAGGTGTCGAGACATCGCGCGCACCAGGAAGAACATCTAGAGGAAGGACAGGCAAGTCTCCATCCTTAGTTATTGTTGCAGACTGAACAGCCTTTAGAGGCGATGGGATGATTTTGGGTGGTGACCTCTCAGATGCCCATATTGCGCCGAGAGCCAGCCCTACCGTAAGTGAGGCCCCTGCAACAGCTAAAACAGGTCGTTGACTTTGAGAATTTGTAAGTGAGTCGGTCACAAAGTCACCCGCTCGCTGGAAGAAAGCCAGCGCCATTTCAGCACACCTCAGCCTGATATTGACGGTCAATTGCGGCGGGAGAAAAGACGAAGCACTCAGGAAGAATGGCATTGACAGCAAGGCAGTCGCGCTAACGACCAATTCGGCTAAGCAAGCCATTCAGATACCTCGGGAGTCGGCTCTGACGATTCCTCACCAGCCAATCAAATCGCTTTATGTGCTTATCGAGCTCAAACTCAGTTTCTATTGGTCAGATGCACCGTGGACGCCCCACTCTTGCGTCATTCGACGTACGTATCAGTACGGAGTATATTACACCTAGTAACGAGCAGACCTGCAAATATACTCGTCGTATCAGACACAAGCAGGACTGTACGGACTCTACGGAGTACCGGGGTGGGAGTCAAAAGTGTTGGCAGTGCTAAGATAGGCTAATTGGCACTAGAAATGTACATCATAATTGATTACAGCTAGAAACCTAAAGAAGCTCTCTCATTCGTTTATGAAGCTTCAGTCTAGCTATTTTCGGTTTTAGCCCTAAATAGAAAGAATGGCCAAATTACTATATACTACGTACAAGACTAACCCGCATATGGGCTAATATGTAGCGCATTTGCCATTACTTTTGACTCCCCATCTCCGTATATTACGCGGAAATACGATCAAGACCTGCAAATATATCGTTTCAGATCGTAACGCAGCTACCAAGTCTAGATCGCTAGATCAAAAACGTCAAGAATCAAACCCGTCTTTTGAGGCACAACTACAGACTCAAACTTCCATTAAGCTTTTACGATCCCGTGTGGCCATGGATATCCGTCGCATTTCCGCTCAAGCACGGCACCATGCTTTTGAAATTCCGCCGGTCAGCGTTATACTTAAGTACGATGCTGGCAGCTGAACGGTGCACAAGTGGACCACGAAAGATCATTGGTTCAAGGACCAACAACACGACGCAAGAGCTGAAAGCTAGGCGCTCCACATGTCGGACTATGGATCTCCATTATAAGTACCTCGTGAAAGTATCCGGATTAACAATGGGTTTCATGAGCGATTGCTTCTATAAAAGGATACAGTGAGAGGAGTCCTCCTTAATGAATTACGATCATCAACATCGGCATCTAAGTCTTACAACGGCGAACATTGGCAGAGATGGAATCTAGGGTCTGGTTAATTACGGGTTGCTCTTCGGGGTTTGGGTAGGAAGCTCTAGCGAAGGTATAATATAACAATGTGGTTCTGACTATTCGCAGAGAGCAATTTGTTCGGCAGAATATTGCACGCGGTGACAAGGTGATTGCAACCGGCCGAAATGCGGCAACGAAATTGGCACACCTGAAAGAAACAGGCGCCGCAGTTCTGGATTTAGATGTGACCATTTCCGAGGATGAAATCTTTGCGAAAATCAAAGAAGCCCATCAGATATATGGGAGGGTCGATGTGCTTGTCAACAACGCCGGGTATATCGAAAGTGGTGCCGTGGAAGATATTTCGTGCGTACCTCTTTGCCGGATTTATTCGGACTTTGGGCACTGATGACCTCGTGCTATCATAGGCTCGATAGGGTGTATCGATCCCTAGAAACTAATCTTTTCGGGTCATTAAAAGTCACCAGAGCCGTCCTAGGGATCATGCGGGAACAGAAGTCAGGTGTAGTGGGATTCATTGGATCTGTGGTGAGCAGCGCTTCCTCTAAGCATGTCATTCAATATACTTATACCCAATAGGGCGGATGGAAAGGGTACCCTGCATCTCTTGCCTATAGCCTCAGCAAATTCGCTTTAGAGTGTGAGTAATGCATTATCAATTATTGCAGTCACTACTTCTAACAATTTCCAGGTGTTACAGAAAACCTTCAGGCCGAATTCGCTGCATTATTTGACAACTGTGTGCGTTTCATCGTATTTGAGCCAGGTTATTTTCGCACTCAAGTCTTTGCGCCCACAAACGTTGTACTGCAACCGGCCAATATACCAGCATACGAACCGTTCAATAAGGCATTGGCCCAAGAATTAAGTCAAGTACACGGGAACGAACCCGGAGATTCGGTCAA
Source organism: Talaromyces ruber (assembly GCA_022813215.1). NCBI lineage: Eukaryota > Fungi > Ascomycota > Eurotiomycetes > Eurotiales > Trichocomaceae > Talaromyces > Talaromyces ruber. Next base: position 166,132 of record JAKLMW010000022.1, on the reverse strand, counting down.
AGGGGTTGCCCGTATGATCGACGTTCTGACTGGTACTGGTATGGCTGTAGGAAAGGAACTACCACCACGTCTACCTTTGGGCACCGACAGCCTGCAGGCCATACGTGCCAAGTGTGAAGCCACATTGAAACTATGTGACGAGTGGGAGGATCTTATTAAAAGCACGGATATGGCGGCGGAATCGAAGGAATGAGGAGGAGATTTACGCGAGGTGATGACTTATCCGACCTGCATATGATTAACATAACTTAGTTAACTATCTAGTTACTACTGTTTAGGGCTAGAGCTTGTGACAGGGAATGAACCTCTAAATTTCCATTATTCATAGATACCTAGGTTCTAATTGCTTTCTTGCTTTCTCTCACAGAGAAAGATTAGTGTCTAAATGGGTAGCCTTTAAAGCGTATCCTTCATCTATCCCTGCCTTAGACTCAGACTCACTCTCAGTGCCACTTAGAGTGCCTTTCCATATCTTCTAAACCTGCTGAGCAAGAACCAGGGATCTCGGATTACATTCACGTAGGTGATTGCCTCTTGAAGATGGTGTTCAAGAGCATCTTCGAACACTGTTGGAGAGTGTCAAAGTACGTCATGTTACGCCTCAAGCAATTGCAGCCAAACGAGTAAAGTAATATGTACCTGAAAAAATGATTAACTTATCTATTTAATATACCTAGTAGCTTTCAAGTCGCGCTACCTGCCATCAATATACAGACTAGCCCGGCTAAGCGTCGGGTCAGAAGGCTGTCTAGTTTTGCATATTCTTATCCCTATCGATGTCTTGGGGCATCTGAATCCGTGGCGCTATGTGATCAATCCATCTTTTGGTCGGTCACAGCCTCTCGCTCAGCCTAAGCCGATTTTGTCATTTGAATCAATCGACTAACTTAACTTAATCGGCATCAATGCGACTGAGTCAACTAGTGAGGTTTCCTTGTCCTGAGACATCATAGCTGTAGACGATAGGCATTGCATTAGAAACTCAACTGGACTATGTGCTTGATTATCGCCTAATCAAGCAATCATGGTAGTGACTTAATATTGTATCGTCACGAGGTACTGTGGTCTTGTTATTATTGGTTTGCTTGGTTGGTTATAAAAAGCCCTAACCTACTCCGGGTCTGCTTACTTCCTATATATTCTTGGCCGTACCTTAACGGTGTCTAAATTATATATCGAAGTAATCTAAAAAAATCTGGTGTCATCCATCTACCACCCACAGAATTTATACTGCCATTCAATACGACATCAAAATGACTAGGGACGCTATTGTGCAAAAGTATGACAGTTTGTAGTAGGCTTTCCATTCTCAAGTCCCCCATATGTTTAACCATACAGTGTGTGGCCGTTCAATTGACCCTGATCCCTTCTTCTATGGTCTGGTCTAGCCCAACGCGCAGAATTCATGACATCGAGAAGCGGAGAAGCGGAGAAGCGGAGAAAATGTATAAGTGGGCTAGCTATGTGGATGGAGACAATTTTGGCGAATCATACAAGATGTGATCTATGATCATACGGATATACATATACAAACTTGTTTGAAAAGCCTCCTTTCCACGTGAACCAATAGCGGTGACATACGAATGGTCTCTTATCCGCGCTAAGAATCCACAGCTTGATTGTTTTCATCCATTTCTCCATCTTCTTTCAAGAGATCTTGCTGATGGAGTCTTGACGGACAGCTGGGAACGATGAAATGCGTGGTTCATTTGGTCTTTACTCTGGAGAATCATGCCTGGCGCCGGTGAAAAGATATCGATGATTAAGCAAATGTACGATTAGACAAGAACCATATTATCTCCAAGAGTCCTTCGCATTTTTCACTTTTTCCTCCGTTCAACCTTTTTTCTTACCTCCAATATAGTATTGCATACTGCAGGCCAATATGTCGGAGTCTTAAGTCCCAGATCAGAATATGCGAGGATTTTTCTCAAATCGCACATGCAAATATTGGATCTCTGTTGAAACAATCGAACATAGACGAGAAGATTGCACTCCTATCTGGTAATTTATGATACGCTGCTCTCGGATTTTTTTTTGTGAAAGTGCTAATCCAACTTTTCTATTTCAAATAGGCAATGACTTTTGGCATACAGTGCCTATCAAACGACTAGGTATCCCATCGTACGACTATCAAATGGACCAAACGGAGTCCGAAGCACACGCTTCTTCGGCAGCATACCCTCAGCCTGCCTTCCCTGCCGGGCCGGAATCGGAGCAACATTCGACAAAGAATTGAGTCGTAAGATTGGACATCTCCTTGGCGATGGAGCGAAAGCTAAGGGAGCCCATGTTGTGTTGGGGCCGACAATCAACATCCCACGAGGCCCGTTAGGTGGTCGAGGCTTTGAGTCGTTTTCAGAGGACCCTTTATTTTCGGGAGTTATTGCTGGACAGTATTGCCAGGGACTGAAAGATAAGAATATTATAGCGACGCCGAAACATTTCGTGTGCAATGACCAGGAGCACGAGAGAATGGCGGTCAACTCAATCGTCACTGACAGAGCAATGAGAGAGATCTATCTTTTGCCTTTTATGATTGCAATTAGGCTCGGAAAGCCAGATGCTATTATGACTGCGTATAATAAGGCGAGTGGCACACACACGTCGGAAAATCTGAGATTGATAGGAGATATATTACGAGGAGAATGGGCTTGGGATGGTTTGGTCATGAGTGATTGGTAAGGTTTCGAATCGGCAACCAACGAAACTGTTTCCCATACTGATTGCGTGGTCTGTCCAGGTTCGGAACTTACAGCATTTCAGAAGCCATCGTGGCTGGTCTCGATCTCGAAATGCCCGGATCAACGAGATGGCGCGGCCATGCACTAAACCATGCTGTAGCATCGAACAAAATATCCACAAATGTATTGGACAGCCGCGTCCGCGAGGTTTTGAAACTGGTCCAAAGGGCTAGTAAATCAGGCATTGCCGAGAATGCCCCCGAGATAGAGCTCAACCGAGACGAAGATAAAAAGCTGTTGAGGAAAGTAGCCTCCGACACAATTGTGCTTCTTAAAAATGCCGATGATGTCCTACCGTTGAGTAAGAACAAAAGAGTAGCCGTTATTGGACCTAATTCCAGGATCGTCACCTATAGCGGAGGTGGCAGTGCAACTCTCAAACCATACGAAGCAGTCACTCCCTTCGATGGAATTGCAGGCTCGGCTTCCGCGGGAGTTGACTTTGCGCAGGGAGTCTATGCCCATCAACTTTTACCAGTAATAGGAAAGCAACTTCACAAGAAAGACGGCAGTATTGGGTTTACACTCAAATTTTTTAACGATGCACCTGGAAAACCCAATCGAGAGCTGCTTGAAGAACGCGATGAGACTGACTTCAGCCCTTTTTTCCTCGACTACAATCATCCTAACCTTCGTCCTATTTAATACGCTGACGCAGAGGGTAACTTTACTCCTGACTAATTTGGTATAGATGACTTCGGTCTGTGTGTTTGAGGAACAGGGAAGCTTTATGTCGATGGAAAATTGCTTATAAACAATGACGACGAGCAGCAGCCAGGATCAAGTTTCCTTGGAACCTGAACCGTGGAAGAGAAAGGAACCCTTGAACTGGAGGCAAGACAAACATACCGAATTCTTGTCGAGTGGGGTAGCGAAAAGACGAGCAAGATCAAAGTGCCTGGTGTAGTCTACTTTGGACATGGAGGCTTCAGATTGGGAGTTGCTCGACGGATCTCACCCGAGGAAGGAATTGAGGCGGCCGTGAAGCTAGCTTCAGAGACTGACCAGGCCGTACTTTTTGCTGGCTTGAGTTCTGAATGGAAATCAGAGGGTGAGGATCGACTAAGCATGAAATTGCCACCTCATAGCGATGAGTTGATATCTCGTGTCCTTGATGCGAATTCCAACACAGTGGTTGTTATTCAGAGCGGCACACCGGTTGAAATGCCATGAATCGCAAAATCCAAGTCTATTGTTCAGGCATGGTATGGAGGAAACGAATGTGGACGTGCCATTGCTGATATAATATTTGGCGATACGAATCCGGTATGCTAAGAGCCCCTTGACATGTAAAATTTCGTCGAACTAACCATTATTTCCAAAATAGTCTGGAAAGCTACCGCTCACGTTTCCTCGATCGGTCAAACAAAATCCCCCTTATCTAAACTGCGGCTCTGAGGGAGGCCGTGTCCTGTATGGAGAGGATGTATACGTCGGTTATCGATATTATGGCGAGCTGGAACTCGAGCCATTGTTCCCCTTCGGTCACGGTCTTTCATATATTACCTTTGAGCTGTCTTCGCTGGACTTGAAGAGAGGTTCCGAAACGGAGCTTGAGATAAATGTGTTTGTAAAGAACACGGGTCCACGGGCTGGAGCAAGGTAATCCAGGTTTATGTGGCTCCCGTATCGCCACCCATCAAGCGACCAGTAAAGGAACTCAAAGAGTTTACCAAGGTATTCATTGAGGCAGGCAGTCAGAATCTCATCAAATTGAACCTGGAGTTGGTGCGGGCTACCAGCTTCTGGGACGAAAAAGCTTCAAGCTGGCGCAGTGAGGCCGATATTTACAAAATACTTGTTGGGACTAGCAGCCGTGGAAAATTCTTGGAAGGCGACGTTGTGCTCAAAGAGACGACATATTGGCCGGGCCTATAAGTTGATGTATATAGAGATCATAGACTTTTCTCCTTCTCTTTTTGCAGTCATGCCACTAGACATTGTACATAGAGCGGTCTTCGGCAGAAATGCTAGACGCTATTCACAGTCGTCGATATTCGGTCTGTATCAGCCCAAGTCTGCAAGTGTATAGAGTTGACACTCTCGCTCCTATCCAATCGGGAGAGAATAGAAGTAGGCTGTTGTATGTATTCCGCAGCACGTCTTGCTTCCGGTTCGTCTTCTCGAAACGGACAAGCAAGAAAGCTGGCTGCAATGTCGCGCACTTTGTATGTCAGGTGCAACCCATTTGCCTCCATACTTGGTGGCGAGCTGCTGTTCAAAAGAAAGAAAAGCTGATGGGCAATGTCCTCTCTTTTAGACCATACCCATCGCCGTTTTGATATTACTGGTTCATTTTCTGTTGTTGAAATCAGTTCGATTGAGACCTGCTGTAGTTGCGCAGTTCCTAACTGACCTAGGAGCAAAATTTGTAGCCAGAAATGGGTAGCATGTATGTTGACTCTCATGGAAGCATTTGTGAGGACATTTTATGCCCAGAGGCCTCATCGTCGGCTGTATGTGCCCATGGCCGGAATACCATGGGAATATTCTCCGGGGAGAACTCCAGGCTGTGCAAGCGATGCTTTAGTTGAGAGATCTGAAGATTGACATCATGCGTACGGTCACATCGATACGGTAGACTTGGATTTGAACATTCATCTCGCACGGCGAGCCAAAACACTCGCGAGAGTAGATTGAAGCCCATCATCACGCACGGCATTGCTGTATTCGACACAGCCACCTCATCTTCACTCACAATCTCATCGTCTACCTCACACAGCAAAAGATTGGTCAGGTTGATTGTATCCAACGTCTGAGAATCCAAGAAAGCAAGGCGGTTTCCGAATGAGTCTTGCAATTGACTATGTCTATAGATATGATTAGTGTCTGGGGATCATGTAGCGATATGGTACACTTGTCGATCACTAGAGATAGCAATTACTTACACATAAGCGTAAAATACCAACCAGAACCTCTCTTTTTAAGCTGTCGCTCAATACAGTTCAGACCATGGTAATCAGATGTCGTAGTGAATTTGAGAAGCCGAGCGATTTGCATCATTTCAACCTCCGCCATCCGTCCTGGGTTATGCTCGCCTATCTGACGCAATGAGGCATATGTCAAATACGAGACTGAAAACTTCTGAAAGTTGATTTCGTCAAACCAGTCACGAGTTCGTAGCCTTGCAAGCGTTTCAATGCAGTGAGATACCATGTCCTCACGAGACTTGAAAGGCAACGGCTTGCTATAAACTCTGTAGTATTCGAATCGGCTTGGCATAGTTGCAACTACCAAGGATGCCAGAGCGATCAGTAGAGCTAAAAATCCGGAATCCGTGAAATTCTCGGTCTTGTTTGAGACTTTTCCTAAGCAACGGTATATGGACAATTGGTACGACTGGATACACAAGCTCCAGAAAGTCCTCAACTATTATCATGAAAAGCTCCCTGTTGCATACTATGTCGGTTGGGTACTGGTACCCTTCACTGATTCTGTAAATTGTAGAATCGAATGCACGCTCGAGATTCATTCAACCCATGCAAATTGACTTGTGAGGGCGATATACTCCCATGGCTTCTTTTCGAAGGAACTTCCATTATCCGAACATGTCTAGTTGAGTGTCAGTATTTATGCTAGTACGTACTGAGTTTCTTTTTTTTCCCTTACGGGCATACCTTTTCTTTGGCCCTCGCACCCTCGACGGAAGGCGAAAGGTACATTGAAGATCCAGTCTTCGACACCTACCACACCGTTCATGTGGTCTCTCTGCGTCCATACTGCACTTGACCTACCTTCTACGGCATATGTCACATGCTTGCGTGGTCAAATACCCCCCGAGGGCTGGCCGAGCATTGCTATATGAACATGTTCGCGGCTAAAACCAGTTACCTCTCAAAAGAGGTGTGTAAACTTTCAAAAACCAAATACGAATAGATATATGAGGGGAAACAAACTTCGTACATGGCGAAAATGGAAGGGACTGAATGGATGTTTGACTTGTTTGCATCGCATATCATTTATGCCTCAGGCATAGAAACTGGCAATGCGAATACTAAATAGTCTTGCAAGCCAGTCAAGCTGGAGCACGTAAGAGTCTCAGCTATTGTTCATGCATTTCTACATTGCCAATTTTCATATAGTATCGGCCTCGTGCATTGATAATTATCAACTCAAGTCAGGGGTTTTTATTACGTAGAAGATCTAAATGTTACCCTAACCCTCATTACCTTTTTGAGTTAGCGTATGGGGTAGGTAAACTAAGGTGGCTGGTCAAAAGTCGAGAATTGTCCATATTCGCAAAGCAACCAGCTATACTCAAAGCATTTTTCAATCCGTTTCATATTCAATCGCTTTCAACAAATCTTCATAAAAAGTACTTCGTGTCTTTTGGCCGGTGTGCCATCTTCCAACTGTGAATCCTTTGCGGAGCAGAGAAGCTTAGCTCGGGTTTAGCTCCACCCTTGGGAAAAAAATATCCCAATCTCAACCGCGATACAGGATTGATAGAACAGCAGAATCTGAAATGAATTGAACAAAATGTATTACCACACTTACGAAACCGTGTGCACCCTGCCGCTCAAGGCAGATTTATTTGCCCAGGCTGTTCATCCTTCTCAACCAATCCTGTCAGTAGGATTGACTTCGGGACATGTCGAGACGTTCCGTCTACCAGCGGCCGAGCATAGCGAAGACGAAGACGAAGATGATGACGACGACGAGAATATCGAAGGAACTTCATATTTGTCCGCAACGAACGGTAATGGCACGGGCCATATAGACACGATCTGGTCGACGCGCAGACACAAGGGGAGCTGTCGGTGTTTGACGTTCAGCATTGATGGCGAGATGCTCTATTCTGCTGGGACGGATGGGATCGTCAAGGCTGCAAAGGTTGAGACGGGAATTGTCGAGAATAAGATTCTCATACCTCAGGCAAAGTCGAAGTAAGTGCAACCTCAGTACGGTGGTGCACGAAAAAAGTCTAACATTTGATTTAGGAAGAAAGTAGTAAATGACGAAATCGACTCTCCTTCCTTGATACACGCGCTCTCCCCCCAGAACCTACTGTTGGCAACTGACTCGGGCGCTCTTCACGTCTACGATTTGCGTATTCCTTACTCTCGGGTCACCGCACGCCCCGAACAGACATACCGCCCTCACGACGACTACATTTCCTCCCTCACGGCGCTCCCGCCGTCCGACACAAGTACTTCTGGCTACAGTAAACAGTGGGTTACGACTGGAGGCACTACATTGGCCGCTACAGATCTGCGCAAAGGTATTCTCCGCAAGAGTGAAGATCAAGAGGAAGAATTGATCTCATCCGCTTACATCGGCGGTCTACCTACAACTGGCTCCAATGTTGGCGAGAAAGTCCTTGTTGGTAGCGGTACCGGTGTCTTGACATTGTGGGAGAAGGGAGTCTGGGATGACCAGGACGAGCGTATCTATGTTGCGCGTCAAAGCGGGGAAGGTGAAGCCTTGGAGTCGCTAGCGGTTGTCCCATCGGACGCTGGGTATGGCAAGATGGTTGCTGTTGGTCAGTCCGATGGAGCGATATCTTTGGTGTCGATTGGCCGAAACAAGGTATTGTCCAAAGTGCAGCATGACGAGGTCGAAGGTGTCACCGCTCTCGGATTCGACGTCGAAGGACGCATGGTCAGTGGCGGTGGTCAAATTATCAAGGTCTGGAGCCCGAGTATATACAATGAGGGATATTCCTTTGCCGGCAGCGTGAGAAAATTTGAAGGGCCGAGTGATGATCTTGACAGCGACGAGAGCTACGGTAGTGATGATAGCGATACCCTCAGGGAGAGAGCCCGACGCAAGAAGAGAAAGCGCGACAAGGGAAAGAAGCGCGACCGAGAAGTCATGGGTTTCGCAGACATGGATTGATCTTTCTCGAAGTGAAGATGATTATGCACAGCATGGCGTGGTGTTTGGGAGTCTTTAGAAATATGCAATCAACCATTGTATACTACCTGCAGGCAAATACTTTCATTTACTGGCACTGTACTTAGTAGTTGACAGAATCATCATGGACATATATGGACATATCAAGACTGATCGAATCGTGTCCGGCAATTATCATAACTAAAAAAAATAGAACATTGAACCATTCGGAAAGCACATCGGAAAAAGTACCGGAAAGCATATCGGAAAAGGTACCGGGGAGCATTTACTCTGGTTAAAACCGTAGCCGACGCTTGGAGATGGATTGGAGAATTCAAAACATGACAAAGGAATTACAAAACCTCCCCGACGGGGTTGTGGGGGGGAAAGGCGACATGTGGGGTGTAGCTTCATCAAATACTGGTCGTCTAGCCATGATGGAAGATTCTCAATTCTTTCTCCCTAATTATACCTGATCAATGCGTCCAGGCATATCCAGTCGACTCTTCCAAGGCATCAGAGACTACCATACTAGATCTAGCATCATGGACTCCTTCGTATACAACGCCAACCCTGGACGGGTCGTCTTCGGTTCAGGGACCCTGAAACAACTCCCAGAGGAAGTCTCACGACTCAATCTCACTGCTCCTCTCCTCCTATCCACCCCTCAACAGGTCAACCAAGCTGAGCAGCTTAAGCAAATCCTCAATGGCAAGATCGCAGGCATCTTCACCGAAGCTACGATGCATACCCCCACCGACGTCACGGAAAAAGCTTTACAATACGCCAAAGAAGTAAAAGCAGACGCAGTCGTCTCAATCGGTGGTGGAAGTACCATTGGCTTGGGTAAAGCGATTAGTATCCGCACTGGACTGCCGCATATTTGCATTCCTACGACGTATGCGGGCAGCGAGATGACGCCTATTCTGGGCGAGACGGCGGATGGAGTGAAAAAGACAAGATCCGATCCGAAGATTCTCCCCGGGACGGTGATTTACGATGTCGATTTGACCATGACCCTCCCCGCAGCTATGAGTGCGACCAGTGGAGTTAACGCTATTGCTCATGCTGGTGCGTATAAATACACATTTCAAGCATGAATACATACTGACGATTCCTACAGTGGAAGCACTTTATGCACGCAATACTAACCCTATTATCAACCTCCTCGCCCTAGAAGGCACCAAAGCCCTAGCATCATCCCTCCCGGAAATAGTGGAGAATCCCTCTTCACCCTCAGCACGCTCGCAGGCTCTCTATGGGGCATGGCTATGCGGTACCTGCCTAGGCAGCGTCGGGATGTCCATTCATCATAAACTCTGCCACACGCTAGGAGGAAGTTTCAATCTCCCACACGCCGAAACGCATACCGCCGTGCTACCGCACGCCATTTCATACAATGCGCCCCGTATTCCCGAGGCAATGACGAAACTGGCTGAGGCTTTGCCCGAAAGTAATGGAGACGCTATCCACGGTCTGAATGTGCTTCTGTCCAAGCTCAAGGTCAAGAGGGGACTAAAGGACTTTGGCATGAAGGAGGAGGATATTGATAAAGCGGCCGACATTGCAGTTAGCAACCCTTACTGGAACCCGAGGGAGATTGAGAGAGCGCCTATCCGCGAGTTGATTCGTAGGGTGTGGGCTGGCGAGCCGGCAAGGGCCGATTTGTAGATTAATGTTATCGATTCAATGAAATATGCGATAACGATATGAAATACAGCGAAGAAAAATTACACAACCTCTGGCGTTGGAATTGTATGTAAATTCAAGTCGAGGTGGGGCTGGACCCGCAGTGCATTTTGCCCATCAAAAAATTTCTAGATGAACTCTACCCCGCCATCACAACTTAGCAACAGTTTGCACTTAACATAGGGACACTGCAGATATATTGTGTGTCTTACCTTCAATATGGTGTCAGCTCCGATTCTGTCTACGCCAGATACACATCTGCTGGAAGCCACAGAGCCTGTGGCTAGACCGAGCGAGTCGGGAATTGTCCGTTCCGACGACGAACTCTCCATCATCTATGATATCGAACGAACACTTGCTGAAATTCGCCAATCTCGATGGAAACGCATCGCACTCCAGTTCCCGGATGATATGCTCCCGGATGCTCCACGAGTATTCCAGCTTTTGACGCGGGGGCTGCAGACGAAGAATGTGAACACGGTCACGCAAACTATAAATACGAATTCAGAGACGACACTCGTCGAAAAGACCTCCCAAATAGAGTTGGAAGACGGCAACTCGCTCGAAGAACTGCAACGGAGATTCTATATCCTGGCGGACACTTCTTATGGCACTTGCTGTGTTGACGAGGTTGCTGCAGAGCATGTCGATGCTGATGCTGTTGTACACTACGGACGGGCCTGTCTATCTCCGACTTCGCGATTACCTGTAATATACGTGTTTACACACCGACAATTACCGATCGAGCCGCTCGTCAAAGCGTTCAAGAATACCTATACGGACCCTACCGCAAAGATTATCATTACCGCCGACGTGACCTATACGGATCATGTGCAAGACGTCCACGATCGACTTGTACAGGAAGGATATACCAATCTTTTCGCCGCACATGTATTGCACAACCCTGCATCTGCCATTCCTAATCGTACCGTCCCGAAATCCGTCGAAGGGAACCCGGATACATTGAGCGAGTGGGAATTGTTTCATATCTCGGATCCGCCTACCGCGCTCCTACTTACCCTTTCATCGAAAGTTGCGGCCATCCATATATATCCGACGGAGAACATCGAGTCTGAAGAGGACGTCCAACCACTGCAAGCGTCTACCACAGCCGCATTGCGTCGTCGATATGGTGTTTTAGTTTCGCTAAGCACTGCACCTATATTCGGCATTCTTGTTAATACACTGAGCGTCAAGAATTACCTTCATATTGTCGATCATGTGAGGAAACAGATTGCAGCTTCCGGTAAAAAAAGTTATATGTTTGTCGTTGGTAAGCTCAATGCTGCTAAGGTAGCTAACTTCAGCGAGATCGAAGGATGGGTTGTGATTGGTTGCTGGGAGAGTTCTTTAGTGGATAGTAAGGACTTTTGGAAACCTGTCATCACGCCCTATGAACTTGAGCTCGCCCTACAGAGCGATGATACCCGTGTGTGGACGGGCGCGTGGAGAAGCGACTATCAGGCAGTGCTGGATGCTTCCACAGTCGCACCAAATGCGATCGCAGAGACAAGCGAAAAGAATGACGGCGATGAGGGCTCGGAACCCGAATCCGCACCTCCAGAATTCGACTTCAGAACCGGTCAATTTGTCACCACCTCCCGCCCCATGCAGTACATGAGCAACGGCAGCAATGGACGCGCAGGGGGAAACAGTACAGCTTTGGCGAAACGAGCGAAGGGTGACCTAGCTATGATTGGTAACACAATATCTCCCGGAGCGGAATTCTTGCGCTCGCAAAGGACATGGAAGGGCCTTGGAAGTGACTTTGAGATCAAGTATGAGGAAGAGGAGGTCGGCGGTTCCGCTGTTGTCGAAGGGCGCAGGGGCATCGCAAGGGGGTATGTGGTCGGCGATGCTTCCAACCGGCATTAATCGATGGCGTTGCAGTAGATATTGGCACATGGTGTAGATATCAATGCATGTTGAATGTATATACGTGGTTCAATGCAACCAAGATACACAGTCATGTCGTGTATGTTGAAGGCAACCTTGTATGCAAGATCAGATGGTCGTTGGTGCAAACAAATACGAGACGTCACATGACTTCATACCGAATCAGGATCCAATGGACCAATAGTTCCCCACAAGCCCGCAAATCATCCCAACTCTCCTCTTAGTCTCCTGCTCTTAGACCGCAGCGCAGGTCGTGGACAGCCTATGACCACTGCTCCTCCTCCTCGACCATCGCCCCTCGTATAATTGTCGACAATAGTTCCTCCCTGCCAGATGGCTGTCTTTGTTTCGCTGCTCTCCGTCCAGAATCTGTTTTGAAACCGCGGTCATCTCCTTCCGTTTCCCCCGATAATGCTGGCCGACACACCCATCTCATTCTCCGAGCATCGATCACCTCCTTTAGCTCAGCAGTATGACTCTTGAAGTCGGGAGCAACGATTTCAAGCATTCACGCTTTGAGAGCGTAATGATGGAGAAATCTCTCTCAATGGACTCGCATATCGAAGTAGATGACGATGCTACTTCCATCTCAGCCTCGTCCGACATACAACTATCGACGTTTGAACGAGTACTCTCGACACACGCTCCCATATTTGAGTCGCTCTTACTACAGATTCCTACGGAATCCATCTTTCAACTATACCATACCTCCTCCTACCTCCGTAATTTTCTACAATCCTACCCAACAGCATGGAAATTCTTATCCTTTCGCTTACTCTTCCCATCTGGCTCTCAGAATCGGCCATTGTTGATGGGAAGTCCCGATCCTGCTGCGTCTCGCCAGTCACGACCCTACGCTTTGGACCAGCTCTTGATGCTGGTTGTCATTCCGATCAGTCCTTGTTTGAAAAGCCTGGAGCTCGACAATACCGCCGTGTCGGGACAAATACTCATATCCACTGTACTTCACTCTCGACGAGAGACATTAGAACATCTATCTGTGCGGGGTTGCAAAAATGTGTCTCTCAAGTACCACATTATCCCATATTTGACGATGTATGGGTTGCAATTTGATGTTGACATGGGAAATACCACCAGCAGTTCGGTGACCAAACAGAAACTCGCCTTGAAAAGCCTATACACTTATCGTTGTCGGCATCACCGACGTCGTCCGTATCTCGGGTCCTCACTAGCACGTCGTGACTCAGACGCAGAGCCTACACACGAACTCGTCAATCTGTGTCACAAACTGGGAATATGGACTGATACCGCCTGGTGTACTAGCCCTGCAGGCCGATGTTTTAGACGACGTGGGTATGTGTCTATGAGAGTTCCACATGGCGCTCCTGAAGTCTGGGTTGTATTCGACCGTCTATGGAGGTCAAAGAATTGGCTTGGCCCGATGAATTCAAGAGCTGAACAAGATAAGAGAAAGGATGGGAGACTTTGGGAACAAGAAGAAACAGGATACCATGGCGAAGCCCTAGGCACGGAAGACCGGTCTGCTTTTGGGGATGGGAAATTCGTTCCGGCTCATCTACGACACAGCCACAGGTTCTTTGTTGAGGATACCAAGTGCGATAATTGCTTGGAGCCAATAGGCGAGCGATGTGAGCAATGCAGCGTCATCATGCATTGTGTTGGCTGTCGGAAAACATTGTGTGCAAGCTGTGCCTACAGCTATCCTTATGTCCAAAATCAGGTTACGTGGGCACAATCGCCATTGACACACATGACCAATCCCCTCTGGTGGGCGCCGAATGCTACGATTTCACCTTGTAACATGCATGATCCAGCACCAGATGCAAATGTTGATAATTTGCCGAACCCTGCGAGTACCGTTCAGTACCCGAATCTGAAGTTTCACTGGTGCTGCACAGAACCGATCTTTTCGGGTGGTGGAGGTATTAGCATTGGAACGACTACACGAGATGTGGATGTGGTTCGAGCGGCACCTTTACCGAAAGGTCGTGGATGGGAAGATTCGGAATTTGTGGGCTGTGCATCTAACAATCAGAGCACAGAAAACTTACTAGAAACAAGCACTTCGGAGGGACTACACCAACTTATTGGGCCACCAGGCCGCCAGATATCATCCTGCCCTCGCAATCTATGCAATGACTGCTATGATTCACCTCAGTGGAAGGTACACTGCAAGAGCTGTTCAAAGCCGCTTTGCAAAGAGCACGACCTTCGAGGATTACGTCTACGGATATGTGGATATAAAGAACTTGCTGTTGAGAAAGCCGCCTTGCAGTCGCAACCGCCTTCTACTGTCCGAATGAACAATACCAATCCGCCAAGTCAACCTGGACCGTCACTATTCAGGCCTCGTATTAATACAGCTGCTGCGTTCATATCACAGTTACAATCACAAGGACCGACCCCGAATATGGACCGAGATTCTCCTTCGGCTTCGAGCAGTGTGGCTGGAGATAATGTTGGACAAGGAGTTGGCGAGATGCATCCAGCAGTTCTACAAGATTTCATCCGTGCCCGCGGACATGTGGGAGAAGGTATAGCAGCAGGACGGCGCGCAGGTCGCAGCCGATCCCCGACCTATTCAAGCCTATCTCGATCATCTTCCCGCTCTTCGGTCTATTATGACGCTGCTGCTGAAATCACCAAGTGGCAAGGATGTCGGTCGTACTTTTGCCCGCAATATAGGCCCTTAGGAGACCAACGCCAGCGCTGCCCTAGTGTACTACGCGAGTGCACAAACTGCTCGATTAACGTGTGTCAAGACTGCGTGAATACCAATCCGCCCTGCTCGTGCTCTTATTGTGAGGTCAACTACCTATGTCCAAACTGCCTAAAAATCAGAGAGGAAGACGGTACATGCCGGCGTGTAGAGGAAGAAAAAGCGAGAAAGGAAGAGAAATGGAAACGAGACATGGAGATGTTGGAGGACATCCTGGAAAGGAAAATTGCCAACGAGGTCGCCGAGTTTGCTGGTGAATTTCTAGATCTTATCTCCGATGGCATGCGTACAAATCTGCTGAGTGACTTCCAGCGTTCGTTGGAGCAAATGTCTGCCCTGACTCAGGGGAATCTACAGGCGCCACATCCTCTTTTGCGGCTACCACAGCAAGTACCGCAGGCAGGCTTACTGCAGACACATGATGGAGGTGAAGTCGAGCACGATCGATTCCCATTTGATCAGAACAACTCAGATGAAGATATGATTAATGACGAGGCCATTACTCCTATTGCAGACTGATTATCCTCGCTTGAAATCATCCGAGGATAGCTATCTCCATCTCTACAACGCTTTATCCATTGCATCCAGGCGCAAACGCGGTTCCGACATAGAAGGGCAGGGCAAGGTTTAATTCGACAAAACAAGCAAGCATTTATTTCTTTTCAAACTTGTTCCACTGAGGGGATCATCACGGCTATACATGCAAGGAAGGCGTTTACTCAGGTAATATCATGATTATTCATATTCCCAGGCTATGTGCTTTTGCATTTTCGAGATTGTTTTGCTTTTATGGATACCATTGTTCTATTCGAGAACTATTTGCTAGTGACATTAATCAAAATATTCCATTCTTCGGAATCATATGATCTTGTAGCCGAATATCCGTATGTTCATGATATACACATCTATTCATACATAATATACACGTATCACTACCTATGTTCAAGTCAAATCAGCGCCTCTTCGATTCTATCTTAGCACCACGGCTCCTCAGTACAGGCTCAGACACAAGCCCAAGAACCTCCAAACCCTTCAACCCAACCACAACACCCAACCCAATAACGCATGCAATCGCTAATCCATGAACAGCCCACCAGATATGCTGCACTCCAGCTGAACATATCTGTATTTCGTAGCGCCACTGGTTCACCTCCGGATTCGTGTCGAACCATATCGATAACAGGGCTGCGTTGCCGCCGTATTCACCCATCATTGAGCGCAGGGTTACTTCCCGGATTGAGGGATCTGTAGATTCTGTAGTTGGAGATGATGGCGAGTAATGTCTCGCATCCCACTGCCATGATTTGGTGTGTTCTTGTTCTTCTGACTCTGAAGGTTCTGATGAAGATGTTTCGTGGTGATTTCGCCTAACGAAATGCACAACATCACACCCCTCATGATCATGTCCTGTCAGAATCAACCCCTGTCTCCCTTTACCCGCGACAGGTGCGGCGTTATCTCCACTCATACCAAATATTCCTTGCAGAATCGCATTTGTGCTGACGTGTTCACTCAAGTGGTTCTGTTCCCGGAGCCCGTCTTTCCGCCATCGAAGCGGATCATTTTCATTATCGGGCGTATCATCCTCGTCGAAGAAAGTGAAATACGGTCCGTCAACGCAGATGCCATCGCGTTTGTGAAGGGGGACGTGTGTTAGTAGGAGAGTGAATGAAGTTTGGTCTTCGACGGGGTAGGAGCGGTGAGTGAGGAGGTCGTTGACATATGTATAGCTATCGGACTGGATGGATGGATCCAATGGAGGGCCGTCAAGGGTCAGATCATTCAAATTGATGATGTGGAGAGTAGGTCGTGTATCGCTTTTGTTCGTCAAAGGAGGATGCGCAAATCTGATATCCCAGTTCGCGCGACCAAAGATTCGCTCGAAACGTTCTAGTCGTGCTCGCGAAACGTCGCCTGCATATCCGATGTCATGGTTT
The DNA here is from genome assembly GCA_022813215.1 of Talaromyces ruber. Lineage (NCBI taxonomy): Eukaryota > Fungi > Ascomycota > Eurotiomycetes > Eurotiales > Trichocomaceae > Talaromyces > Talaromyces ruber. The sequence goes on along the minus strand of JAKLMW010000022.1, from coordinate 149,330 downwards.
CCGGCAATGTTGATTATCCTTTTGGACCAGGAAGAGTTATAACGTTGCAAAATCTCCAATTCTTCCTCCTTGCTACCCTGTCCGTAAGACTTTTCTCCTGTGATGGTAATATCATCATCAACTCTCTGTCCGCCGCGAAACACGCGCTCCCAAAATCTCCAGCCGCGATTTTCGAATTCTTCATCCGTCACCCATTGACTACCAATTAAATCCCCCAGTACAGTGACGTGCGTCGGCCGACTCCACCACAACAATGTCCTATAGATATGTGCAAGATAATAATCGTTCCCTAGTAGATCGAGCCGTTTCCTAGCCGCACGAAAAGCGAAGGGTATATCCTCTAAAAATATCGTTCGTGCGGTATCTGTGATATTAGTAGCAGCGTCCGGCGTAGACAGGAAAGCTTGGACATTCTCCCAATGCCGACTTAATCGTGGTATGAATCCATCGTCTGGCGAAGGAAGAGAACTATCGCCTTCAATCTGCGGATCGGCAAGAACTAGTAAACGGAATAAAGCAGCTTCGTCCCTCTCTCCATTCGCAGTTAAATTCCAATCGGCCGCATGCTGATAGAGAGTGTTTATAACGCTATTGGACAACCAAGATCCTTCGCGCGTCTGTTCATCGGCTGCGGTGACGACCGCTAGAGGAAACGCGCATCCCTGGAGCACGGGATACAAATAGAGCCAAAGCGCCGATGAGACGGAGAGAGGTATCAGGACGGTGAAGAGGATTTTCTGGAGTACGGTGCGAAGGGACATTGAGTCGAGGTTTTGGTTGCGAATGTCATGAATTGGATTCGTTAAATGTTCAACGCTGGAATAAATATATATATATATATAGGAGAAGATTCAGAAATTGAAGGAACAGAAAAATGAGGATTCGAAACAAGAAGCGTGCATTGCTGCGCTCTTGTTCAATGTTATGAAATGTTTTGAAGGTCGAGTTCCGCGGTCAATCAATCTCCGCAAATAAATGAGCTCCTCCGTTTTAGCCCTAACCCTAGGGGGTCGATCGTAACTACTAGGTCATTAAAACTTGTCTAGATATGGTTTTATTATTTGTTACAACACTTAAATCTGTCGAGTAATAAGGCTATACATGTACTATGCCACTTTTTTGGCCATCTAAGGAATGATCCAAGTACATATATACCTGAGCACTGGCACAGCGTATCAGTGAATATACAACGACAACCCTCGGAGAAGTCTCCAACATATTCTGGTAGGTAGGCGGAAGTAATCCAGTTCACATAGTCAGAGCCATCTAGGTTTTTGGTGATTCCTATCAGGGCTGTTGTCGCCATGAGGGTCTCAACGTTCGTAAGAAGCAGAAACACGCAGAGGCTGTAAAGAGATCAGAAGTTATTACCTCCTCAACCATATTCAAATGCCAAATAAACAATGATCAGGAGATAATGACATAGCGTCTCCATCCAGTCCTCTTATGCATATTCTCAAAGAGTGGATGGGCTGCTCTCGTCTCTGTTTTCATCATTGACGTGCATTTCAGCGTTCGGCGTCTGGCGTCTTCTGTTTCGTTTGACAACGTCACGATTCCGGAGCTAGGGAACTGGGAAGTGATGGAATTTCCCGGTGCTTACCCGCTCCATCATATCTCCTAACGGTGAGTCATTTATCAATAGCAGTGATCAATACTGACAAGGGCTTGAACGGCTGAAACGGCTGAAACGGCTGAAACGGCTGGCAATTATAGACAGGGGTTCGTCTGGACGTTATGCTTGTACGACAAGTAACGTTTGTCACATCTCGGTCTATATTCGATTGGGTAGGTCCTAGGTGCAACAATGAAATAAAATAAATACGTGGTACCAGACACGTTGCTGCCTTGGAAGCTATGCACCGCGCATAGCTTCATCGTGTGATCATTGAGTATCTATATGTAGTGTTTTCAGGGCTTTTTCTTATCCTGCTATGGTATCTTCCAAAGATGCTGCACACTGGATTCAGTAATTGCAAGTCTTGAAAATCTCATAGCCCCCAATATCATCTACCATGGCTTCCAAACTCCAGCTCGAGGGCGGCATTGCCCTAGTAACCGGCGTAAGGGTCTTCACTTCAAGCAGAATCCAAAAGCTTCGAGGCTTACATGCTAACGACTGTCTCATCGACTGATAGGCTGCCGCGGGAATAGGCAAGGAGACAGCTCTGGCCTTCACAGAAGCTGGCGCAGAAGGCGTTGTACTGGTTGATTTGAATGATGCCAGCGCAGTCATCGAAGAAAGCACAAAGTTCGCTAAGAATGAGAAGTTCCGTGCCATTGCAGTGCAGGTAGATGTCTCAAATGAAGACTCCGTAAGGACCATGGTCGATACAGCCGTTAAGGAATTTGGGCGAATTGATTACTGCGTTCATTGCGCTGGGGTAATTACGTTCCTGTCTCTTACCCCTGTTATAAACGACGAGATATAGAAGCTCGATGCTGATCTGGCTGCCTGTACAGATGGGCAATATCTCAGGCGCTACAACCGAACACCTGAAGACTGAGGCCTTTGACAAAACGGTCGCCGTGAACATCCGGGGTACCATGCTCGTTGTCTCAACCGTTTCAAAGGCCATGGCTAGTCAAAAGCCACGCACGTGTCAAAATCCAAGCGCTCGATACCTAACAGCGACTCGTGATCTTGGTCGTGGTAGTATTGTAACTTTGGCTTCAGTCAACGCGTTCGTTCCAGCGCCCGGAATGATGCCGTACACATCCTCGAAACATGCGGTGATTGGAATTACGAAGTCGGCTGGTAAGAGTCTCAATCATTAATTTGCTTGGAAGATCTAACACTAACTCACAGATCTGAACAGCACTGGATAATATCAAAAACCACATCCGCGTAAACGCCGTCTGCCCCTCCTGGACAAATACCTCAATGATGCGAGCCAGCTTGCAGCGAATTCCGCAGCTAGGACAGATTATTCAGAAACTGTCGCCGCTGGGAAGGGCAGCCTCGCCAGACGAAGTGGTAGACTATATCATGTTCTTGTGTAGTCCATCGGCGAGTTATATCAATGGCTCGTGCCTTATGATTGATGCTGGGTTGACGTTGACAGCGCATGGAGCTGCAAGACTTTGACTGTATGAACAACTGTTCGTCTAATATCGATTTCATGCGATAGGATCTGTCTATTTGTTTATAAACTTATAGATTATATCGTTCTCGACGCTCCAGAACCCATATCTTGGATCTTCGAGCTGGGAGGGTAAATTGGCCGTATCCGGCTATCTGGGCATGCCGAGGTACTGAAGATCGTTGTTAGATCTGGAATAATAGACACAAATTCAGTGATTTATCTCAACCATTATCACTACCTTAATCTCACATAAAATTCGCAAACGTTGATTTCCGCATATTTCCTCGTGTGTTCGTGCAAAGTAATTAAACAATAAATGTATGATCAAGTAGAAAGGTGGTATTTCGAGCGGAAGGGGGGTATATGTGAAAGGTTCAGGAAAAAGACAGTAAACGCTGAATGGAAGAAAATCGAAAAGAAAAATAGATATCCCGCGCCATATGTATTTTCCTATCGTCGTATGTGACGGCATGCTGGGTAGCAGTGATCGGGAAGCCGGATTGATAGACAGCTGTGAAACAAAAAAAAAATAAAGTATTGGAAGCTCAGAAAAAAATTGTAAAGAGTTCAACAGGCTGATTCGGATCATGACGATTCAGCTCACGAAAGGAAGGATTCTAAAGGTCGTGATAAGATGTCGTCTGTGGGAATTGCTGATATATCTTCCCCTCGGCCAGCGTCAGTGTCACGCTCATTGACACGACCGTTACCATCATGAGAAGAACCGTTGCTATTCGTTTTGTCAAGATTTAGTCCTTGAATCTTCAACCCCCCATCATCAGCGTCTTGTTCGCCCGTCACTTCTCCCACTTCTTGATTCTGAGGGACGGGCGTTTCTGGCTCCATCAAGGCGGGAGGTCGCTGATTCATCATCCGTGCCTGCTTCAAGCTGATAGTCTTTTGCTTGTTGGTGGTCTCCACAGGCCGACTCAAGTCGCGGTCAATAGTCGCTTTCATCAATGCAGCCATCCAAAGACGACCGTCTTGAACACTGTCAACTTGGAAATAATGGATCGTGGGTCGTGTGAATTGCACGGTTCGCGATGTGCCGCTCTTGGGAGGTACTAGCTTGAAGATGAACGGTCCATCAGATGGCTTCGGAGAACCAGCAGCGTCGAATGCTTTGTCCATCGGAGATTTGATTGAGCCTTCTGGCGAGGTAGGAGAAGCTTTCGCTCCAGTGATTGTCGCGTGAAGAGCAGTCAGCGGATCATTATCGGCACGTAAGACACGATGCGCAGTTATATCAATAAGACCACGTTCCTCCGTATCATTTTCTGAATAGTAATAAGACAGACGTCGTCCACGCAAGACGAACAAGCGTGGCTTCCAGGTCGTCATCAAGTTTGCCGAACGTTTCTTCATCCAACCACTGTACTCGCAGCCCACCATTTGTTCCTGAGGGCTCTTCTTCTCCAAGCCACGCATGTAGGCGCTAGTGTGCTTCTTGGTTTTGCTGCCCGTCTTCGACGCGACTCTTGGGACAGGGAAAGGCACGATGCCGTCAACGGCTTTGCCCGAACCGTCTGTGCTGTGGCGCTCGGAGCTCTTGGAGGTTGCCGATGGTGTCGTAGAACCAGTCCTACCAAGTCCGAATGGAGTAAAATCTCTGATGGGCGATATTGGTGGCGTTGCTTCTTGGGTATTCGGCGCTCCGCTGGTGCTGTCTGACGTCGTGCGAAGCCCGACAGCACGGCGGAATCTGGGGCCGACGTTTCGAATGCCGGAGAACGGTAATGGGGAGGAACGACCAGTTGTTTCCATGTCATTTCTTCCAGCAAAGGGTGAAAATGAAGGAGGTGTACCGCCGATTTTTCCATCCAACGATGCCATAGCAGCAGGATGCTCAGAAGCGGGATCTGCAACCTGACCTCCGGCGCTTCGAACTCGGCCTTTCATGGAACCGCCGTGATAGCCCTTGGAAGCCAGTGACACTCGGGACATCGAATTTTGTATAGAGTCAGTGCTCCCAATACTTCCAAAGCGAGATTGTCGGCGAGCGGGCTTTTCATCCACGTAGCTGGACTTTCTTGAATGGCTGACGCTTCCAGCACCTGATTCGCGCTTCCGTAACAATTTGCGAGTTCGACGAGTCTCCACTTCTCCGCCAGAAAAGTAGCCACGGTCAAGGCTCTCATAAGGCACTCCAATACGTGGAGAGTCTTCCTGTGATGTGTCGGCCTTGTCCAGAAAGTTCTGCTGAAACATAATGTCCTCGTCTGTTGCTTCAGCGGCAGTCCCAGGTCGACTAGCAAAAGGTGGATTTCCGTTTATCATGGTCCATGAGCGATCAAATGATCCCTTCTTATTATGGGTAGCGGCAGCTTGACTGAGGTTGGGGGATGAATCAATTGATGAGTGACGGCGAGTATGGTTAAATTCACGGATTGAGGCGGCTGAAGGACGCCCGACTAGTTCTCGACCCATCGTAGCAGTCGACGGCGAACTAGGACTGCCTTGGAGCAACGTTGACATGCGCCGAGGTGGTATTATCGCGGTACTGGGTCGCTTGTCGCCAGAAAGACTCGGAATTCGGGGTAGGAAAGTCGAGTTTTGCGCGGCGCGGCTGGAGGATCGCTCTGGTTCGTCTACTGGATAGTAGCTAGATATTGAGCCTGACTGGGGTTGCTGGATGCCTTTGACTTCCTCTTGAAGAGCTTTGATTTTATGCCAAGTTTTCAGCCTCCGTCCCATGACGCCGAAATCGAATTCTTTCATCAGCAGAAATTCCTGGCCCATTTCCAATAGCACATCACCGGTAATCTCTTGTTCTTGGAATATATCGCAGTGACGTGCATCAACGCCTAGACCGCGTAAGTAACGAGCCGTCTCGAGGTGGTCCCATCTGCGAACTTCGTCCTCCGTGAGATGGCTTCCTTCTTCCTCGTCGGTTTCATGACCGTTGATGTATGATAGGCGATGTCCAACATGGCTGCTATATTCGCTTCCTGAATCAGTGACAGCTTTGGATTCTTGTGTCACACTGTGACGAGGAGTGTTGAGGTCGGTGATATGTTCGTCGATCACACTGAGCGTTTCGTTCATCACAGGAGAGTCGCCGCCATTCAAATGGTTACCAAAAGTCTGGCTGATTGTGCGCTGAATGCTGGTCGCAAGCGAGGGTGATGATGGGAGGGGACTTGAAGTTGAACGTTGAGGTTGTTTGAGGACTGGAGACGCGATTTCCTCCATGCTATCCATATTCAGATCCGGAGCCTCGGCAGCGCTAACACGCCTTGAAGCTTGCGGGGTTGTTTCGCCTTTCCCTTCTAACTCGATCGGCGAGGCACTTATCCCTTCCGCGCTGATGCCTCCAGCACTATCAGTGGTACTGGCGGTCTCGGAAGCACTCGACGAGGCGGTCGCCGGTCGTCGCACGTTCAATCTCGGGGGGAGGGTAGTGTAAACTGGGCAAAAAGTCAGTCCATAAGTGTCGCGCAAGGTAGCCTCGAGCAAAGATGAGTTGTAATTACCTCCTGGAAATAGGCCGGTCTTGCCTGTCGCTGTATGCTTCCCCAAATACCATCCGTCGCCGAAGCCCTCGTCCAATTCGACCAATTGGACCTTCTCGCCACGTCGCAAAGTGAGTTCGTCTTCTCCACGAGCATCAAAATTATCTATAAAAATAAGAAAACGGTCGTTCAGCAATGCCATAGTATCCAACGATTTTTTTGTTTCAGGTACGTACGGATCACAAGTAGAAGATCGCCGGGCTGAGCCTGGCGAGATAAAGGTGTCTGGGCCATGGCGGAGACCTTGTGCCAACGGAGGACGAGGTCAGTCTACCACGATCTGTCGGATCAATGCTTGATGAGTCGCACAGCAGCCACAATTCGAGTGGAAGGAATGAGGAGCGACATGGAGCAAAAGTAGGGAATCGACAGCCGGGTTCGGACACTGGTGGATGAGGTGTGTTCGACGCGGCAGAAGAAAAGGTTACTTTGGGAAATTGGACGGTTCCGAAGGCGGTGGCGCTGGAGGTATTGACAGAAACAGCAAGCTGCACACACTGAACGCGGGGCTGCCGATGCGCACCAGGTATGTGCTCCAGACGATATGGATGCAAGCAAGTCCTGGGAAAGACAAAAATAAAACAAAAGGTGTCCGGTATAAGAGACGAGCTGGAGATGAACTAAAAGCAGACTCACATCAGGGATGCGAGAGAGCGGGCATGCTTAAGTACGAATCGGCGTGACTTCGGGCAGCGGGAAGGTAGGATAGGAAACGGAAAAAGAGGAGACGATGATTTCACTGCTCAACTGTTTAACTTGTTAAAAGTAGGACTCCATAGCTTAACTCAATCTGGTGCCTGGGCCAGCACTGTCAGGCTTTTCGTTCCGCCGGCACTAGCGTTTACTTAGCTTTTCACTGCATTAACTTAAAGTACGTACTTGACTAGTAAACCCACGAGATTTCCTGATTCCATGTGATGGCTTTGCTTCGTATTTACTTACAGCTTCGTTTCTGCAACAGACAACATGTATACTTTCCAATTTCAATCCCGATTCTGCGTATTGTGGTCGCGTTACTCGGATTAAGCTGATGACGACCAACATCTCGTTTGTACGAGGAGGATTTTTCCGCATGAATATGGGACCCTTTGGGAAAACGAGACGGATCCACGTGCCGTGCATGGCAGAGGCTGGAGACTATTGATTTTTAGTATGCTACTCTGGTCTTAAATCCCATCATATAAACAACTCCGGGAGATGCGCTTGTGATAGTTACTTCGATACTATGTTTAACTGAAGTACCTAGGCCGGCCCCGTTCTGACTTGTGGTTGGATAACCCGTTCAAATTCAGCTTGCACTCTGCATTCTCCTTTTCAGAACTCATGATCAGATTATTCGTGTAATTATTCGCCTAGGATGCATACGTGATACGGACTAGGGTAAGCGATATTGTAAAGACTTACTCGACCAATTATAGCCCCCGGGCTGTGCGGAGCTGCCAGCAAGGTCATGATGTGTTCGTTCTATGTACTCGAAACCTGGACAACGAATCACCGGTGGCACCGTATTATTATTAGCAGTAGCTGATAATCGAACGATCAATGGTCTCTGGCTTTAGTGAGTGCCCGCATACGCAAACGCTACTGCACAGTCTAGAAAGCAAGTTGCTTCCATTGAATGCCTGACCACGAAGGCATCGAAGTCCGAGTGAGTGAGTAAGGAAGTCATCAGCTAGGGCATCCTATTTTTGAGCTGCAGCATCAATAAGCTGCGCCTTCGTATCCTGCAGTGTTTTACAATATCGGGTATTGTTGATGGCAGAGAGAATGCTTTTGATGCATCAAATGACAGATCAGATCGTAACTCCCCGCAATGAGATCCTGCTATGCGAGTTCAAAAGTCAGGACTGAACCGAACATAAGGTCTGTCGATTATGTTTAATGCTAATTTATGAAAGATTGACTGGACCAAAAGAATCGGGTGCGTAGAATGTATGAAGCAATTTGACTACGTATAATCTTGATCAAGAGAAAGGAGTGTTTGCATCCACGGGCCAGCCTCGCCAAGATTGCTTACCGCAGAGGGCCCGCCCGTTGGCTCGCTCCACTCCATCTTAGATCTTCCATCGCCATCCGCCTCTGAACTTCTATTTCTTCCGTCACGGCCCAGGCGAATTCTCCCCGGAGACCGGACACGTACCATTTCTCTCCGGTTCTGTGCAGCGTTATAGAGGATGGTGACCCCGATTTTGAATCGCTCGTGGACTATAAGGTTGGCTCGTTGAACCCCGCAACGTCTTCTCGCTCATCACCAAAGTTTCCGCCTGTCTAATTCGCTATTCTATCAACATAGATGACCACCAGTTTAGCTTAAATCGCCTGTCATCTTGTATCACGATCAACACAACAATACTCTCTCCAGTCTTGGTGATATCCAGTACCATGTCCTGGCGTCATCATGAGCCCGGCGCAAAATCAGTCGGGGCGACAACCCTCATCTCTGCTTGGTAGTCAGTTCGCCTCGTCCAACTCAACCGCTAATCGATTTCTCGGTTCAACGCAAAGACCTTGGATGACACACAATGGCCCTTCATCAGTACCCTCCAGACGTCTTTATCCCAAGTATCCCATTTCCGCGAATACGCAAGCAACGCACTTTAGCGCTCCCTCCCGACAATCGACGACACAGCCTCCCGCGCCTATCGAGACCTCTGACCGGTCTCTTGGAAGTCATTCATTGGGCTCGACGAATACTCGTCCCGCGCAGGCTGCCCCAGTGTCGCCAGTGACACCCGGCACAAGGTACTCAGATACTGATATACAGCCGTTCTTAACGAAAGCGACCAGACCCGACTGCGCCGTGTCCACGGCATCCTTTCCCACCCCTGAGCCCAGCAACGCCTCAATAGCCAGTCCGGTTGTTGCCGTCAGGGAAAGAGCGGGCTCTTCCAGCAGAGATGCATCATCAACGGCAGGTGCGAGTGTGTCGCTCCCGCAGCCTGTCAAATGGGAAGGTGCGACCCCAACACTCCCTGCCGCGACTTCCCTCAGTCCAGCCCAGCAGCAACAGCGGCAACAACCCCAGCGGAGCACGAGTCAGACCTCCTCCCAACCCTCTCGGACTCCATCTCAACCGCAACCTCAACTTCCACGACCGTCACACGCACAATCGCCACACCAGCAGCAGCAGCAGCAACAGTTACAGCAACAGCAAACTCAACATCCGTATCCTTCCCCTCGGGAGCAGATCTGGCAGCATGCTAGGGCCAAGCTTGATTCATATATACAACAATTGAACCGGACAAAGCATTCGTCCGACGCGAACAAATCGGCCGAGACCGTGGAGTTGCCCCGCGTGCGTATATTGGAGGATGCCTGTAGAGAGGAGGACATGTTCTATCTAGCTCTGCATCAAACCTTCTGTCTCAACTCTGCAGATCCGAGCCAACTAAGTCAAATTACACACCAGGCAATCCTGCCCGGCGTTGGCTTCGATGTGGTCGCGCAGCTTTTGGTCGACAATAAGAGATTGTCTCCAGAATTTCTGCGATGGTCTGTCGAGTACCCTATGCCTCTCGGAGTGCTATTGCAGTTTGAAGAGTATAGGAATGCTCTCAAACAGGTCTCACATTGTTTAACTACGGTTTCCCGTTATTGGTCTGTCTTTGAAAAGGAGATTCGCTCACGTTGCCACCCGCCCCAGGTGGACGAATTAGTTGACAGCTTGGGCGTCGAGTCGCCCGTGTTCCAACAAATCGTGTTTACAGCGATCTGTCGGCGTTTGTTTGGTGCACGAGAGGAACCATACAAGGCCTGCATATCTCTTTTCGAAGAGGATCAAAGAACCTATAAGCAACGCTCTATGCTTCCTGTTAATGCTAGAATACAGGCTATATTCGACTTTTTTGAGAAGTACAAACAGATTTGTGCACACCTGGCAGTGCCAGAGTCTCCAGACGATCGAAGAACGTTTGCGCCACGCGCAGTTCCATCTTCTGTTCAACCAACAACGTCCATGACGAGGACGAGTGGTAATACGCCACACCATCTAAATCTCACACCGAGCAACACACCCACGAGTCTCCCTCATCGACTGCCTTCGACTACCCAGAATGTGTGTGGTCGGCACGTTCACTTACCTGCAAACCCCGTTTCTTACCCTCACGTGTCGCCAAACATGGTACCAAATGCTGGTCAACAGCGACAACACCAGCAACACCAGCAACACCAGGCTTCTCATCAAAATATCATGCTGAACGCCGGCGCAGTTCAACCTGCCCAAGCGCCTCAGCCAAATAGTTTCACGCCGCAATTCCCTGGCTCCCTTCCTCCACCTCCACCTCCACCTCAATATACAGTTGCCTCGCAAAGCCCTTTGCCAGCCAATATTGCGGCGCCACATCAGAGGCTACCACCCACTCTCCATAATCAGCCAACTTTTCCACATGTGAGACAGAACTTTACTGGCCATCCCGCGTCGACTGCTCTACATCCTCAATACATCTCTCCTGTCGCCAGTCCCAACATGGGGCCTAGTACCAGCTCACCAATGCAACCAATGTTCTCGCCAGCACAGCCCCCGCCTAGCGACACAGGACAAAATCGACGTCCACAGCCTCCTCAAAGAGCTCCTCAACCAGGCCCAGCTACTCCTTCGCCATTAACAGTGCAGCTTAGTGGCACTCCATTTCCCCTATATCCTCAGGTGACAATCCGACCCATACCTCCTTATCCTTCACCACAAATACCCAATCAACATAGCCCCAACGCAAACCCACTTCCAGACGTTATCCAGTATTTTTCAGGATTCTCAGTTGCCCCACAGCGACTCCCTCCTAACAGATCCTCATTCACCTGGACTTTCGCTGTTTCACGTGAAGCACTACGTCTGAAGCCGGATCTCGTCAGGCGACCCACCGGTAATGGATTTGTGCCGGCACTGTCTGATGGGAATATGTCATGGCGCCTTCGCTGCATTAGATATCAAGGACGCCTAGACGTTGACTCGATCGCTACATGGTCACACGCTGAAAGTAGTTGGCCCGATGTCGTATACATTCACGTCAACAACAACGAAGTCGTTCGCTCACCGAATATGAAAGGCTCGCCAATAAGTATAAACAGTTTCTTGGTAGACGGCACCAATGAGATCCGAGTGAATGTTTTGCACAGCAAAGAACAACGCACGTCAAATATTTCATACGCTATTGCAGTCGAGGTTCTAATGGTGAAAAGTCCAGAAAACTTTCGGAAACTGGTCAAAAGATTGCCAGCTCAGGAGACGCGCCAGCAAATCCAGGCGCGTTTGTCATCTAAAAACATTGACGATGACGAGTTGATGATAATGGATGACTTCATCTCCATTGATCTTCGCGATCCCTTTACCACACGAATCTTTGAGATCCCTGTTAGGAGTTTATCGTGCACACATAGGGAATGCTTCGACCTCTCTACTTTCTTGCAAACGCTTGCATTTAAGGCTATGGGGGAGAAACATACGATATATGTCAGGTGTCCTATTTGCAGGAAGGATGCGCGGCCTGACCTATTGGTGGTTGATGATTTCCTCAGCGAAGTGAGAGCCTCTCTATCCAGGGAGAACAAGTTGGAAACCGCAAAGGCTATTCGTGTTAAAAGTGATGGTTCTTGGTATGCTGTTTTGGACACGGAAAGCGACAATCGCACTACCACAGGCCGGAAACGAGACCGCAGCTCTTTCGAGGCGGACTTTGTCAAAGATGAGAGCCGTCCTGCTTCTACTCCACTGGCGACTGCGGCGCCTGAAGTCATTGAGCTTGATTAGGGTTGATACATATCTGCATATTTCTGATTCATGATTGTTTATAAGTAGAATTCTTGATTCGACTGCTACAGGCGTTCATTCATTTGCCTCGGTCAATATGATACCCAAGCTATTATCTTTGGCGTTCACAAGTTACCTTATTTTTGGCGTTGAGCATGCCATTGTTTAGCAATCAACTGACAGAGTTAGTCCATCTGTGAAATCACACTTTCTTCATTTGATTTCTTATACAAGACTCCTTATTTTCATCTATGCATGACTGTTACAGGTGTTTTCCAATTTACCCTCTGACTTTACTAATACAAGCAAAGAAGCACAGCATCAAGGCAACAAGACAAAGTCATGATCATGCGCCCCTTGCAAATAGTCATACCCATCCGGCACCCACTTGATCTTAGGATCAACCGAACCCCAATCAATCTTCCCTCTGACGCTCATTGGCAACACAATCTCGAGATTACTCCTATACCACTTCGGAAACAGCACCGTGACAATCATCACCCTCGGCTCATCTGTCTGATTCGGTCTACCTGCATGCCACAATCTGAAATCTCGGATGATCAACGACCCCTTTGGCAAAGACGGTTGAACCGGCGGGCGAATTTTTCTGCGCTCTTCTAGGAGCTCCTCGCGTATCCCGGGTTCTGTCTCGGACACGTCATCTATCGAAGTGCTGAGATGCGTACCGGGCCACACCTCCGTCGCCCCATTTAGCGGCGACGTATCGACAAGATTAATATTAACGCAGTACCCAAAAGGGACACCACGCGGGAAATCGAAATGGATATCAATATGTGGCGGTTGACGCCCCGTGGCTTTGAACGCGGTGTTTGCGCTGTGGAATCTGAGTGCGGGCCCAGGGCCGAACATGCATTCGATGACTTGAGTTGCGAATGTGTTTGCAATCACATCCGAAAAAATGTATCCATCTTCGAGGACGGGTTCTTGTTGGATGTTTCCTGTTGTAGGGCCGAAGTTGCGGTGTGTGGTTGATTTGGCGTATAGGGTTTGGGCTTCGCAGACCATACGGGCGTTGAGTTTGTCGAGGTGGGTTGTGTCGATGGCGTTGTTTAGGATGACGATGCCGTCGTTGTGAAGGGCTGTGATGGCGGCTTGGAGATTGTGGGATGTTAGTGTTTTAGTGCTGAGTTCGTAGGGGGTTAGGTGGATGGTTGTTATGCCGTCTTGGACTGTGGTTGTGGCCATTTTATGGGCTTTGCTTATACCGTGATTTATGTTTATTAAAGAGCATTCGCGATTTGTAGACCATTCGACGTTATGGATATTAGTGAATTGCTACTTACTTATGTAGCACCTTGAGTGACTGACTTAGGGAAATATAAGAAGGTAGATAAACTTGAATCGAGCATGTAACCCCGCATCAATGATGTACTTACTCAATGCGAGCAAGGTCTCCACCAACAAAGTGAACTAGCTGCCCAAGTGCTTGTAGCTTGATGCTAGAATAGTTCATTTATAGAACGGACATTGCTGGCTACTAGCCTTGGAAAACAGAACGACAATTCCCTAATTGATGCATTCCCATAAGCAATATTTGAAGATTCCACGCCATCGCTATGCAACGAAACAGTCCATATTACTGAACAATGGTATATAAATACAAAACCCGAATATTGAAATTTTCCCATGCTCAAGCTCGGAATGTGCAGCAAATGCCTTGACTCTCGCACCATGTTCGAGCAAGCGCAACGCCGACTTCTCGGTCTTCACACACCGAAGCAAACCCTTCAGTGTTCAGCCACGCTGCAAAGTCCTCTAGTATTATGGGTTCATAAAGTAGAATCTTCTCATGCCATGTAAGTTGTGGCGAATGTGAACTGCTACCCAAGAATCTTTTAGGTCGAGCCTGAAGATGAATGGCCTTTGTGATTGAACATTGTAGCTCTAGAGTAGTAGGTTCGTCAAACACCGAAGCCTTGGTTTTCGTCGATGGTCGTTTGGTCTTGTTGCTGAGCGGAAGGGAACTGATTGCAGGAGTAGTTTGACGGCTACTGTTCCGTCGTTGTATACGCATCCGGGTTGGAGAGGGTATGATCTCTTCTTCAGAGTCTTCAATCTCGTCTACTATATAGGTCGATGTACGTTTCGGTGAAAGAGCTTTTTCTGCGACTGTTTCGGCCTTGCGTGCCGCTGGTTTGTCGGCGATCTTCTTTCTTCCAGCTCGATTACTTGTTTTGGACTCTCCTTCGGAAGATTTCGTCTGTTTCTTTCGGACTGGTAGCTTCTCGCTAAGCTGGTTGTCAGAAGGTCTGGTAGTGGAAACAGACGCCGTCGTACTCGTTGCTGTCAGTGAGGAGGTTTCCACATTCTTTGTGAAAACCGCTGCATTGCCATGCTTACTCTGCCAGCACTTCTCAAGCACATCAATCATCTTCTTGCGTCCTCTGATAGCTTTTAAACCGTAGGATTTGATTAGTTTCTTGAGCTCTTCATCGGTATGGCCGTTATAGTTGGGCATATCCGGCACCTGTCTTGTAGGTTTCGTGGCAGAAGGTTTAATCATCGACTCGACGTTGTCAAGACTAGCGCTATGCGACATAGGCATAAAAGAGGTTGACGGTATGTCTACTGCAGATTGATTGCTCGGTGTGATATCCTTCTCGATCAGGGGATTGGTCGCCGGGGGGGGTTTAGCGGAAATCAGTGATGCCATTTTTGGTGCTTCTCGATTCATCTCCGACAGTCGACTGAGAGCAGTACTGACAGTGGGCGAATCGGTCATGTCTATAATCTCAGGTTGAACCACAGCACCGCGGAAATCTCGAGCTGCCTCGGACCAATGACTCTTTTTGCCAGTATATCGAGCCGCGATTCTCGTGGTTGAAGGGTCCACGGATATTGTCTCCAAACTTGTTTCCTCAAAAGCAAGACTCTCCGAAAGCTGCAGAGCCTTTTGCGTTTCTTCGAAGAAAGTCGGTGAGTCATCTCTTTCCAATTGACTGCAAGTCCCAAACATGAAGTTCTGGTCGTTAAGAGACCTCGTGGCAGCATCCGGTGATAGTATAAGATATGCAGGTTGTTTCTGTTTTGCAGTTATTTTCCTCTTTGATTTGGCAGGTTTCTTGAAGCCCTCGCCGCCTTCTGATTCCTCATCAAACACAAACAGTTCCTCTGCCTCATCAATGGGCTCGTAGAGTGCAGTCATGCGACCTGTTATTGTTTTTGGCTGCTTCTTTGGCTTAGCCTTCGTTTTGCGAGTTTTCTCGGCATCCTTGTTTTGTGTTTGTTTCCAGGATTTTCGCTCTTGCAAAATCCCGGACTCAACGAGCTGTTGATATTCGTTAGTGAGACTTATTATACGAATACCCTGGCAATGCATACCTCTAATCGCCGGCGCTTAGTAGGGTTGCCTTCCTTCCTTGGTGGCATTACCTCCGAGACACTGTTTTCACGACTATAGTGATAATCGCGTAAAGCGTCACCGAAACTAGCTGGCACGCCACTGTTTCCAGCTGAGATATCCTCATCCAGGGAAATCACTGCTGAAGCTTTGGGTGGTGTCCAGTCTGATCTCCTCTTCAAAGCCTCTTCTAAGTTGAGCCCCTCCGAATCCGCGACTTTTTTGGCTTCTGCCTCTTTTGCAAGTTTTTCACCCTCATTCTTGCCTGCCGCCTTGGTTTTGTTGATTCCAGGTTTGAACTTCGAAATAGCTGTACCTTTTGCTTTCGAGGATGTAGTAGCTTTTGCGACTCGGCCTGTGAGTATTTTGTTCTGCGGTCCCTGCGACGTAGAGGTCTTCCTGTTTCGGACCGTCTTTGCAATCGAACTTCCAAGTCGTCCAGTCTTTGTAGAATGTTCGCTTACCGCCGGTGTCTCCGCAGTGACTATCAAGGCTGTTGCTCTCCTAGCGATAGGAACAAGCGGCGATTTCGAGTCATTCTGTGTTCCAACCCTAATATCCTCGAACAATTTAGAAGGCGATACTAGTGGAGGCGGAGATGAGCTCAGAGGAGAAAGCCCAAAAAGACGTGCCGGCGTGCATGGCGATACAGATCGAGCCCAGTTCTGCTCTGGGGACGATGGAGGGATCACAATGGTGTCGGTTATTGAACTCATTTTGGCCTATTGAGTTCGCCTCCTGCGCGCCCAGGAGAATTAACACCAGTCATCTATCAAAATCCGGCGGTAAACACACTCAATTTCGAGTAGGAGAATCGTATTCGCCACGTAATCAGTGTTATGTTCGTCTTCGTGGAAGACCGTTAGGTGGCGAGCCGCGCCTTGAAGGGATTGGATAAGGTCTTGGCAAAGTTGGCGATTTTCTTAGTTGGGACGGACTGGCGGGGCAACCGCAACCAATGTAAACATCGGCCCATCAGCCCTATCGATGTGACCTCCACCAAGTACTTCTCCGACCTCCGATTCTTCTTAGTATTTGCTATCCCAATCGGATTTGCAATCGATATTACATTCATGAAGCAGTCATACAAGTACAAGTTCTTATTGCAACGACCGTCAGAGCTTGCTTCGAAGCCGACATTAACATATCTTCCGAGCATAATTGATTCGTGAAAAAAACGTGAAGAATTTTGGGTATCATGGAACTGTTTAACTTTTCTTTGTTCAATATCAATAATCGAGGTCTCATGTCGCCCCACGAATGGCTATTGCTCCAACAATAAGAGGCTCTAGAGCCCTCACAGCATTGACCTGGCCATCCGCAGATTTCGAGGTCAGCTGATTCAGTTTGTATAATTTCCGAACCCTCGCGAGATCTGACATCGAGGATAAGGTGTCATTATCAAAGGGAACCGGTGTAGCTTCCACGGAGCTTTCCAAATGTTTTGCGACGGATTCATGTGAAATTTCCGGCGTCACGGATAGCTTGACGACAAGTAGGTCTTTGGTAGCGTCGGTGATGCCGAATCTTCGAAATGCCTCTGCAATCTGATTACCATCAGCATGGTGTATCCTCGTGTCAATAGACTGTGCCCGAATACTCACATTATTACTAGGGCCGAGAGAAACGACTATCTCTGAATGAACATTGTGTGATCTCAATCGATTATTCAAATAATCGTTTATAGCTCTAAATACAGCCGCAAAGATGTGCTGTCTCGATATAATCTACTTCGTAAATTAGCATCTCGGATCAAACGATTTGAGCTTGTATGCCTACCGTGCTGGCATCAATGAAAGCATACTGAAATTCTGCATTTCCTGTTAGAAGCTGCTCCCGCAGGAAGCTGGCATTCTTCAAGTCTTTATAAAGCGCGACATGAACTGGTATATTCTCAGGGACATGAGAGAGATGGATGGTTTCTAGCAGCGACATTTTTCGAGTAGCTTGATCGTAGCATTGATATTGTGGAAGCGGCGAGGGGTGTCGCAAAAGAAAGGTCAAACGGTTATCGATAAGGCCACCACCACTTTTCTCAGGCATCTGGCTTAGTAATGAAAGTGGCTTATGGGAGGATCACGTGGGGCTCACCTTACGAATTTGTTTAGCGCTTCTGGAACGTTCGGGTTGCCGGAATGAACGTCACTCATACCGATAACTCCGTCTGGATGACACTGAGGCTTCGTAATATAAGCCCAACAGGGTTCATCTTCCTTTCATCAACCCACATCATCAACTCACACATCTTTCATCTCAGTCCACATCTCAGTGACTTTCGCTCGCCATGGCATTCATGCTAAGGCGGCCGTTTGCCGTTGCAACGGCCTTCAAACAAACTGCACCTCGAAGTGCAAACCTCGGCGCTCGATACTTCCACAATACCCCATTCAAGAGCTCTTCAGCTTTAAAGCCATCGACACCTACACGCCCATCTTCCATCCTCGCACGATCGCGACAGACCTTCCAGAATGCTTTCCATCGCACATATATGCAAGAGACATACCCAGTCGACCGCGGTAATTTGACTCAGAAACTGCTGTATGGAGCCGCGATCGTTGGTGGAACTATTTTGGCCACAAATCTGGTCTTCAACCGCGAGACTCGTGACGATGGCGGCATGCCAACTTACGAAAGACAATACTTGAACGAAACATTTATGCACACTGGTCTAGGTCTTGGTATTATTGCTATTGCCGCTCGTGCTTTACATAGCAGTGGGTGGTCTGTTCGCTTAATGGCCTCAAATCCATGGGCTGTCGTTGGTCTCGGACTGGTTGCCAGCATTGGTACCATGTACGGAACGATGTATACTCCTCCTGAAAAGTAAGATTCACAAAGATTTCTATGAAATGGCTTATGCTAACAATCGGTTGCAGTTACATGCTCAAATACGCCCTATGGACCGGTTTCAATGTCACTCAGGCTGCTCTCTTGTCGCCTTTAATGTTCCTGTCGCCCGCTCTGCTCGCTCGTGCCGGTCTCTACACCCTTGGTATGATGGGCTCTATTGCCTTTGTCGGTGCCACTGCCAAACAGGAGAAGTACCTCTACCTTGGCGGCCCTCTTCTTGCCGGTGTTGCCGTTGTCGCCATTTCTGGCTTTGCTCCTCTCGTGCTTCCAGCCACTGCCGCTCGTACGTTGATGTGGTCTGAGCGTATCTGGCTCTATGGAGGTCTTGCTGTCTTTGGCGGCTTCACTCTCTACGACATTCAGAAAATTCTGCATCATGCTCGTCTTGCTGAGCGTGGTGTAGTCCGCCGAGACCCAGTCAATGAGAGTGTCAGTCTCGAACTTGACTTCATCAACATCTTCGTTCGTATGGTGCAGATTCTCGGTATGCAACGCAACAACCGACGTTAAATAGTCTACACTTCTGTCATATTAGACAAATCTCCTATTCTCGTCGTATCGTCTTATCTTTTCTTTTTTTGTGTTATGACTCAAAATGTTACCCCACTATACCTCCTGTCACTCAACAGGCTATTGTACATATTAACCTCAAAGTTTAATTATAAATCAACATGATAATTTTTCCACTTCTCATTAACAGACAGGCAAAACGTATCTTGATGTGAACAATGTGGCGGGAGGCGGGTCTTGCCAAAATAGGGAAAGCGTTAATATTCCCGCCTAGCCCAATTGGGTCATTGAATCGTAGCACGCAGAAAAGTACGGCTTGAGCACCTCACCATTTTACTCACTTCTACTCAACATATTGCTCTCATTAGCTCTTTCTCTACATCATAAACACACAGAGGGGCTCAGGTCTTGTCATCATGTCATCAGCCGAAATGGAAATCGATCCTCCAGTGGGTGACAACGCGGCTCTGCCAGGAAACTCGGAAGCAAAGACGCAAGCTGGAGCTGTCGCAGTGCGGAGTATCGAGGGATGGATCGTCATCGCTACAAATATTCACGAGGAAGCTTCTGAAGAGGATGTGACGGATCTCTTTGCCGAACATGGCGAGATCAAGAACTTCAACCTCAATCTCGATCGTCGTACCGGTTATGTCAAGGTGTGTTGTGTGGCTCCATTGACTCCCACGAAATGCGTTCTAATGCTTGAGTCCTTTCCAGGGATACGCACTTATTGAATACTCGACCCTTCCCGAAGCTCGCTCTGCCATCGAGGCCCTCAATGGTGCCAAGCTACTCGACCAGACTCTCAGTGTGGACTACGCTTTTGTACGGCCGCCTCCAGGAAACAAGAACAAGGGTGGCAATAATCAGAGAGTAGGTCGTGGTGGACGACCACGCAGCAGAAGTCGCGAGCGCAGTCGCAGTCCTGGAGCCGACAATGGAAGGGATTAGAGGGGTTTTTATGTCACAAGCGATGCGCCCTTTGTTCTTTCCCGTTGGAGGGATATGACATTACTCGAATAATCAGGAAGCCTATGCCACTTTTGAATGCGATACAATATACGAGGCATGGAACACAAACAAGGACAAGTTGTAAAGACCTGCATTACGCCGGCGGTCTTCCCAGTTCTCGGAGTGCTTTTTTAGCTATAAGTGCATTTTGACGCATGGGAAGTCTTGTCGGCACGTGAAATACTGAGACGAACTGTAAGTTGACTGCCACATCTTGCTACGATATATCATATACTGAAAGATCTCCAGTTCCACTCAAAAATGTCCATGGAAGTCAACATAGACAAGCTCCATGAGTGGTCTAGATAACGAAAGGCCATTGCTTTTATGTACTTTGACTTATGCTGATGAAAATATGCAATAATGACTATATACTGAGTCTTTCACACTAAAAAAGTAAGCCATAGAAAATGAGCATAACCGCCATAGTATATAAGCTGCCAGTCCGGTGACTGTAGCCCCCGCGAAAGGCTTACGTTGGCGTTCCTGGGGGCCCAAGCGAGCCTGCTCTTAGCGGACCTGGCGTGCCAACTGCCAAGTTTCCCCGCAATGCACGCGACATCCATGCCTTAGCTGCAAGGCCTCTCCGTCAAGCCCCTTGTACCTATCTCTAACCTTCATCCTATATTCTACTCTTCTTTTACTTTCAATCGTATCTGCATTGGGTGCACATTCGGTCGAGTGGTGACCCAATGTCCGGTCGTTATCTGAGAGTATAGCGGGTTGTTGAGCGACGTATCCTGCATTCCTGCAACAACAAAAAGGATGTGCATATCGGTTAAATTATATTGACAAGGTGTTTCACAACGTCTTGAGCCACCTACGGACGACTGTCGACTATAATGACGATGACAATCTTTTCTGCAGTGGTCGTACCACTGCTTGCCCTGCCACTCGGCACCTCTTTCGCTTTGCCGGACTTGCGACAAACTATACTACAGCCGAGCGATGCAAACCAAGATGTTACTGCATCTGCTACCCAAAGGCAAACGCTAAAGGACATGATATACGCCCTCGATATTATGCAAGATAGTTACTTTGAGCAATGGCTCGGTACGTGGCCGGATGCAATAGACTGGACTGCGGCAGTCGTTGGCACTCACGTATCTGGCGCCTTATCATCATTGACCATGACATCACCCGAACTGCTGTCCTCGCCAATCGCAAACAGCTCTGTCCTTGAACAGACGCTTGCGTATGAGAATCTCATCAACCGCTACTTTGATCAAGTCTCCAACTTCTATTTCGGGGAGAATGCTTTCGCCGTTCGAATGCAAGCATTTGACGATATGCTATGGGTGGTTCTCGGTTGGTTGGAGAGCATCAAGTTTCAAAATCTGCATTCAGAATTACATTACGAGACTCTGAATTCTACAATCGAAGCGCAATGGCATGGGAAGCAGCTTCAAGTGCCTGCAGCGCACAGAGCTCGTATATTCTATGAGCTGGCCTCTACCGGCTGGGACAGCGAGCTGTGCGAAGGAGGGATGATCTGGAGCCCCTACCTAGAACCATACAAAAATGCGATTACGAACGAGCTGTTCATCTCGGCGAGCATTGGAATGTATTTGTATTTCACGGGCGATCCAATCAGTGCGCCATTCATCATGCCTTCCGGTCATTACCGTGTGCACGATCCTAGTTTTCTAGCTGCGGCAGTGCGTAGTTATCAATGGCTCAAGGATTCCAATATGACTGGAACTGGTGGTTTGTATGCGGATGGGTTTCATATACATGGCTACAAGGGTGTCAAGAACCCTGGAACCAAGAAATGCGACGTGCTCAACCCCATGATATTCACTTATAACCAAGGCGTCGTCCTCAGCGGACTGAGGGGTCTGTGGCTCGCCACAAGCTATCAAGACTATCTCGAGGACGGACACGAGCTCATTCAGCGCGTGATGCGGGCTACAGGATGGCCCAAAACCAATCGCCGCAACTGGGCCGGTCTTGGACGAGGCGGCGTTCTAGAAGAAGCCTGCGACTCTCACAGTGACTGTTCACAGAACGGACATACCTTTAAGGGGATATTTTTCCATCACTTGACTGAATTCTGCCATGTTCTGCGACCTGAAGAAGTCAGGTTACTTGCTCTGTTTGCCGAGCCTGGGGAATCAATAGAAGAGAAGCAAGATACATTCAATAAATGGCATCTGGCTCAATGCCGAAAGTATGGGGACTGGGTTGCGCATAATGCCCAGGCGGCACTTGCTACTAGAAATGAGCAGGGGAAATTCGGCATGTGGTGGGGTGTGACGTTTCCCAGTGCACAGGTTGATATTACTGGTACCGATATGGAGGAATCACATATACCCCCAGGAGCTATAGATTATGTGAATCATGGGGAAGCAGGTCCAGACTCGGGGGAGCTTAATGGTCTACTACGACCGGCCTCCGGAGCTGATTACAGTGAGGATGATAGAGACCCGACAATACCTTCGAAGATGGGCACATCGCTCCCTCATACTGAAGAAGCCACTGCAGGACAGTATAATAATGGCAGATGGGTGAGGGATGTGAATGATCGGGGTCGAGGTCGTACTGTCGAGACACAGTCTGGTGGTCTTGCCGTGTTACGTGCTTGGTATCAGTGGCAGACATCGTCATTTTTACAGTAGAGGTAGTTATAGTTACAGGAACAGTGATGTATCACCACCATCCAACTATCAATTCATTGTTATTCCTCTTCTTCCCGGCTATCAAATACACACAAAACTGAACACGCCAAGTCGTTCAGAACAGGTGAAATGGAAAAGATTGAGCGGAGAGTTTTCTGTAATTGTTTTAGTTTCGGATTCCATCATTCTGAACGACGGAATAAGATCATGCAGTAGATAGATGAGATAGATTTATCGAACACCTAGTTCTGCTCGCCGCCTTGTTCCTTGGTGAGTTGGTCACTGTGATAATAGTCAGCGAAATTCGTACGACAAAGCTCGTATCGGCCGGATTCGAGGGCGATTGGGAGAGTCCACATACATGTGCTTGTCGAGTTCGTCGAGATGCTTGCGCTGCTCCTTGAGCTTGGCCTTGAGTTCTCTGAGCCTATTGATGGACAAGATCGTTAGCTACTGAATACATGAACGCGAAACGAATGAAATGCATACTTTTGGAGCTCCTTCTCCTTGACGTATAGGTTCTCTTGGGCGGCTTCGCGCTTGGTGAAGGAGTCACTATTCGACAAATCAGTCTCTGTCTCCACAACGAAAATATGCCAATTGCTTCAACAACAGAAAGTCTCACGCTGCAGCAGAACCACCGGAACGAGGAGCACCAGTATCGCCCTCACCCATTCTGACGGAGGCTACGGAGAACGAGCGGGTAGCGACCAATCGCTGGTTGGCGCGGAGAAGAGGTCTAGCAACGGCGGTACGGAACATTATGATTGTAGAAGTTCGAAAATCGAAATTAAGATAGCGATTGTCGATGTGTTGAGGAGGGATGATCAATTGCAGAGTTGGAACGTTGGAGTTAAGATGGCTGGTTAAGGTGGATGGATCCAGATGGCATGACGTTTACTTCTTTACGCCTAGTTGCTCCGACGAATCGTGGCCTGAGGCATTTACAACGCCATCAGGTGATTGTTTGTTTGCACTGTTTGTCTGGCTACCCAACAACGCTGGTCACATGACTCAGCTAGAGAGAATTTCAATTTTATGCACTTATAATTTTCAAGTCAAGAAGCGGATCACAGCAATTATGTAGATTCAAGGGACGGAGTGTTCGACGGCTGAAGATTCTGACAGTTGGAGGGTATGCACGTTGAAAGTGCGGCAGCATATTGATTATCGAAATGTGAGACGAGAGCCGGCCACGATACCAACAATCTCACCAGGGAGAAAGCCCTTACAGAAGGAGTCTCAGATAGGCCAACTGCTTACTTACTGCGTATAAGAAATAAGATTGCAAGATGACTTGCAGCACCTCGATTCGCCCATGCTTAGTCTCTTCCAAGACGCGCAAGTCTCTTATCTCGAGCAAATTATCAGCGACCAGTATCTGGCTGTTCCCTGTCGGCTGTTCAGCTTTCCACTGTCACGCGCCGCACAAAGCACATCATGCCCGGGCTATATCACAGATATATCACAGACTCGAGAAAGCCACTACATGGGACAGGAACGAGGGATAAGGCGGCGGAGGGGCAGCTACAACAATACACTGCACGAGTAGCCATACAATACTATTCGATAGATACACGCATTGTCGCTAGATTCTTTTGTAGTGGACATAAAAGTAATAATATTCGAAACGTGATAATATGTGTAACTGTGTTGTAGAAGAGTAAATGACGGTCGCTTGCCGTCTAGCAGACGGGCCAATGAGGGGCCCACAAAAGGGGTGGGCTTTCCCAAACAAACAAAACAAACGCTTTCCCTTTCCTCTCGTCTCCGTGCCCCAAACTCATCCGCCTTCTTTGCCCAAAACACATCCGTCTCTCTACCACCACCAACCTATCTCCAACTCCAAATCAATCCTCCTTTTCTCCCTCATTTGTTCGCTTGACTACTTTCGATACCCTAACTCTCCGGTCCTACGCACACTCTCTCATCCTTCCATTCTTGCTTTTCTTCGGTACGCGTTACCATCCAGGTGAGCCGCCATCCCCCTCTTTCTTGTTCCCCCTGCTCCGCCCCTCCACGGCCACCTCCATCATCGTCGACCAGCCCTGAGCCATCGTCTCGGAAAATTCGCATCGCCTTGATATCTATTACTATTCAGTGTCTCGGTCGCAAGACAAATTTTGATCAACTGGGTGTATCCGAGCGATGCAATTTCTTCGCTTGTCTTAGCGACGGGCCAGGCAGAGAGCGGTGGTGGTGGATTGCGTGTCTGGATCGGCCCGAGTGTGTGACGTAGGTCGTCAACCACCATACATTCTACGCTCTTCCACCCAACAGGCCTCATTCTGTGTCCTATCGGGGCCCATTCCTACGCGGCAAATTATCGTTATTTGAATAAGAGGCTCTTTGGCTTGGTCCGGTCATTGGTGCCGGTGGGCAGCAACAAGGCTGCGCTGCGAATACTATATCACTTTCGAGTCGCGACATCACTATACCCATTTAGCCTTGTCAACATGCTACTCTGTTCAAGCGATTATTTTGATACTTGCGACTGACTTGCTTGTTTCTAGAATAATCAATCACAATGGGTCACGAAGATGCTGTCTACCTCGCCAAGCTCGCCGAGCAGGCTGAGCGCTACGAAGGTTCGTCAATCTCTTTTGATAATCTCCGGGCGCGCATTAACATTCTCAGAAATGGTTGAGAACATGAAGGTTGTTGCCTCCTCAGACCAAGAACTATCCGTCGAAGAGCGGAATTTGCTTTCTGTCGCCTACAAGAACGTCATCGGTGCCCGCCGTGCCTCTTGGAGGATCGTGACCTCGATCGAGCAAAAGGAGGAATCCAAGGGCAACGAGTCTCAGGTCACATTGATCAAGGAGTATCGTCAGAAGATCGAGAACGAGTTGGCCAAGATCTGCGAAGACATCCTCGAAGTTTTGGACCAGCACTTGATTCCTTCCGCTCAAAGCGGTGAATCCAAGGTTTTCTACCACAAGATGTAAGTCTGTCAGGCGTATGTTGAATACATGTTCTAACAAATGACAGGAAGGGTGACTACCACCGTTACTTGGCTGAGTTCGCTATTGGCGACCGCCGCAAGTCCTCCGCCGATGCTTCCCTCGAGGCTTACAAGGCTGCCACCGAGGTTGCCCAGACTGATCTTGCTCCTACCCACCCTATCCGTCTCGGACTTGCCCTCAACTTCTCCGTCTTTTACTACGAGATTCTCAACTCTCCTGACCAGGCCTGCCACTTGGCTAAGCTTGCATTTGACGATGCTATTGCTGGTATGTTCGCCAAAAAACTCTGCAGTAGACCTATACTGACATCTGGTATCTAGAACTCGACACCTTGAGCGAGGAGAGCTACAAAGACTCCACCCTCATTATGCAGCTCCTGCGTGACAACTTGGTATGTGCAATACGGGCCTTTTATGTTGGGCATCATGTTAACGTATGTAGACTCTCTGGACCTCTTCGGAGGCCGAGACCGCTCCTGAGCCCGCTACCGCCGAGAAGAAGGAGGAAGCCCCTGTTCCTTCTACCGAAGCTCCCGCTGCCGAGTAAATTTCATAAACAACATAAAAAGAAGACATATGAATCATGATCTCGTGCCGTAGAGTGGATTGAGTTTGGGTTTCAGATGGAAAAGGAAGAGGTTTGTCCGTGTCAGATTCCTTTGAGCGGATTGGAGTTTGCTGTTTTATTTTCTGCTGCTTTTCCCTTTGCCTACGGGTTCGTTCGGATACATGCGAGAACTTGGGACATGAGAAAAGGAAGAGAGAAGAAAGAAACGAGAACAGGAAGCAACGAAAAGACATTCAGAGTTCAATCAATCTATGACAGGGATGCGATTCTATGATCTCTTGTTGAGGGGGAAAAGAGGGCAACAATATGATAAATCGATATTACTTTTACCCTTTATCTGTTCGAGCTTACTTTCGAGTCTCTTGTCAACGATGAATTATATCATCGCGATCCTGTTTATTATGACATGATTATTTTTGTCCTTTACTTTACTCTTGTCTTCCGATCCTGTTTCTATCTACTATTCTTTCATTTTTTTTTTATCCATGAACCTCGATTCTTACTCGCTCTGTCTTTTTCTATGCCCCCTCGATTCCTCAAGTAATGTATGCAAGTCTCCCATCTTTTTCTTTATTTTCCATATACAATTACTCCCTCTCTTTATACAATACAATCGATCAATCGATACAATACATTGCAATTCGGTTGCAATATGATGAAAACTTGGTTCTTACCTCTACCTAGTTGTATCCTTCGTCGTAGGTAGGTTGTTTCATATGTTTGTAAAGGAGGATGTCTGCTTCTCCTTCTCTAACCCCTGCTTGCAAGTCAAACAGACCTACCAGCTCATCTACATAGTCTCAGGGAGCGCATCTACTGGGTTCCCAGTACACATCTTTCCACGCACGCATCGACGGCCTTGCCCTGCAATCGGATCGGATTGCTATTGAGCTTAGTGTGTACCCACGGTCCTAGTGAATGAGTGAGGGTTATCCAATACAACACGTAGGCCTTACTCCGGTGCATGCACCAATAACTCTTTCAATCTGAAAGCATCGAAGCTGACCCTTGTGTGTATATAGATTGACTCGATGTTATAGACTTCAAGTAGCACCGGTGCATATGTGAACTACCTACTACATATGTAACAATGTCGATAAATCGCCTCGACATCATCCTTGCACCGTGTTATTTAAGCGAATCTGAATAGTTAAGACTACATATTACTCATCTCCCATGTGCCCAACAATTCATGTGAAGACTCCCCGGAATGTCGAGACTGGATCGTCAAATGGGCATAGACGTGGATGTACAACCAAGACTGGGGAGTTACGCGAAGTAGTACTTTTTGTCGGCCACTGGTCTATCAAGAATGGGTAGACCTTTCACCTGCATTCCTTTTGATCACATCACCATAGTATATGCCTCACAACTGGTCTGACACGGAGGCATTCACATATGTACTACGATAGAAATAGATCATTTTCAATGGTTCATTGATGCTATGCGAACTATCAAACAATCCGCTGCGCTATGCATGCACATGCTCGTATGTATAAACAAGTAACAAATCGAGGAGAGAAAGAAAAAAAGCAACCCCCACCACCCAATGAACTCCCATGGCGAAATATGCTCTTGGAGGAAAAATGTAATATTGTGTACAAGGTAGAATGAAGAAAGTGTTGAATGGACGTCGGTCGGTCACGTGTGGCTGCTCGGCATTCATTGTCTCAGCCTCTTCCGGGGCTGTGGTGGCGTTGCACACGGTGGGATAGACGGTTAAAAGACGGGGCAACTGAAACAGCCGACGTCATTTGAGATTCAAGGTCATCGTACGTCTTTCAAGACGATAATAAAGAAAGGAGAAAGAAAAAAGGAGGATGCATGCCGAACCCACTGTGACATCAAGCGGCGGGAAAAGAGCAAGGAACCATGCAATGCAGGCGCAGATAGCATATGATATGAGTCAACCGCTAAGGATCGCTTGCTTTTTCGTAGAATGGAATAGAATGAATGCATCATCGCATCGCATCAGCATAAAAAAAAAAAAAAAAAAGAGAAAAATCGCATATCCCTGTGGCACTGCGGCAAGGCACGAGCCGACCTTGGATATGACGAAAGCGGCAAACGAGTCTTCCGCCTGGGAGAAAGCACCACGCCGCCAAGTCGAATCCCTGATTCAACAGATCAACACCTAAACGTGCAATGTAATAAACGCCGGAACGAGGACTGTCTAGCAACTCAAATCACCGACGTCTCAAGTAAAATTGAGGTCAGACAGAATGCCACCCAAGCTAGAATAACGAGATAAGAAGCTCTTCACGAGCAAAAGTAATAAGAATATCATCCATCGTGATAATGTAGAAGAAAGAGTTGGTAATCCGAGAGGAAGATGGTACTGATCGTAGTACTAACGTCGCCATCGCGTCGCTGTGGTATGTTGAATAATTGAAAGATCGAAAATGGCACATGCTGAACTTCATGGTATCACTGTAAACCCGACGAATGCTCAAAAAGAAAAGTCCGTATGCGATGTCGAATCGCTCAAAGTATGTTTCTGGCTGAATTTTCTGTATTTTTTGTGTTTGATGATTTTGGCTTTCCCACATACGCCGCGGTGGTCGGCTAGCTACTTTCGATTCTTCTTCGTTTTCCCCCCGGTGGTTGATGTGATCTCGGATTTTGAAATGGTTTGTGTTAAGCTGCCAATGTAGTCTTGCAAATATCGGTTCTCGCTTTCTAGTTTGTCGTGATCATTCTTGACCTCTTCGATTCGTTGCGCTAGAGCTTGAAGAGATAACTGTAGAGTTTTGGCTTGTCTAGAACGAGTCAATAATTGAAGAATGTGGCAGTGCGATGGTAACTCACTCTTGTAAGGTCTGACGAGCTTCCTTTCCCAGACGCTCGACATCCGCAGAGTCACGTCGAGGACTCATCGCGCGAGCATCGTCCGGAGGAAACTCCTCCTCCTCAATCTCGATCTCGGGGTGGTCTCGTGGCACGAGGATCGACGCACTGGGTTTTCGGCTGGCCATTCGGGGACGTTCCAGTCTTGAGCGACCGCGTTCAGGCTCGCCGTCGGAAATGGAAGAGGACGAAGAGGATATCGAAGCAAAGTGCATGCGATTGCTGTCAACGGGATGAGGAACTACGGGTACTGGAGCCGCGCCTTGCATGTCACTCGAGACAGCAGTCATCATCGGGTTACCCACACCCCTTAAAGTCCTCACACACAAAGAGCGACCAATGCTCGAGGTCCGCACGGCGTCGTTCCAATCGGGTAGGTTATCCAGGATAGTCGGTTGTGTTGGCGGTCGCGACGGATGACGTTCGGAAGCCAGCGAAGATCAATGGTGGACTTGAAAAGAAAGGGCGGTTGATGGAAACCAAGGCCACCTCGGTGGTTAACGAAATGAGGTCAGTCAGGGCGCCTCGTACTTTTGTTAACTGAGAAGATTACTGCGATCGATGATACGGTCGTCGAGAGGTCACCCTTTAGCTAGACTGCACGAATTTCATGTCTTGATTCCCGTTCGATTTGAAATCTGGCAGTCGAAGTGGAATGACGTGGAAGGTCGATTGTTGTGGTAAATTATTGTAGGCTTGACAGTCGGTCGGTCGGTTGCTTGCACGTAAGTAAGTGAGTGATGGTGGTGAGTGAGTCAGGTCGGACTCATCGAATGATTCCAGTCGTGCAGTGATGGTGGTGCTTTCAGGTACACTGAGAGTTCAGTGATGCAACGGTGGACAGGTTGCGAGGTCAGCGATATTTGTTGCTTGCAAGGAACCAGAGGTTGGCGAGAAAAAATGGTTCGGGAACGGTAGCGGTGGATGGAGGAGGAAGGTTGGGTGTGGTGGTGCTGTTGGTGGACACCAGAGAGAGAGCATTCGGAACCAGGAGTGGAATACTATGTAGAATAGGGATTAGGGAGCCCCAGTGTAATACCGTTACCGCATTACGTACTAAGCAAGTTAGTAATAACGGAAGGACTAAGCATTGCTAGGTCACTTAGTACCGTGGAAGCGAGTTAGCGTGTACAGAGTATGTAACGAGGTACTGTAATGCCGGACGAGGACTAGTTTACTACGCAGAGTATACGTAGCACTATGTACTAGTAGGAGTAATAGTAGACTTCGAGAAAATCCACCGAGCTAAGTCGGGTTCCTCTTTCCCTGTCCCAAGCGCGCTGCCACCGCCAGTAGGATCGCTCCCTTTCTTTCGCTCCTCTTTGAACTTCCTCACTCCTTAGTCTTACATACTGTATAACTACTCGTCCATCGTATGTAGTACGCTCTCGGGTGCCGGTCCAGCAGCCGAGGCCAAACAAGGAAAAGCACATGCCCCGATGGCATCTTTTTCTTCTCAACGGCATTACTGGCAACCCGCAGCCCGTTCAGTACTCACCACTCGACTCCCACACACGTACACTGTACGGAGTAGAGGGGTACGTTTCACTGCTCGGAGAGTAGTGTACTCATTACAGACTAATACAGGATGTCCAATCGACGAGTGGACATCGCTTGGTGGAGGGGTGGGCGAGTGGGTAGCAGATCAGCCAATGACATGCTGCTGGTGGAGTCTCCCTTTGCTTTCGAGGTCAGCAGTTCATTACCGTATCGTCATATTACGCCCGCTGCTGTGATTGCCATTGATTGGTGAGAGGTTACCGTCTTACCAGGAGTATTAGCTAGTAATGTGATATAGTCATATAATAGTAATATAACTAATACTATGTACATCCCCAGATCCACGATTGGCCGTACAAGGCAACTCAGCTTCCGTGGCAATGATGATCAAGCGAATAGATTGATTGAGACTACGTTTTTCTAATTGAATCATATCATGAGTCAAACAACGAAAAAGTATAACAGCTACGGAGCAATCAAATACATCTACCGTTATATCGTTATATGGTACGCTATCTTAGCCCCTCCCTACATAGGTAGGTATGACTACTCCACGGCGGAGTCCCTCGTCCTCGTTGCGTGATTATCTCGGGAGCTCTTGGCCTGTTGTTGAAGATCCTTATTACATAGTAAGTTAGTAATAGTGCGACGTGGGATCATCACTCAGCATGTACTACACCGACTAAACAACGGCTTCGTCCAACACCCGTTTGCCGTAATCTGTAAGACAGTGAATGGAAGGCATATTATTATGACATCAATCTAATAGAGTAACCACTAAAGCATATCAAAAATCTGTCCTACGTAGTACGTAGTAAGTCATCCGCCGATTTTCGTACATGAAAGTATGTATCCATACTAGTCAGAATTGAACCAAAGTATCCACTCGCACAGGCACAAACAAGAAGGGAAATTCATCGGAACGATAATCGATCGGCCATCAAATACGCCAATGAACGATTTGATTGACGATGATCTCCAGCGGTGTTGTTTTGCCATTGCTCGATTAATCTCTACACCCTCTATCGCATGCTACGAGGCAATATATGGTACTGATAACATCGTAAACATTGGTATGATAAATGAATGTATATTGCAGCCAAACCCCAAAAGAGCGATTTAAAGAACGGTACGAACTATCTCCCATCGGAAAAAGTCAGAATGAGAAACCTCCCCGCCCACCAATCACATCACAGGATAGACAAGTTCTTGTTCCAATACTGTCCGAAGCGGTTAGACAAAACGATCGGAAGTATGGAATGAGACATTCTAATTGGTTGATTCGGGCAGGCTTCTAATCTTACTATATCTTAGTGCGTATCAATGTTACAGCACTGTAAACTGTAATACAGCGGAAAACTTGTGCCCAGTAAGCCTGCTGTTAGGCTTTTAGCCCATTAGTTATATGTAATAGGGTTTCATGGATGGCGAAAGATGAAACCGCAATTTCTCTATCTACTACTGAAGTATGTGCAATTCCATGAGCCTCCTGGAAACCATTTTCATCGCCGTGATGATCTTACTAATCCTACTAAGTAACACTATCACTACGTATGACGATGTACGTACAGCAGCCGATCGATGAAGTCATCGGAATGTTGATCAACTGCGATCATACACATTCTTTTCGTTCACGTCCAACAAGAAAAGCTGAAGGAGCCGCCTTTGCAGGTACGAGTCAGATTGAAAAGATCAATCTCACGACACGAGTAATTAAAAAGTTTCTTCTTCATGCAGCCCAATTCTAGGGGGACAAGGCAGTCTGCATCCGCGGCTGTCCCACTGGCACCGAGCCGCTGGTTCGTGGCTATCACCTAATTAACTAAGTACGGGAACTGTTCAGTATGTCAAATCAAATCCCTTGTATTTTGCCTTCCAAAAGTATGGAGCACACTGAAGACTGCAAAGTCCAGGTAACGTCATCTGTTTCAGTCTACGTACACCTTTGGAAAGTGCAAGTGCAAGTTGAGGCGAGACGGTGTCCATTCTACATATGCTATGTAGAATAATCTCCGTCGCCGTATTCCTGGGGTACCACTGATTTATCCTTTGTCTGGGTTGTAGCCACTTGGGGTTTCACCGAGAGCGGCCATACGGAGCCCACGGAGTCCGCCTGCACTACGAGCGAGCACCCAACGATGGATCAAGACAGCAAGGCCAGCTGATCTCTGCTACTGCTGGTGTTAGTAGATCTCCGGAAGACAGGAGCATGCTCCGTAGATTAGGTGGCATCGTTAGTAGTACAGTGTGCTAGCTAGATGCATCGCGAATAGAGGCAAAAACGTGGTTGGATAGAGTTCAGTCTAAAAGTGCTGAAGAAATCAACCTTGGTGGCGCTATTCCGCTTTCTGTGCAGAGGTGGGTGGGGATGCCTTGTTGACTATTGTTTTTTCTGCCTAGTATTTATCCTAGGGAGGATTGATTACTTTACTTGGCCAGGAAATGGCTCAGGTCTGCTGACATCGGGATGGATTAATCGATTTGATCTGATATCCGGTCAATTCAATCACGAAATATTGTCGACGTTGGCTATTACCAAGAAATATAAATAATTGGATCATCTTCGTATCGATCTGTCGACGTCGGATGTATCGAACAAGGTTCAGACTCACTGCTGTGCAGAGACTAGTTGGATCTCTTTACCTTCACCGCTGGATGGATTCATCCAATAGGGGGGGATAATGGTGCGATCTCACGCGGATGTAACAGAACATGTAGGCGGAATACCATACCAAAAGTGAATGAGGACATGCCAGAAAGTACTAATATGTCATCTACAAGTAATGGCGATAGAAGAATACAAAACTTGAACCAAAAAAGAAGGAGCGTGAGAAGCCAGCGAGAGCCGCTGGTTGCGCCTTCCATCGCGGCGCCACATCGACCAAGCTTTTTAGTCTCTCTTTATTCTCTCTCCTCACCTTTTACTTTCAACTTCCAGGGATGTTGTCTGTCTCGT
This sequence comes from Talaromyces ruber, assembly GCA_022813215.1. NCBI lineage: Eukaryota > Fungi > Ascomycota > Eurotiomycetes > Eurotiales > Trichocomaceae > Talaromyces > Talaromyces ruber. Next base: position 115,803 of record JAKLMW010000022.1, on the reverse strand, counting down.
ATTACAAGTGGTAAATTTAACGCCAATGGCGACATCCACTCGCTAAATTTCCCGCGTGACATCTGTTGCCGCCCCCTTGGCGGATCGCCGTCTCCTGGATCGTTGCATTGATGTCTTGACTGTTGACGTCTGTTCTGGTCGGACACTGCCCCATCAAATCGTGTCGAAGAGTCGCAGTCTGTGTGATCATCCTCATACGCAGTTTGAGTGGCAGTGTGTAGGGGGTATAGGATCGACATATCTGAAACCGACCGATCGACGCGAGAACTGCCGCTGCCGACAGACCAACGTGTGTCTTTTGAACAGCCGCGATTACCCGGAAAATCATTTTGCTACAATCGACTTAACACATAATACTACGTATAGCTGGGCCGCAAACGTCTATTCAATCAACTAGTTCAGTGAGTAGTGCCAACTACTCGGCTGGCGACAGCACCCACGGGAGTGAAGATGGATGATCCAACACCGACTCCACGCCTTTTCGGAGACAACCGGCCATGTCCGATGGTAGACTAAGATCAAAAACCTGCTACGGGTTAGCTTTTACTACGTAGTTTCTGCCAGGGAAGTACGGACTACGGAGTAGTGCCTGGTCTAACCAAAAGCCGGCATCAGCCGCACCCTATTAATTTCAGGGTTGACCTCCGGGATATAATCTCCCCCACCGCTTGTCGTCCATTCGTGATGGCAAATGGTCATATCGGCCCTTTATCCAGCGGGTTACCATACTAGGGCTCTCTCAATGTTTCTGGATGCGGTAATAGGTGCTTCGACTAGTGATCCTTTTGATACAAATGCCCAGATACCGGGCTAACTTACACCGATTTAGAGGGTATGTAGATAGAACAAAGGCATTATCGAATTAGACAATGGGATCCCTGTCGCAGCGTGGCCGCTCGGTACAATTTGCCTGCAAGAGAATGGGGCCAGGCAGGAGGATTTCTGAGTTAGTCTACCACATGGCATGCTGAGTGGCACTATGGAATTGGTGCGAAGAACTGATATCTCCGACAGTCACTTCGTACTGATATGGACATTTCATTGTCACATTGTTCACGAAATTCATACGATACCAAGGTAGTATCTATGGAGCGACGAAAGTTTAGCAGAACCTTGGAAGTTGGTCGCATTCAATGACATAGATACAGCGGACTAGGTAAGGGAGAAACAGGCTTCGCATCCTGACGTGTTAGATGGTGCGCGATATGCAGTCACAGCAGCTACTGCACAGTTGCATACATTACCACAACCCCTAAAGACGCAGCATGGATAAGGCTACATATCTAACAGCTTACTCGTTTCATTCTTCGTTTCATTCAAGATCGGTGATACGTACTACCTAAAGGTAACCCCCGACTACCTCTTCCTGTTCTATTTTCTCGGCTCTGTTATCGTGGCCGCAGCTCGACTGCGGAGACGCTAGACACGCTTATTCTGATGGTTCCTAGATAAGTTCCAACTCTCAGTCAGACATACTCGTAACCTCAGCTCTTTTCAAACCAGGCAGCATTCAAACAGCCGCGCTCTGATTACAGAGATCATGTGCCCGTGTGTAGTGACTGCACGTAGCTGTGATGCCGTAGATCCAAAATATAAGACATCTCACGTGGTAAAGATGTACATACATAGCTGAACACTGATACATCCCCGCAGTCCATATACACACACTCAACATACTCCGCGGTTACCTAGGTAGACCGTTTCCCCGGTCATCTCAAATCAACAGAGTGTCCGTGGGCGAATATACTAGCACAGCCTCAAAAGTCGCAATCTGTCGTGTGTCTGCTACTACAAGCATTTAGGCTAGTCTGACGCCGAACCATGGAATCATTGTGAAGTTATTGGATTTGAAACTCTATAAGTCATCTATTGAAATTGAGATGTGACTTACTTTGGTGTACCGTAAGATATGAAAGTTGTACCAGTATTGATCACTGAGTAGTAAGATACATACAACACCTTGCTCAAGGTTTCTGTGGTACATTCAGCATGATACACACATACATATCCTTTTTGTCGCAAAGGCTAATATATTACCTACCCCTCCAGTTAAAAACCCTCACCAACCACTGACAGACCCCACCAGAGCCCAATGTCAACAGTGCCCACTGTACTGTGCAGATTTAATAATTAACTATGGAGCTTGGGTATGGATAGATGCATATCTGTCTTTGACACCACATCGAACCCATGTCTCATCACACTCTAGCCCAGGCATAGGGCAGGGTCTGTGCGGTCAATTACTTGCCTACAATGTAGGATATGCACATGCATGTAAACATCCCGGCAAGTAATACGTTATAGTAATATATAATCAGATGTTGGTTGACCGAAGTACTGCCTACATAGGTAGTAGTACCTACGCAAGGGTGTTTATTAGGGTGCAGATGGTTAGGGCTATTTTGCCGACACGTCGGATACAATCTGAGCCGCGGAGTCGTGCCAAAATGTCGTGCATAATCATTCAATAACAAGCGTTTTGATCCAATGTTGCTCTGTCGATTGTGGTATAGCTAAGCGCCCATTCTATCCCTGCTCAGCATAATATAGGAGGATATTCCAAGGGATGTTGTCCAAATTAGGAGAGCACCAGACTGGAGCTCTTTGTGATTGTTTCCTCTGAAACTACGAAGGCAGCTCGACTTGTACCTCCCATGTCGCTGCTGCAAACTTTTCTGAGGTCATCCTGACTAAAGACAATACCACTCTCGCCATAATACCAACGTGAGGCCACCAGAGGTATTGATACCCTGGCCTTCCTCTCGTTGTATCTGAACGGTATGTGAGACCGTCGGTTCCACGGTAGCGTCGTACTCTCATCTCTCAAGGGTGATACCTTGGCGTACCTGATCAATTGATACAGTTACAACCGCTTAACCTCACTGTTCGACGTCTTGAGCCACCACGGCACATCATTCGCAAGCTTCACGCTTTCCATCCTCAAACTCAACCTCAAACACAAGTTGTAGGCCACCGAGTCTTGGTCCTAGGTCTCAGAGGATATTGCGGTCTACACGCTTTACCTGCCCTCTTGCTACGCTCAGGCGTCTTGAAGAGCGCCGTTCATCTAGGTCGTTCATTGCCGATAGCTTCTTCACGAGGGCAGGCCTGAATCTTTTCCTTCACACTCGCATGCGCCTCCATTCCGAGCTTTTCTAAGGAAAACTGCGAGCGAAAGTAGTTCCATTCAAAGCAAGTCCAGTCGGTGGGATCCTGAACATCACGAGAGAAGCGTTCTTGATTGAGGTTTGTGAAGATCAAGTACTCGCTTCTTTGGTCCTGTTGGTAGCGGAGGAGTAATGCTCAGAATCTTGGTATTCGTAGATGGGTGTATTGGGACGCAATCCGTAGGGACGGCGCTCGTCGCCGTATTCCGAGGCAGATATGGACATGGTGACAGCTAGCATTGAGTCTCCACCACACGATTTTACTGACATAGTGAAGCCCTGCTGTGCGTGCAGTCACAGAGAATTCACTAGGATCTGACTTGGGGTACTTTATGCATGATTCATGATGACGCGGTGTAGAACTTTGATTTCTCTGATAGACGAGCAAGGGTACGAATCGCTGCTGCTCCTCAGGAACAGTACGATATCAAATTGACCAGCCGCTATATGCGGAGGATTCTCCGGGACAGGGAAAGCATGTAGATGTGGATGTTGATGTTACACGGCTTCAGATGATGTCAACTGGTAGTGTATGCCACCGTACACATTTTGTAGGCACCAGATGGTACATGTTACGAGCAACTCAATCTCCAAAATACAACGCGATGAGAGCTTCCTGTAATTAATTCCTGGGTCAAATCTGGTCACACAGATACACGGCTTAACTACACCCCAGCGAATGCATACACACAGACATGCATACGCATTGGCCCTCCAACCGACCGACAGCAGAGCGTTGATCGGAATCCAGCTTCCCGTGAGACTAGATCTTCATTAGCTCAGCATTCTGGAAATAATTCTAATCCCAACTGGACCGTTGTTGACAGCTGATCACGTTTCGGACACGAGGGACGGTGGTGGGTATGTGATTAATTGCCTAGATGGGTAATTGGTTTCCATCCCGGGACATGGCTTCAGAAGCTGTCGGTCTATCTGTATGAGTACGGTATGTATATGCAACAATCTGTGTGTGATCGCGATGAATCGTTTTATGGCTGCAAGTAGGATCCAGGTTGGTGGCAGCGTTTCGATGTTCCCCGGTATTGGTAAATATGTCGTACATCATATCAGATTGACAACATGAAGGGAGTTACACAAAATGTTTCGGGTGTCGGGGCATAATCCTCAGCTGCGCTGATCTTATGATCATTACATGGACAAAATTAGCGAATGGCTTTCCGATTCTTATGAGGCTCTGATTTCCAGGCCTTTGGATATCCATGTCCATGTCCAGCCACCAACATAAAAGATAACACCAACCCAATCAACCGCTCTGTATTTTAACTTCGGATCAAATGATACATAGTGCAACTGCAGTCATGAAACTCTAAAAAACGGAGCTTATCGCCGACCCATGTACGATCGATAAAAGTCATCAGCTGCATTTCCTCCGACTCCAATGCTGCCTCCGTTCTGTCCGTAACCACCCAGTCGCGAGCCCAATGATTGCCCTGCCTTTTGTGCTGCGCTGACCTTGGCCTGGAGCTCGGCTGTGCCTTGGTCGATCATTTGGAGTTGGGAGAGATGTGAGTTGAGGATGCGGACGATTTGGGAGATCTATCAAGTCAGTATTCTCCTTGCAATCAATAACCGGATGTTAGGACTCACCGGTTCATCCGTCTTGTTGGTCTTGCTCAATGAAGAAGATGCGTTGTTGATTTCCTCAATCATGCTTCCTAGATCCTTGCCCATTTCATCCAAGCGCTCAGAAAGCTTCTCCGCGAGTTTGTAACTATATCATATCAGTAAATCAGTTGGATAAAAGTCTGGCAAATGTCTACGTACGTTCTCTCGCGCTCCTGGTCAGGTCCCTGAAGAGTCTCGCCCGGACCAACCTGCTTCGACAGCATCTCATCAACCTCCCGCTCATATCGATCGAGCCATGCGTTGAGTTCTTCTTGTTGTCCTTCAACCGATGCAAGCTGACGTTCGACTTCCTGAGTCGCACGCTCTGCATCAACTGTGTTTCCGAATATTTTCTGCACCTTGCCGCTATTGACCACAAGCATGCGATCCCATTCCGCTACCTTCTCAGCTTGCTCCTTGAACTCCTTTTGGTATTTTGTAAGATCAGTGGCCCACCGTGTGATAATCTCGTCCATAGTCTTGTTCTTCAGGCGTGACTGAGCAGGTGGTGTGGGTCCGAACGTCGAAGCTCCAAGATTTGGCGTTGCTGCTTTGGGAGCACCGCTAGGAGCTGCTGGAGCTGCGGCAGCAGGGGTTGCCGTAGTCGTAGTAGTGCTGGCAGTAGTTGCAGTTGTGACCGGCGCCGCTGTAGTTGTAGTAGATGTGGCTGCTGGTTTCGCGCCGAATAGTCCACCACTTGGCGCCGTCGTTGACGGGGCTGCTGCAGTTGTCGGTGTGCTAGTTGCAGTAGTTTCTGCCGGTTTTCCGAGGCTAAAAAGTGAAGGAGCAGCTGCAGGTGTTGATGAAGGAGTAGTAGACGATGTGCCACCTAAACTGAATAGACTTTTCTGAGGAGTGGCTTCAGATGCAGCCGTTGTTGTGGGTTGTAATGGTGATGCGGTTGCTGCTGGAGCACCAAACGGAGAAGCAGGCGCATTGCCTCCAGCATTGGCAGCAGGGAGCTTGAAGAGACTGGATGGTGCTTGTGTGGTAGTTGTAGGAGATGCCGCCGCAGCACCAAAAAGAGGTTTGGCACCGCCCTCAGATGTCGCTGGAGGCTTAGGAGCACCAAAAAGCGTACTTCCGCCTGTGGTAGAAGGTGCAGCACCGAATCGCGGCTTGTCGGTAGCGGCGGGAGCTTGTCCAAATAGACCACCGGCGGGTGGCTGAGATGTCGTGGTTGTTCCAGTAGCTGTCGTTTGTGAAGTCTGTCCACCACCAGGCAGTGTTTGTTGAGTGGTCTGGGCACCGAAAAGAGATGGCGTCGACCCTGTAGTACCACCAGGAGGGGGATTAGCTGGTGTTGTGGTGAACATGTTTGAAGCGGGTTTTGTCTGAGCTGGAGTATTGCTGCCGAAAAGACCACCGCCAGCACCAGGCTTCGCACCAAACAGACCACCAGCTGTCTGCGTCGGAGCAGGAGCGACTGCCTCTGTGGTTTTGTTTGGAGTCTGGTTCATGCCGCCGAACGAAGATGCTGCGCCACCAAAACTGAAAGCAGGAGTACTGGCACCGCTTCCAGCACCTGTGGTTTTGGCACCGAAAGGATTATTCTGCGTAGAGCTGGTGTTTGCCGTCCCGAATAGTGATGGAGATGAAGCGCCGCTTGAAGCACCTCCTAGATTTCCAAACAAGCCGCCCCCAGTCGTGGCCGTTGGTGTTTTCGACCCGAAGAGCCCACCACTGGGAGCTCCAGTGGATGATGGCGCGTTAAAAGAAAATCCGCCCGACATGTTTGTTTTGATCCGAGGGTTCGATACTGGGAACAAAGAAAGTCAGTAAGAGTTTGAAGTTGGAAGCTTAGAGTGTAGCTCACAAGAGCGCAAAGCGCGCGAAAAATAATAAGAGTACCCTACGAATCAGGCAATAGATAATTCTCCAAATCTTCAAGCACTGATAATATTTGAAAAGTCGAGCGCCGTGTTTAAATCCAAAAGTGATGATTGTTGTTGACTCGCAAGTTCGAAGTTCTATTCGATTTGAGTAAGTTAACGCGGTGATTGAAGGTCCGAGCTTTTAGTTGGAGGCCTGAGGTGTCAGGCAGCAAGGCAGTAAGGCATGAACGAAGTGTGGCATGGCCTGGGCCGCAATCGACCAGATTTATTAACGAAACAACTCAGCTCGCTTTCTGTCCCTCCCACGACATCCGGACGGCATCCGACTCTCCTTTACACGTTAAATGCTCCGAATTGCCAGCCTCAATGTCAAATAGCTCTCACAGCTCTCCCAGCTCACACCTTGAGCCGCCGCAGAAAGGCCCTGAGCTTGAGGACCCCGGTGCTCAGGAGTCTGGTACGTCATTACCCCATTCTCTCGTGCTATTCGTGACTCACAGTTCTGCTATCATAGCCAGCGAGGACGATCACTTCTCCGACGCCAGCGAAGGCCAGCCCGAAGCTCGGTCAAGAAAGTCCTCCAGAGCAGCTTCACCCGTGCCGATAACCCGCGTGGAAAGAGTGAACGACGAGCCTCGTCACGGCGAGGTGCCGGGCACTTCGGCTTACGACAAGAGGACTTTAGATGCAGTCCCGGATGAAGTAGAGATCGTCCCAGAAGGTTCACGGAGCCGAAGTTCGTCAAGAGTAGCAGAACCAACCAGTCCCGGAGGAACTCCCATCCCACGGACCATGGTTGTCAGAGTGGACGAAGGCCCAAGCTACGGAGAAGTGCCAGGGACAGAAGCATATGATAAACGAAAAGCAGATGCCGTTCCGGATCTTGTCTTGAAGACACCCGGGGACGAACAAAGATCAAGTGAATTACACAGAGAGGACTCAGACCAGACAGTCCCTGAGACTCGACTATTCAGAGTGGATTCACTCCCCAAGGAGCCAGGATCGCCGGGACTTCACGCCCACCGCAGGAGCCCAAGTGATGCACTGCCAGACGTTATTGAGACCGTGCATGATACGATCGGTAAGCCTGACATCTATTAGACACGCCGGATTGCCGAGTAGCCCGTGGTAATCTCATGCTCTTCTCTTGGACCTGGATTGCTCAACACCCGCTCTCTGGACAATTTGGCAGCGTGTTTCCTTCCCTGAGACTACCACTTCGGCTTCTTGCATACAGTATGATCCGTGCTAACGGCTCAATGAAGGAGATGATGAAGGTGAAGAAGGCGATGACGATGACGAATTTGGTGATGAATTTGATGATTTCGAAGAAGGCGCCAATGCGGCAGCAGATGATGATTTTGGCGATTTCGACGAAGGTTTTGGTGAACCAGTAGAGGGCGCAGTTGGAGATCAACCGCGAGAAGATGAAACACTAGAGCAGCCTTCTACGCCGCTACCTCTCGTAAGTTCTACATTGGTCTTCAATTTGTCACACGTTATTGACCCTTTTCAAAAGTCGCCGCTATTAGATTTCACCTCCACGGCATCCCTGTCCGATCTTTTATCCACAACTAATGACTTCCTTGATACCCTATTCCCCGAAACAAAAACAGTCCCCTCATTACCACCATTGGAAGCAATACCAGATTCTGCAGCCATTTTCAACAGCGAACGTTCACTCTCTTTATGGTCACAATTAGTCGCGCCTCCGCCATTACAACCTCCAAACTGGGTGAAATCCCGGATTCGACGTCTTTTCCTTGTGTCTCTTGGTGTTCCAGTTGATCTAGACGAGATATTGCCAGCATCAAAACAGAAAAAGCTTATATTGCCTTCCATCAACCCAGAAGACTCAAGCACATCTGTTCGCACAAAAGCAATTGAGAAAGCTAAGCAAGGCGATGCAACGACCCCGCAGAATGACTCTACAACATCAGTCAATTCTACGATCTCGCGGCAAAAGTCCAGTCGACGTCGCGGCCAGCCGGCACCTCCAGAGCTAGATCTTTTCGCAGTGAGGAGGTTGTGCGCAACCACAGATGCAGCTTTGGGCGGATTTACAGACTCTGAACTCGAGCAACATGTGGTAACGCTCGAGACGGCATCTACAACGGCAAAGGACGTGCTCGACTATTGGGTTAAGAAAACAGACGGACTCATAGGCGAGAAAGAGGCCTTTGAGGGCGTGATTGAGAACCTAGTCAATCACGCTCGACGAGCACGAAAGTAAAGACTTGAAGTGACTTTTTTTCGTTCTGTTGACTAATGTATAACTACAATGTTGGTAATGACTGTTAGGCGATCTGGTATCTGGCCTTTATTGCTGGGAATGGGAGTAAGGATTCGGGATCAGGTGTCGATTCTATTCTGTTCTTGTATATACTATATATTATAATTATCATCAACCTTTTTGACTGCTAAGCATCAAGTATCTCTTTCTGGAAGCATCCTAGGTTACAGACTACTATTTACTGGACTGGAGACTGGCGGCGACACTGGACTTGAGCATCAGCAGACTGCCAATCCACCGTCCCTTGCGCAATACCCTCCTGATCGTGAAATTCACGAATCTCAAACTCCCCTCGACTAGCCCTCATCAAGTGATCCTTCTGGGTCTCATTCAATTCCTCCTCAACTCTAGTCCAACTAGGCCAGATAGGCTCCACGCCTCCATCATCCTCGATACTCTTCCCTTGAACAATCGGAATCTGAATCCCAGCGGAATACAAGGCATTGAACCATAGTTCTTGCTTCTCATTCATCCGGCTTGCCCATCGAGGCCAGTCAGGCATGTAAAGTACGTTGGCAGGCAACTGTCCCCCGCGGTCTGAGATCGTTTGCGCCCACCAGAGTTTTGGGTTGCTGACGCTGACGACATTGGTCTTGAGTTGATCTGCGGCGGATGGTTGGGTTGGATTAGTGGAATCTTCAGGGGGGTATCTAAACGTGAACGGGTATGCTGAGGGATCACTCGGCTGGTTCTGTTCCTCTTGTATTGCGGAGACTGATGCATGTTAAAATTATCCAAATTCAAAGAGGTTGGTTGATATCGGCTTACGTATTTGTTGCCTAATTGGCCCGGTGGTTCTAGTCGAGCGTGTCTGGCCTAGCTTTCTACCGCGTTTGGAAGGCCCGGCTAATGTCTCTGCGGTTTCATTTTGGAAGGAGTCTGAGATGTTAACACAGCATTGAATGCACAGGATATGCTTGATTTGAGACTCACATTGCTTTGAAGGACTGGACTCCGTCTGTCGCTGACGTTTGGCTGGCTGCGAGGGCTCGGCATCATTTGATTCAGCAGGTGCTATACCATGGTCAGAATAAGAGAGATGGAAAGAAGAGATGGCCTACATTTCCGCTTCACTGTCAAACTCGAATCATCTGCTGTAGGCGTAAGCAATGGTGGTCTAGGAGGGTGTCCGCGGACCATAAGAGCCCAATTCTGACGAGCCAATTTCTGTGTCGGTGGTCCATAGCCCGTAATGCCAGACAGCGGATTCTCTGTACCAACTGATACTGTAGACTTTTCTTGGTACTTTGCAAGTTCAGCTTTGAGGGCAGCAATTTCATCCAACTTGTCATGGATGAGCCATGGGCGAATCTGCTTGTCACCGGAAAAGTTCTCTTTGTAACGGCATCGTTGACCTGTAAGGGCGCATGCGTTGCATGATGCACTGCCTGGAATGAAATGACATGCCTGTTTACCAAGCTGTTCAATTGAGATTATTTCTCGCGTCAGTATTAGTTCTGTCTGCGAAAGATAGACAAGGAGACTGAAGCTTAGCCCTAATGAACACAGGATCAGAAAAATTTACCTTACAACGCCGACAAGCACGGGGAGCCTTGGCGTTCGTGGATAATCCTTTCTTTTCTCTCTCTACTCTTTCTTTCTCATCATTAACCCGTATTGCGTCGGAAAGCGAATCATCACCCGAGTCCAGGTTGTGCTCAGGAGGATAATGACGACTGCCCAACTTTCGGGGCTTCCTAGGACGATGTTTCTCTTTCGCCTCGGTGAATTGGCGCACCGTATCGAATTCAACATTATCGCGTAGCTCTTCGAGTCTTGTGAGCTTTTCTTGCACCCTAAGCAGGTCATCGCTCGTCTTCCTGACCGTTGCCTCGGCGTCCGTCTGGGTTTTGCGAATCTTCTCGAGTTGATACGCGCCCATTTTCTTCCCTGCATATCCTAGTCTGAATCTTGTTCTACTATCAATAGCGCGTGCTTCGGCTTTTGCCTTCCTCTCCCCCAGATCTGCAATTCTTCGGTTGGTCGCCTCAATGTCCGCGTCTATCTTCTCGAGCTGGACACGAGCCCATTCGTTTATTTCTTGCTGTAATGTTGCCGCTTGCTCATCCCCACCCTCTTGCCCAAATAGATCAAGCATCTCGGCGTCTTCGTCCCCATCTTCAGCATCCCTGCTATTTCGTGCTCGTTGCTTGCCTTTATTGAAATAGGCGGCTACTGGGGCTAGGTTATGTCCTAGGGGCACCGCATACTCTGAATCCAGTTCATAAGGGGCATCTTGACTAGTATCTTGACTCTCACCGTCACTGCTGTCAATACCAATAACAGATGATTCCTAGCATGAGTAGTCAGTCTTCCTCCGTCCTATGACTAATGCTCAAGGATAACTGACTCTATAATTCCTGTTTGAAGCAGGCGAATTTTTGCTTCTCGTTGATCTAGTCATGTCGAGTTTCTTGATATAATATAGGTTGTGTATATGCACAGTATGTTTCTTTGAATTGTTTTACTTTTCTGCTTTCATCCTAGACAGGCGAGTGAGCCTCTACTTATATCACAAGAAAACCTACATTGCGTCGGAAAGTTATCAGCACTGACCCGGATCAGCCTTAAAGGTTTCGAACAATACGTATTGTTTGCAAGACATGCATTGCATTGTATTCAGCTTTGTATATTTGTGATGACAAGACATACGGAAGAGGCATGAAAGGATTCGGAGAGTCATTGATGGGAACAAAGATGCGAATCCTGGCCGTACGCTGAGTCGCTCTTGGACTCTGGGGACAATACGGAGGTACATAGGAAGGAAAAATGGCCTTGTTCTGCTCGATCGTGAGGAGAATGCATTGTATGTTCTTGGTTTTCGGAACTGGTAAGAAAGAAGCAAGCTACATTGTTGCCATATATGGGCATACATACCCAGAATGGGAATTTAATCCAACCCTGATCTGAAGAGCACTCAATCCGTATTTCAATGCTAGATGGAATTTTGGTTTTATTCTCGGGCCGAAATATAAAAATTAAAAAATGTGGTAAATAGGTATCACGGCGATATCGAAACCACCTCTGGGAACACCTCGACGCCTTCTCTTCAAGAAACTCCATTCTCATGGAGAACAGATGTGCTAAGTGCTTGAAAGCGAGAAATGAGACATTCAAAACGAGCGACGAAATATGAAAGTCATGTCAAATAACATGTCAAAAGATCAAGTATAATAGAATAGGTTACAAATGAAGCCGCTAGAGCAATATCGTCGTGATAATCATCAAATACAACATGTCCTCGAACAAAAAAAAAAGCAACAGAACTCAGAAAAATGCCAATATCCAGATGATGAGTATGCAACATATGACTCCAAACCGAGTAGCCCAATATATGCAAATATAGATGCGAAAGCCGCCAAGGGAATAGATAAACTACCTGACCCAAAATGAGAAAATCAACGAAACACGGCCTTCTTGGCAACAGTCTCAAACTGGATTTTATTTTGATACCGTAAGGGCCCGCCGCGCTCGAGCCATGGCTGAAGATTTTTGCACTGGCTGACGTTGAGGTATGAGAGATTTTGGCATCCATCTGCAACTGCTTCAACGCCTATACCTGTCACTCTGACACAACCCCGGACAGATAGTTCCTGGAGGAGCAAAAGGTGTAGACTCAAGCTTCTAAGGGAGGGATCTGAGACAGCGGAGCCGCAGAACGACATGTTTAATTTGAGTAGCTGTGGGCATTGCAAAGCTAAGACTTCCGTAGCAGTGTCTGACAGAGCACAGCAAAATGACTACTCGACATTAGCATAAACGGAACCACCTAAATGAAAACTCTCACATACCAAATCTAGTTCTTGTAGATTCTTCGCAGCATTCGTCAAACAAACAATGGCATGATCTGTCAAATATGTGCAATCGGCTAGACAAAGTTTTCGTAGTCGTGTGAATTGAGCGTTGCCCCAGTATTGAAATCCTTGATCTGTAATGGTAGTACACCTCGTCAAATCAACCTGTTCAATGCGAGGAGCAGCATGAGAAGCGATGTGGTGCATTGAGCGGTCGGTGACATGTTTGCAATAGGATAAAGTCAGCTTTTTTAGCTGTGGACAGCCAAATACTGCACCTGCAGCAGTCTGTATAGTGGGCTTTAAGTTGTTTTTTGCGGCTATATTGCTGTGTTGGACCAGCGTTGTCGATGGAACAACCCATCCAACAAGTCTGGCCAGGAGCGTGTCGCTCACCTTTCGACAGTTACTTAAATCAACTTCTTGCAATCCTGTCGCCTTGGTTGCCATTTCTAGTATGGCCGTCGCTGTCACATCCCACACGCTTTTCATTTTCCATGCTCGGACATTGTGCCCGCATGTTTTGACCAAAGTACTAAAGCCTTCGTCGGTGATGTGGAAGCAATTATTGATATCGATGTAGAAAGGTCGGTCTTTAACGAATGGGCAGATAATGGTAGATAGTACGTCGTCGGTGACTTTGCGATTGTAAAAGCTGAGGTCCAGGTATCGACCAAGAGTAGGCGATTCTGATAGGGTTTCAGACCAATGGACACAAACAGCACGTAGGCGTAACAAATGATGCAGCTCCAAGTACTCGAAAATGCGAACAAGTACGCTATCTGGTAAAAACCCACGATTCCCTTGCTGGTTCTGATACAATAAGCTCGTAGAACGTGGTCTTGTAGGTGTACCGTTCGTTTGGGACATAGCTTTAAAGGAGCTGCCAGGTCGAGGTTCAGTTGGCGTCGTCTGACGGGAACTCTCTGCGCTGGAAGTGTCTCTAGGAACAATGATTCCCACAGAGCCTCGGCGCGATTTGAGCTTGACATTGTCAAGTCCGATATTGAGAAAAGGATCAGGATCCGATGGACTCAAAACAGCCGTTTCCTGCTCTCCGTTCGTCTGATGTGTATTATCCAATTCGGACTCGGTCAACGTCACCAAAGGCATTGATTCCCTTCGAAGGCTGGTGAGTTTGAGCTTGTCATCTATGGTTAGCTGGTTGATTGGTGGCGTCGAGTCTTTTGCATCCGGCATCAAGACATCGGTATCTGTAGTCGATTCAAGTCGCTTCTTCGCCGTGACTTCAATCTGCTGTCGTAATTCATCCGGACACTTCTGCCAAAACTCTGCCAGCACATCCCCGCTGAGCATTAGACATTCCACAGACGTTACGGATCTCACAGTAGCAGTGCGACGAGGCGTCAACGACAAGCTAACAATTTCCCCAAAGTATTGGCCCTGTCGAAGTCGAGCCTTGACCTCGACGCCATGGCCGTGGTTTTCTGGGCCTTTGCGGAAGTCCGAGTCTCTGTTTTCGCTGAGAACTTCTACCTCGCCTCTAACAATGAAATATATTTCGCGTCCGAGAGAATCTTGTTTAATGATATCGGCAAAAGGAGGATAGGATCGGGGCTGTAATTTCAGACCCAGGTAGTGAAGGAGGTCGGGAGTGAGACTGGAGAATAGAGGCATCTCCTTCAACAGCGAACGCACATTGACGGATCCATTTGCAAGAGCGCTTGAAGATACGTCGGCAATACCCGGACTTGGAGACTTCCTTTTCTTGTTCGCGTTCAAAATTCTCAAATCATTTTCCTCTCCTGGCGAGAGTCCACCTGAGTTGCTTTCGCGCAAACGCTTCGAACCCCGCCTATTCATGCCCGCGGTCTGTTCTGCCGCATCATAACGCTCTTTGTTCTTCTTTTCCAGTATGGATAATCGTTCCAACGCTTCTTCCCGAATGGCACGTTCAACTTCAGGGAACCGGGGAAGGATTTTTCGAAAATCTTCCTTAGTAAGAACGACGAGCAGACAGCGACTCCGTGCAATGATCGTTGCCGTACGAGGTCGGTCCATCAGAACACCAATTTCGCCGAAAAAGGCTCCGGGCTTCAATTCTGCATGCACACTCTCTCCATCGCGGGATGTCACTGCCACAGCACCTCTCACAAGCCAGTACATCGCTTTCGCCTCATCGCCTTCGGTCACAATGTAGTCGTTAGCGGCATGAAGCTGCGGGCGCAAATGCAAGCCCACTTCGGCGAGGAAAGAGTCTGGAGTTGACTGAAATAGGGGAAATTTGCGAATGCGCTCGATCAGGTCCAATGGCATGCCCTGGATCTGCGACGACGCCAATGGTGATGGACGAGCAGGTCGGTTCGGATTCAAAGCCGAGTCAAACGAGTGTATCAAAGAGACAGCTTCCGGTATGGGGGCAGCAGCTTTGGTGGAAGCACCGCTGCTGGAACGACGCGATCGCCGCATGGCTGTTGCTCAGCTCGGGGTAGCTCTGCGCAGCTCTTTTCTGCGGGCTGGCGATTGGCGGTATATTTTGTATATATGTGGAAGATCGTTGAGTCTCAAATTGTTCTTCCAATCGGAACTCAATCGGCGTTGCGAAGGCTAGAGTATACACATGATGCGACGATTGCGCACGAGGGTTAATGACGTCGACGACGGTAGCATGGACCGTTAAAGGTCAGCGATGCGGAGGATGTACGGTCGGTAGGGTTACTAATCCATATGTTAGAGACGAGAGATGAATGATCCAGGTGTTGGTATGGTTGAGTACGGATAGTCTGTGGTGAGAAGGACCGAAGAAGAGAAGGCACTTACTGAAGACAAGGTATGGTGTGTGGAATATAATTCTTCAGGAAAGACCAGCCCAGGTGCTTGGGATGGCGGGGAAGGAGCGAGCGCTGTGAGAGCGGGAGATCCACCACGACCAAACTCTAGCTCTCTGAAACACCGCGCTTAATCTTTTCTATCTTGACTCGAACAGACACTGTTGAAACAATCGCTTGAAGGAAGTGGAAGAAGAAAACGAGACCAACGATGAGACGGAAGAAAGAGGAAAAGAGATCAGAGCGTGTGGGGGGGTTCAAGAGAGACACAATCAACTACTACTGCATTGCAACACTGAGCTGGAGGTGATCGAGTGCGAGTGGATACGGACGGCTAGGATATCGAATGGTCGTTGATACAGATAGTACAGTCTAGTACGACGGTGCTAGAGGCGCCACGGAGAAGATCGCGGAGGGTATTCGCTGTGTGTGCGGTTTACTCTAATTGTTAAGAGGTGAGAATCAAGTGCTTCTCATGTCGAGATCGACCGTTTGCATCGATACCTTAGCAAAGCTGGGAATAAGTAGAATGACATTTCGAAAAATCAACTATCTTCAGCTGAGAGACTAGCTCCAAGCAGTTGGACCACTCGCTTGCCGATGAGATCACCGTAAGCTACTGTGATCGTCGCTGTATTGAAACGTCCATAAGTTCACGTCTTTAGTCATGGCTCAGCCTGGATTTCATTCGCGCCAATACATGTCTAGACTCGATGTCGTACATCGTGCTACTAATCTCAAACCTGTTCAGTTATTTTTAACTTGAATGCACTTCTATACGGAATATCTACTGCGTAGGAGGAAATAAAAGCAAGATGAGACCAAGCTACGGCTGGGTGACCCACGAGCATCCCCACTGACTGCGTGATGAGGGAATAGATTGCGGTTCAATATATGCTCCGTACTGTTGCAGTCCAGAGTCTTGCTAGCTAGGTATGTAGCTCATTGGCTGGGAAATCAAGAAACTGAGGCATCGCATCCTCGTAAAGTAACAAAAGAACCAGAAGATGCATGGAAACGTCAAGGACCTGCGCTAGTATTTTCTAGAAGCCTTCTAGAAAAAACCTTGTCTTGTGATGCAGAGCACACTCTGACACGGCGTCCAGTCTAAATAGATGAAAATAGATGAAAATGCCCACTTCTGGGCATGGATGCTTCGTTCCTCACCTTCTTGTTGGCCAGGTCCATCAGTCCAGTCCGCATGTATGGGGACCGCGAGTCAAGCCACTAACGGCATCCTTCCGTGGGTCATGACAAGTGCATTTCATTCTTTCGTGACGAGGAGCGGCGCCTTTGGACCTCGCAGCCTGTTCGCTATAGTTTTACCAGGCTAGAGACGAGGAGGTGGGATGGAATGGGGGCCATCCTGGTATTCAAAGAGTGTGAAAATATTGTAGGCTTTCCTCATTTCTACGTAATATGAATTTCTGTTTGAGAGAATCAATTCGGTTATGATGTATACAAGGTCATTGTTCTCTTCACAATGGAACAATTGGAATCGACATCGCAGCTGTGTCTTCCGTCCCCAATTGCAAGTTTGCTCAACACCGGCCCCAAATTGTTGAAACCGCCCCCACTGATGTTCTACCAACATCATGGCATGCATTAGCCTACACTAACCTCTCAAAGCAGCAATGGCTTTGATCTGTGCCTGAAAGGTTGTTGGCTACCATCGTCCAATCCGTGTTGGCTTTTCGTAGGCATGGTTCTCGAAGCAGAAGGGTGATGACCAAATAATTCCAGAAGAAAAGGTCAAGTGTCGATCATTGTCGCTAATGACCCACGTATTTGTACGGTTCTGCAAACCTTTCGTGGTATACTTACGAAGCCGAGCCGAGCCGATCAGGCAGTGGTGGTATGCCGTGTACGTTCGATGTTCCATCCCGAGTCGCACGACGTTTCATCCGTCCCTCAAACGCCTTGAAAACCCATATTGACCGTCCGGAAAGAATCGGACTAAGTATTAAATGAAGGACAGATGACGTAGACCTAGGTTGAAGTGTCTCTGAACTGGCTTTCGTGCCGACCGAGACTTCGATCGGCTCCCTGGATGTCTTCAGCCCGGCAAGCTCACACAACCTTGGAGTCATTGGAAGCGCCCGATCCGAACAGATATTGAATGTACGGAGGACGATTGCCCTTCATTGTAGCGAGAGCATCCTGAGTCAATCCGTACACCAAGCTCAGCTTTAGTCCCAGTTTCGTTGTGCGCGCCGCAGTGTAGATATCGTGACGAGCTAGACAGTGACAACAACATTAGCAAATTCAATCAAGCTATGC
This sequence comes from Talaromyces ruber, assembly GCA_022813215.1. Classification (NCBI taxonomy): domain Eukaryota; kingdom Fungi; phylum Ascomycota; class Eurotiomycetes; order Eurotiales; family Trichocomaceae; genus Talaromyces; species Talaromyces ruber. Next base: position 98,019 of record JAKLMW010000022.1, on the reverse strand, counting down.
TCCAGGTTGAAGATCATTACCTAGCAAGCTATAAATTCCCGAAAATGACAGCCCAGCAATGACAGTTGAGAGAAAATCTCGACGATCACGACGAGCACAATCCACAGTCTCTTCAAACAGGACAAAAGCCATCGCTCCAACACCTAGTCTAGTCCCCAATCTGACTCCATCAAAAACACCACCGACAATGGCCTTGTAGTTCTTCGTCTTGTGATATTGGAACCATCCGGTCGAGGTCGTCGGGAATCTGTGGGCGTTTTCCGCTCGAAATTGGTACGCGGCTTTTCGAGCTCCGTGGTTTGCGCCGACACCGAGTCCGACGGAGAATGCAGTGAGTGCTGTCAAGGGTAGACGATGTTCAATATCCATGCCGAGTCGGGGTGGTGTGGTCGACTCGAATAGCTTGTACCAATGTAAGATCTTGACCAGACCAGGTTCCTCACCCCAGCTGCGTTCTGGATGAGTGTCTGCCATTTCTTTGTGAAATCGAACAAGGTGAAAAGAAAAAAAGAAAAAAGGGAAATAAACGACGAAAGCTAGTGGTAGAGAGCGCCGAAATGTGCAATCTGTAACAGAAATATGACGACGAGCAGGTCATGTTGTTGGAGATCTCGTTCGAGCCAAGACAAAGTTTAAGCTTTGGTATTCTCCACACTAGCCTGTTTGGATCTCCGCGATACCTAGGTCATCGATGAACAATTGTTCTCCGGTCAAACTCCATTTATCAAGCCTCATCATGGTAAGTGCTGTGCAAGGAGATATATCTCTAAAAAATACACCGAAATCTATCCTCTAACTGACACATTCACAGCCTTCAGATCCGCTCAGCTGGACCTTGCGATTCAAAAAGCACAAGACAACCGTGCTTCTGATGCTCCCAGCTCAAGAATCGATCCAATCTACAAAAGAAAAACTACACAGCGCACTCAAAGCGCGCGGCCTTACGGAAATAAATGGCGATATCATCCCCGAGGATCCTTCAGAGCTAGAATTCGGCACACCCATCGATCGAAATGAGCTCGAGAAAGGTTGGGTTCGTTTAGACGTTCCAGCTGAAGAGAACAGCGACAGCACAACAAAGAAATCAGGCGCAGGACGACCGAAGAAGAGCTCCTTGACTGATAGCTTGCAAGCGGCCGATATTCGTGATGGACAGGCTATTGCATTCCGGTTCAGGAAAATTGCACATGGCGAGGATGAAGATTCGGATTTTGAGGATCCTGGATGGGATGTCCTGGTACCATCGCTTGATGATGATGAGGCTGAGTGATTAATGGTGTTTATAGCCATTTGATGAAGAAGTCATGTCGTTATGCTCTGGGTAGACTGGCAACAGGTCGATGGTGTTGTGTGGCGCATTGATTCACAGGGACGGACTACAGCTGTGTTGTACAATATATATCTTCATAGTTACAGCTATTTCTCACTACTGCTTTCTTTATGGTCGGCCCTTTTCAACCATTCTTTGGTTTAAACCAAGCTCGGAAAGCCCTTGTCACGATAATCGTTGACTGTAGCTCGTTTCAGATTAATTCGTGTCTTATCGGAAAGTGCGTGGAAATGACCTTTAGCTAGCGGCAAGGAGGCAACTTCCCGTACATTAATCTCCGCCCACGCACTTCGACTGGTTGCCCCGACAACAACAGCCAACACGAGCAACATCAGCAAACAGAACAAACAAGGCGTTGATCTCATCAAACAGATTAACCTATGCTCCACCTCAGCATTCCTTTAATTACACAATCCAACCTTCTCCTCACTTTGGCATCTTATCTTCGTTCTGTCGCTACTGCTGTTTGGCTCTGACAGCTCAAAGACACCCCAACTCCTCCGGCAAGAGGAGGCATCCGACTTACAACCATCGGCCCATCGACACTGCATTTCACGCACACGACCACGACAACTCAACTGGATTCACAACAATAGAAGAGGTCCAATCTCGACATGGCTGCCTCTAGCGCCGCGTCATCGATCTCGGTGACTGTCAGAGTGCGGCCCTTCACCATTCGAGAAGCTGCACAGTTATCCAAAAGTGACGAGACACCGCTGTTTCTCGGCGATGGCTCGCTGGCTGGCGTACCTAGCACCCCAAAGCTCGCTCAGAAGGGTATTCGACCTGTCATTAAAGTCGTTGATGACAAGTGCCTGTATGTACTTCCACGAGAACTTCTTGATATTTTCGCTCACAAATAATAATAAACAGTGTTTTCGACCCACCCGAAGATAACCCGGTTCAGAAATTCTCTCGAAGCGTCGTACCCAATGGCAAACGAGTCAAAGACCAGACGTTTGCTTTTGACAGAATCTTTGACGAGAATACCACACAGGCCGAAGTCTACGAAGCGACGACCCGAAATCTTCTCGACAGTGTTCTAGATGGGTACAATGCAACAGTCTTCGCCTACGGTGCTACAGGATGTGGTAAAACGCATACCATCACTGGCACAGCTCAACAACCCGGTATTATTTTCTTGACCATGCAAGAACTTTTTGAGAGGATAGAAGAAAGAAGTGAGGAGAAAGTGACGGAAATTTCGCTTTCATACCTTGAAATTTACAATGAGACAATTCGCGACTTGCTGGTTTCTGGAGAACACCGAAAAGGTCTGATGCTGCGTGAAGATGCCAATCAAGCAGTGTCGGTAGCGGGTCTATCGAGTCATCATCCGCAAAATGTCCAGGAGGTCATGGACATGATTATGCGCGGTAACGAGTGTCGTACCATGTCGCCTACTGAAGCCAACGCTACTTCGTCTCGATCCCACGCCGTCCTCCAGATCAATATCGCACAGAAGGATCGCAACGCAGATGTGAATGAACCGTTGACCATGGCTACTCTAAGCATCATCGATCTTGCCGGAAGTGAACGTGCCAGCGCGACAAGAAACCGAGGCGAGCGACTGCAAGAGGGAGCAAACATCAACAAGTCTTTGCTTGCTTTGGGAAGCTGTATCAACGCGCTTTGTGACCCTCGTAAACGGAACCATATTCCTTATCGAAACTCGAAATTGACCCGTTTGCTAAAATTCTCTCTCGGCGGAAATTGTCGTACGGTGATGATTGTCTGCGTCAGTCCTTCAAGCCAGCACTTTGATGAAACTCAGAATACGCTCCGATATGCGAACAGAGCCAAGAACATCCAGACGAAGGTGACAAGGAACGTTTATAATGTCAACCGCCATGTTAAAGACTTCTTGGTCAAGATCGACGAACAGATGGCTCTTATCAACGAACTCAAGGCTCAGCAAAAGCAGTACGAAACAATTGCTTTCGCCAAATTCCGAAAACAGACGGAAAAGAAGGAAGCTGTGGTCCGTGAAAGCGTGGCTCGTTTACGAAATGCCTACGAGAACGCCTCGACAGAGCGGCAAGAGAAAGCAACAAGCATGCTCAAATTGAGACAAGTCAGCCGACGAATCACAATGCTGTCTTCTTGGATTGCTGCTTTTGAAGAGGTTTGCGCGTCATGCGAGAGCGAAACACCTATGGAAAACTTGCAAGCCATTCGCAAATCGGCGCAGGGCATTCTTTTCGAGCTAGAAAACACTCGTCATCATTTCAACCAACGGATTTCAAAGAACAACTGGGATAGAGCCATTAACACTGCTCTCGAGCATGGTGTCCAGCAACTCAAGGAATTTGAAATTAGCGATAACTCGGATATCGCCAATCTCAACCGAGAGGCAGAGTTGCTCAAATCAAACGCGGAACGGGAAATGTTGACTCTTGTCGCCGACCAAGACAAAGCAGGTGATGTATCTACCGTGCAGATGCTCCTCCAAGCGCAATTCGAGATAGTTTCTTCGATCGAAAACATCATGCAGCTCACAGAGGCAGAGGCTGTCGAAGTTGGCAAGAAGATATTGCACAAGATGCTGACCTCTTGCATTTCCTCTGTCTCCAACGTTGTCAAGCCAGATGGCAAGATGCCTACCATTGACATGCCTCCCACCCCCAAAGCTGACACCTCATTCCGCCGGAGAAAGTCCAGCCTTGTTGCAATTCCCTCTAGGCCTGCGCGGCTAAGCATGTCTATCCCTCCACAAGCATCCACTTCCCCAGTGAAGAACACACCACGGCGACGTAAGCTAGGGATAGCAAAGAAGGGGGTCAGCTTCACCCCAGTCAAGGCGCCAGCTCCCAAAGCAAGCAAGCGAGCTGTCAGATGGAGAGACGATGAGACAGATGGATCTCTTGCCGAGTTCGAAAAGACTCCTCAGAAGGCTATTGTGACTGTGATCGAGGCCACAGAAGAACCAACTCTTCCACGAATTTCCCCAATGCCTAGAGACATCCCAGTCTACAACCCGAAGCTCGAGGAGTCGCTTCGTTCCTCGTCTCCGATTCCGGAAGCACCAGAGGCGAGCATTGTGATACCCAACAACAACAATCGGTTCAAGGCTGGGTTTTTGTCCAAGAAGCCTGAATCGCCGGTGCCGCCCACGATTTCGAGCCTTTCACTGGAAGAACACTCCCCTCTTCGCAGCATTGAGAACAGCAGCTTTTTGAACAGACCAGCGGTAGAAAGACCCTCTCGTATAGCCGTGCGATCACCAAGCGGTAGCTACCTCGGCAGCAGTCCCGTCTCTGATAGTGGGAAAGTATCGTGGAAGGCCGACAAAGAGGACGCGATGAGAATTAATGCTGCGATGCGACGCATCTCCGGTAGTCAATTCAGCGGCAGCACATCTAGTGTTCCAGTAAGCAGAGCACACCGACACCGAAGCCCTACCGCAACAGGGACACTCGGTAGCTCACCACCAGAAAGCGCCTTGTTCTCTGCTTCTGAAGCTAGACGCATGGTCAAAGGCGAGAAAAGCCACGACTTCAGACCCAGTGTCCTCGGACCACGTGCTGTTTCAGTAACGAAAAATTCTCGACGTATTACCATGGGCGGCGACTTCCGACCTCGCGACATCAGTCTGGGAAGCCGTGATGCGGCCAGACTGAGCATGGTAGCCGGAAGTCCCGAGTCGCGATTCAGCCTTGGTCCGGCCATTCGAGGCGGCGCGTTGAGATGAATGAGTAGGATGATATTGTATAGTGTTATGTCTGTCTGCAATGGGTGCTTGTTCCGTTTTTTCCACCCTTAACATATTTTGGATGATGGCGTCTATGTCGTAGGCGCATACCGGATTGGTCTCGTCGTATGCTTCTGCGTTCGTTTCTTTCTTTATACATTCTCCTATGTGTTTATACGATTCTTCAATTTTAGCAGACATGTGAATATTCTATTCTATTTTTTAGTGTCAATATCTTCTTACTTCTCATGGCGTATTGATTCCGGAATCTGTAGAGTAAATTATGATTGGCCAGCGAATAAGGTAGTTCGAAATGACGCCACCGTTCTGAATTTCTAAGCTTGCAGCTGCAACAAAAATTGTTCCATCTGCTACTGTTGCAACAATTAACAAGTTGTCTTGCTCCTTCATAATAACCTCGCATTGAGTGTATGGTACGAAGTACGCGCATTCAGAAAGTCATCGAACCGCGTGACAAAGCTTAGCTAACAATCAGCCTGTGGAAGCTCTCGATCTTCAAAGCTTTAGAATTTACCGGAGCTTCTTTTTTGATCGCCACCCCGATCTATATCACCTCATATATCCACGTCGTACGTACCGCTGAACCTCTTCGACATTTTTCATACTCTCTTTACATACACTAACTCCAGAAAGATATGACTTCTTTCCTTTCCCGGCTCTTCCGTCCTCTCTCCACAACCGCCGCACCCGCCTACGCCGTCACTCCACGCAAAGACATCATCATGCCTGACAACGCGCAAAAAGCCACTGTGGCCGCAGGCTGTTTCTGGGGCGTTGAGCATTTATATCGCAAGCATTTCGGGAATGGGAAGGGGTTGATTGACGCCAAGGTTGGGTATGCTGGTGGACATTCGGATTCGCCGACTTATCGGGCTGTCTGTTCTGGGACTACGGGCCGTATGTCTTCCTCCAGTTGTTGGAATATGAAGCTGGCAGTTCGGCTAATGATGATACAGACGCCGAAGCATTACAAGTAATCTTCGACCCCTCCATCGTCACCTACCGCCAACTCCTCGAATTCTTCTACCGCATGCACGACCCCACGACACAAGACCGCCAGGGTCCCGACGTCGGGACCCAATACCGCAGCGCAATCTTCACACACGACGACGAACAATCCAAGATTGCGCGCGAGATAACCGACAAAGTGGCTAAGGAATGGTACAAGCAGCCCGTTACGACGCAGATTGTGGCTGCGGGACAATGGTGGGATGCGGAGGAGTATCATCAGCTTTACCTGCATAATAATCCGAGTGGTTATGAGTGTCCTTCTCAGTATGTCTCGCTTTTTTCTTTATCTTCGCTGACCATGGATGATGGCTGACTTGTTGTTCGATTCTAGCTTCTTAAGGAATTTCCCGCCTCTCTCGGACTGACTACGCTCTGGGCTGTAGATAAGACGTGGTAGATCATACGTGCATAGCAATTAGTTTTGTTTTTCTCCAATGCCTCAATATCTTTCAGCTGTAGACTGTTGCTGTGTACGTTTGTGCACGCGGCTCTGCGAACATATCATCTACGCCGCTACCGCTGATAAGCATTCCACAGCTGACGAAGCCATGAAAGAACATTTGAAGCATTAAAGTAGCACTCAGGTGTATGTAAACATTTTTCAATCATTATATTCAAGATGTCAACTGGTGAGTAGTATACGTGAATTGATTTCGTGTACAAGAGTAGGCTGTCCGGCCGTGTGTATATCCTTATCTACTCGGGCTTCGTTCACAGTACGTCAATACATCTCGAAGTATTTATTGATCAATGGTATCAATTGAACATTCTGTTATCTTAGGTAGGTGGGTACATTATAGTCCTTTCCTACGTGAACTATTCAATAAACCGGCCAGCTAAACAGCTATCATAACCAATTTTCCTCCAATCGACCAGTTGATCCATCCCCTCACCCAAACAACGGTGGAGATGCTGGATACATGTCCTCACTAACAGCGCATACACCGTACAATTTATCAGCTGATGTTCTGATATATTGGCAGCAGTCAGAATGACACGATCCCGGTTACTGCTCAATATAAATTGGTGGATCAACCGGGCCGGTGATGCTTATCCAGGCTTCCCCTCATACCTGAATGGAGGAGGTGATCAAATTACCCGATCCGGAAAGGGTATTTAGCCTACTTCTTGAGACTCTCTAATTGTAATCTACATGGAAATCGAGAGATTCAAATAACTCAAAAGATTGCTCCGCCTGATTTGAGAGGTATATTAGATATGCACCTGTTGAGGTCACCGCTGGCCGTGGGCCGGAGTATCATAAACAGAGGTCTGGTGCAGACTTGTTATGCTCATATCGCCACGTATAGCTCATCGATATCTCGAGGCCATGATCACGTCGCAAATACCAGAAGTCATGGAATAGCACCACCAGCCGGATCAACTATTGACATCAGCCATTCTACAGGGTTCACAACCGAAAGCACAAAGGAATCATATAAGGACGACTCCTCGCCACTGTCAATCCTCCCCCTGAGTGCCGTTATACGAACACTAGCAATTACAACATTCACCTCCGTCCCGTTCTTGCTCGGTCCTGCTTTAGCGTCACTTTCCACCTTATCCGATTCGAAATCACCATTGCTCAATCCGGACAAGAATCCAGTCCTCAATGCTGTCCTACGCCATACTATCTACTCGCAATTCTGTGCTGGGGAGACGCCGGCCGAAGTTCGGAAAACGATCGCAGACCTAAAACAGTTGGGATATGCCGGTGTGATTCTGGGGTATGGTAGGGAAGTCGTTATGGATGGGGACGAGACGTCGATGTTTGAGCGCCAGCGTGAGAAAGAGGGCATTGCATCGGCGGCTGAAGAAGAGGTGATGCCAAACACGGAGCAGATTCTGCGAGAAGTCGGGGAATGGAAAGAAGGCACGATGCAGACAGTTGAGCTCGCTGATGAAGGGGATTTCGTGGCTTTGAAGTTCACGGGAGCTGGTCGTGAGGCACTTCGACATCTGGTTCAGGGGCTACCACCATCTCCAACCCTTCAAGAAGCTATTTATGAAATTTGTGATCGTGCCAAAAAACGTAAAGTTCTGCTCCTGTTCGACGCTGAGCAGCACGCTGTTCAAGATACCATCGATTCTTGGGTGCTTGACTTGCAGCGGAGATACAACCACTCATTCTCTATTCAGGGTAAGCCTCGAGCTCTGATATATAACACATACCAAGCATATCTGCAATCCACACCAAAGACACTAGTAAGTCACCTTGCCGTTTCACAAAACGAGTCGTTTGTCCTAGGCGTCAAGCTTGTGCGCGGAGCATACCTCAACAGCGATCCCCGAGACATTTTCTGGACCACCAAACAAGAGACAGACAAAGCCTATGACGCCATTGCACAGTGTCTGATGACCAGAAAATACAATAATATTGTACAGTCAGCGCAAAAAAAGACTCATGCTTTCCCGCAGGCCGATTTGGTGCTGGCAAGCCACAATCGGGCGTCCGTCGAACGGGCCCGCGCTATTCGTGATGACCAAAGGAGACGAGGAGAGCCATTGATTGAGATGGTTTATGGACAGCTCCAAGGCATGGCGGACGATATTAGCTGTCCGTTGGTCCGACAGTCCATAACGGCGTCACGCGTCCCTAGTCTTGGGCAACGACAACCCCGTGGGGAGAGCCCTAAGCCATATAAGTATCTTGTCTGGGGCACAGTTGGAGAATGCACAAAGTATCTGCTGCGAAGGGGCCATGAGAATAGAGACGCAGCGTCCAGAACGAAGGATACAAGGGCGGCCATGTTGAAGGAATTGAAGCGGCGTAGCTTGAGATTGATGTAAATCTCAGGTTGCATAATGCCTGGTACTTTTGATCTCCATTGGTCCTGCATAACCTTGATTGCGCGATTTCGATTCTGCTTGTTTGCTTTCGGTGAGTCAAATCTGTAGATCAGTTCGGGAATTCGAGAATATAAAGAATTTAGTGTTTCAGCATCGCAAGCCACCGAGCCATTTCCACTGCCTACTTGTACACAGCTTCATATTGGGCCCTTGAAAAAGCCGAAAAAGATTCTGAGCACGAGATATACTGCTGAGTCGAGTCAGTCAGATATGCAGCTACCATACATATAGTACCAGATCACACATTCAGATATACCCACTTGTCGCTGATCATATCAAGATGGTCTGAACACAAAAGACGCCGGATGAGGGCTATATAGCTTTCAGAACTCCCCAGTAGTCATAGACAAACAGATGGAAGCCACACGTTACGCTATAATTTCCCCTGAGCAGTTTTTTGCCGCCGCATTCACTTTGCACCAATAGGAGCCTCACTGCTGGCGATATCTGATATTCCGGAACCATCTCTGTTCACACCTGCACAGAATGCCTTTGTTTGGTAGAATGGCGATGTAATTGAGACAAACAGATCACTTGACCAGTGTTTGTTTGTCACCTAATAATGGTAGATGGCATTTAGTCTCTTGTTTCACCACCCACATCCACCCCCGGCGACCTTTCTCTCTCACACAAACACTTCTCTACTAGAGCATTTGTCGAGACCCATCCTTCCCATTTCTTCTGATCGCTCTCTTTTTGCTTCCTTTCCCTCTGTCGAATCTTCAACGAGAAACCATCATCTGTTCATCCCAGTGTAAGTCTTCTGCTTTTGTTAAGCTAGAGTATTGTCACTCGAGACTCGACACGTCGACACAGCCTTTTTGGATCTCATCCTGTTCTCAAATTCTGCTCCTCTCGGATCAAATCTCTGTACGCATCAACAAGCTTTTTTTTTTCTTGGATCGTCCTGTCCTCAAATTTCGCTTCTCCAGTATCCCATCTCTTCACGCGTCTGATTTCGGACGGAGATATCACAAGAAAATCACGTCAAAAGCTCCTCTTCTAGGTTTCATCTTCGATGGATCAACGGCTGCTTCCTGGAGTCCCCGAAGGCCTTGAAGCCACCTCAGGGTACATTTCTACCGCGTTACATGCGCTGGGTCTGGTAACTGGCGAAGTGAGTAGATCGCACAACAAAATATGCTTATCGTAGCATGGCATATCAGAGACTGACTTTGAGTAGCTTCGCATTTATGGATGCCACAATGAAGCGAACGAAATGGGCAGACTCTCCCATGAGGTCATCCAGCAATGGTACCATGCTGTAGAACGTATCAGGGCTGTCGCTGCCTCACAGCACGCTCATCAATCTATCCCCGTAAGCAACGTCCGTCAGGTCTCGAAATTTTCAGTTGCTTGCAGAAAATTGACTATTTCCTCAATATTCAGGGCCTCTTTCCTCTTCCAAGTTTCGCTGCCGGACCACTTCTTGTGATTACGAACGATCAGGCGAGTAATATTAGCGCTGAGCAAGTTCATGCCGAGATTGTTGAAGATGACCAGAGCCAACAAGCCGAGTCTCAACTGCCAGAGCCTAAAGCAGAGCCCGAGCCAATGCCTGTGAGTGAAGCGAGCTGGGCTCACATCGCTTCACTCCCAGGTAGGCCTCAAGTTACCGAACGTCCCGTGTCCCGTGCGAGCCGAGGGGTTAGACACAATGCTGGACCCTCTGCCATGATGCGCGCTCCTAACCGTCGCGCCACTGCGCTTGGTGGTGTTGCCGAAGCGTCTTCCAGCAGAGCTGCAACCCGCCACACTGACAACAGCGGTAATGGCATCCTTGAAGACGGCAAGGCAGGGATCGTTGTGATCAAAGGGCCGATTGAGACCATCAGGAACATCCTCAGTTACACATCTGCACGCATCATCGAAGGTTCGATTTACGACATTTCCATCAATAAGGATGAGGAGATTGTCGTCATCTTCCAGTATGCCCTACACGCGCAGATCTTCGTTGACCGCAACACCGAGTCCGTTGCTACTCGCGGCGAGTCTGTCTTTGGACCAGGGGATTGGGTTGTCACGCTTGGCAAGCCTATGGAGTGGACTGACACACTTCGACGCATGGCCCATCCTCATCGTGAGCGACGTCGTCTCACTTTCGTCAAGTCACGTCTTTTTGCCGACAACACCAGCTTCATGAAATGGGTTCGCGAAGTGCAGGATGTTGCGGGTTCTGGCAATATCGATTTTATCTGGGCCTTCAATACTGGAAACGGTAAGCCACCGCTATTTGTGCTAGACTTGAAAATGCTGACTTTGTTGAACAGCTACCGCGGTGTTCTTCAGTGTGGCCACTGCCCGTAAAGTCATGCAGACTTTTTCCCACTGGCGCGCCAGTCGTAGTTGCTATGAGGACTTGGTTGTGTCGTACTCGTCCGATCCATGCGAGAAAGACTTGCAGCTGACTACTCAGCTTCGCTACCATGTGCAGCCTGCCCACCGCCGTTTCGAGAAGCTACCTCCCAATGAGAATGGAGGTCGTCATCACTACTACCACGACAGGAAGTAGATTGAAAGCTGCAGGCCTACTGAACTTGGCCTCGATTCTCAGCCTTCAAGTCAATCGTCACGAGTTTTCAGTTCTTTCTTTTTCTGTTTCAATGCCGAGTCTATCATGACCTTTATGTTTACTTTTCTTGGAGTGTCGGAAAGGCTGTCTTTCAACAAAAGATTAAAGCATCGTTGTCGACCTTGTTGACTGGACGGTTGCTCAGAGTTTCTTCGTCATATGACTCTGTTTTTCTTTTCCTTTGTTATGAGGCTGTATTGGCAATCCATTTGGGTGAAGCGGTGTTTGCAGATCATATGCCATTGTCCTCGGATTTGCGCATTAGATATAGGTCGAGTTGGATGTCAAGCGGTGGTTATGTTTTCTTTTTGATGGAGTCTCAAGGTAGACCAAAATTGCAATGACGAGTGTGACGATTGACAACAAAGCTTGAGTGCTTAATAATCCGGAAGTTGCCTAACTTAACTACAAACAAAATCTCCAAAATGGAAGGAGCGATCCGATACGCACAGCACAACCCAATCAGCGCTTTAGACTCCCATCGACTTTTTTCATTATTTGTTTGCTTATACACGCTCGAGGCAATTGCCAGCCGTAAGTGCCGGTACCTAGGTAGCGGTGTCGTCTACGTGTGAGAGCAGGATCTATCCTACGCTGATATGCCGACAAACTGTATGTAGCAGGCACGTGCATAGTAGCTATCTAGCTACCTGAATAATGATCGATCATACTTAGACTGCTGGGAGCATACTCATGAGCAATGCCTGAAAGGGAGGAAGTCAGGACTCCCGTTGAAACGAGGTATTTCTGGATCGTGTGGTATCTCGACTGTGAATGACATTGTGATAACATTGCAATTGGGGGCAGGAGCCATGACTAAACGTATAGGGCAAGAGGCATACGCGACTGGTTCCATCGGCGCGAGGTGTTAAAGTTGTTGTTTTGGCGGTATCCCTTGCGCTGGCACGGACATTGCACACGTCCGTGATATGCGCAGTAGACGGATAGGCGTAAGCCAATCTTTGACGCGATGCGCAAAGTTTGGAATGGTGCAAAACAGCAGTCGGAAAGGATGTTCATGACTTGATCGACGAATAGCTATGTGTGATGGAAAGACACGAGATGAGAGGCCTGACGAGACGGAGAAGGGGAACGATTATCGAGTCAACGAATGGGAGATGATGATGTAGGAGACGGTACGCTAGCTCTCCCTGGTTTAGCGGGGGCGGTGGCATGTCTCACAAAGGTTCGCAGCGTCACAACCTCAGGTCGCTCCTTCCTCCGGCACTTTGATCCCAATGCGGCAAGTGGGCACTCGCTCCTGCCAATAGCCGGGGCCCCTCCCTGCCTTGGTAAGCGCGCCTCGCATGAGGGCCGGGTCGTGATTGGCTGCGATGATAAGACCCCGTGGTTAACGAGAGATGCCTCAGCCAATCAGCGATGTGTGTATGGGGCTCTTGCTACTGTCCTATCCAATAACAGAAATTGATATAATGGCGCTAGGCCTGTTCCTGGTTAGTTCAGCTTGAAATCCTCTGCTAAGTTGCTGATACAATTTCCCCTTCCACTCTCGGATAGTCGGACAACCTAACCAAGACATCGCCTGGAACTAGCTGGAAGGAGGGCCGCTGACTTTTCTATTTGAATCCTCCCACCTCTCCCTGCCAATCTGTAACGTCTTCATCCTTTGGGTGTTTTGCATTCATTATAGACGCCGCTCGCTTTTCGCCATCTTGTCTTCTTACAGTCGTTTGGGTCTTTTATTTCTCTACTTTCCCTTTTTCTTTAATACACGTACCCGCAGTTCAGCCTACAGTTACTCGATTGTCGGCGGATCACGCGTCGATACTGCGCCATCGTCGCCGACCGTACTTTTCGATATACCGGACTTGGTGGAAACTTTGATAGATTCCTGTGCCTTCCTGTCCTTTCGCTAAAATGGTTCGTTTCGCTACTTTGGTCGCTGCAGCTTTGACTGCGTCGGTAGCTTCTGCTACCATCAGTTGTAGCAGCGGCAGCAAGTGCCCGGACTCAGCACCTTGCTGTTCTCGTAAGTTGCATGATTCGTCCATCGATGCCATGAGCTAATGAAATTGGATGATAGAGTACGGCGAGTGTGGTACCGGCGCTTACTGTCTTGGTGGTTGCGATCCCGGCAACTCCTTTTCCCTAGATTCTTGCACACCTGAGCCGGTCTGCCAGAGCAAGACTTTCAGCTCCTGGGACAACACAGACGATTTGGTCAGCAACGAGAAATACCTCGGCAATGCTACTGAATACGACTGGGTATATAGTGGTGACCCAATCGTTCACAATGGAGACCTTATCCTCACTATGGGCAACGGAAGTGTTGGTACTCTGGTTTCTTACAACCACTATATCTGGTACGGAAAAGTGTCGGGCACCTTCAAAACTTCTCGTGATGCTGGTGTCGTCACTGCTTTCATTTTGTTGTCCGACGCCAAAGACGAGATTGACTACGAATTCATTGGCGCAAACTTGACCACTGCTCAGACCAACTACTATTTCCAGGGTATCCTCGACTGTAAGTCTGATCACGTTTCTACATTTGAGACTCAGCTAATTTGGTACAAGATGACAACGAGATCAACGCTACCATCGACTCCGACTCTTTCGAAAACTTCCACACTTATGAGATTGATTGGACCCCCGATGCGGTCACCTGGTATCTAGACGGAAAATCCGTCCGCGTCCTGAACAAAGACCAGACATACAACGCTACTACCAAACAGTACATGTTCCCTCAAACTCCTGCTCGTCTCGAATTGTCTCTCTGGCCCGGTGGTCTTGCCTCGAACGCTCCGGGTACTATTGATTGGGCTGGTGGTGAAATCAACTGGAACAGCCAGGATATGCAGAATCCTGGTTACTACTATGCCATCTTCAGCAATGTTAGCATCACTTGCTACGACCCTCCTTCCGGTGCCAATATAGCGGGCAGTAACTCGTACATCTACACGAACTCCGCTCTCACAAACAACACCGTTGAGATTGTCAACAACAGCACTGTCTTGGCCAATTTTGCAGACACTGGTCTTAACATGACCGCAGGTGCTTCCACCTCGACTGCCTCAGCAGCTACGTCGAGTTCGACTGTCGCAGACAGTATCCCTGGTCAAAGTGGCGGTGATGCCGCTCATGGCGCTGGTGACTCGAGCAGCTCATCAACAACAGAATCATCGAGTAAGGCCACCTCTACTTCGGCTGGTTTCAACCAGGGCTCAGGTTCTGGCAACACCAAGACTGGTACTGCTTCAGTCAACGAGAACATGTTCCAAAGCTCCATCTTTGCTGTTCTCGTTGCCGTCGTCGCTTTGGTTGCTCTGTAAAATCCTTTCAAATGGTTGATGTATATTTATTTGCGCGAGAAATTGTTTGTCGATCTTTCGTGTTTCGAATACCCGCTTCTTGACGCCAAGGCCTGATATACGTGGCATAATTTTTTGAGTGTACTTTTTGAGATCTTGATTTCCCCATTTATTGTCTCCAATGCTTCCGTTGGAGATATTGTAAATAAATTTCTATGACGAATGCTTTGATTTAAATGGTTTCTGCTTTTTTGAGTAAAAATGAATTATTTATACAGTGGAAGAGTTACCACCAGCAGTCTGTGTGGTCAAAGATGGCCATCTTCTGATATGAACTTGTTACAACTAATGACTACTCCTGTAGGCCTGTTTGTCAAGTAGGTGACTTGACTGAGATTCGGCCTCGTCGATATATCAAGTGCCTGATGTTGGGATGCTAGGGCTAGCAAACCACACTTACGCAAATAGGAAATTTTCTGGTCTTCCCTAATTGGGACACTTTGTGACAGAACATCCAGTATTCTTATTGAGCAGTTGACATTGTAGAAACAAGCTACAATTTTCACTATATTTTCTTAAGCTATAAGTTTATTTGCTGTGCATTTCGCTTTACTTAGCAATCTCACACTTGATCGTTTGCTAGCTAATTTGATTGTTTTGACCATTACCTAAAGCACAACACCACACACATCGCCAGGACGATGAAGTCACACGGATTAGGCAGAGTTTTCACAGCTTCATTTAATAACTTTTTTTTTGTTTGTCTTTCTCCTTCCCCTCTTCCTCTTTCATCACCCTCCATCCTCTTTTCCCCTCAGACCTTGACCTTTCCTCGATACAAAAACAACCTCTCTGCACATCTTCATTATCGTACAGCTTCAATGAACCCATTCAGACCCATCCTAAATTTTAGTATCGGTGTGGGTCGTATACCTCGTTCTGAATTTTGGTTTGGACTGCTGGTTCTCGTCCTTTTCTTCATCGTGGTGAAGGAGTTTGTGGATTTGGTCCGCGAGGTTGTCGAGTTCTACTAGACTATCAACGGCCTTCATCGAGTTTCCTGCTTGGGGACTGAAAGACAGACATAAGAGCTCTCTCTCACAGCGACGATTCAAGACCTTGCTCGTCTCAATCAGAAAAGAAGAGGGCCAAAAATGTGTCAATTCGCTGCCTATTTTCATGTTGCATGTCAGCACGTAAGCATCCATCCCGCTCAGATGTGCGGAGCTGTCAGGACCCAACTAGCCCGTACCAACGAGCAATCTCAATCTGCTGCTTCAGGAGCCTCCTTCGTTCCTGGTCCATCTTGTGTACCTCGTTTCCCTGAACCTGGCGTGCAATCAAACGTCACTCAACACTATGTTGTTCAGCCAGATCAGATCAGTCCAGTGGTAGCAGCCAAGAAGAATCGACTTGAACTGCTTAGGCAGAGAGCGCAGGCTGTGCTGTACGATCCACTTGGTCCTTATGGACACGGAGTGGCCTACGCGCAGGCTTATCATCAAACTGTTTCTTGGGTGGCTGCTCAGCAGTCTCAATACCAACCTCATCTTCAAATAGCACCTCCCACTCAGCCCTTTGCCATTCCATGCCTTCTATCTCCACCAATCGCGGGCCTGTGCATTAGCTGTGTAGAGAACGTCGAGTCTGTTGGAAGACTTCGACAAAGTCAGCCAAACTATAGCCTAAACGAAGAAGAGGTCATGGGTACGGAGACATGGAATTTCGTCGTTGAATCTTACCAAAAGGCACAACAACTAGTCAACAACTGGATTGAATTTATGAGTGCACTCAATCCTTTCAACACTCGTTTCGCCTCCGTTGACTTCCCGAATTTCCCATTTCACCTCGCTCTTCCCCCTTACTCCAGCCCTTCGGATATCAGCATGGAGCCAATGGTGGAAGAAGTTTACCGAGAAATGATGATGCGCAAAGTGCATACAATGATCCTTAAGACCAATGCCGAGGTTCAAGCCATTGAAAATCGGTTTGCTGTGGAGGGTTCCGCCTACTATGAGAACAACCCTAATCGCTTCGTCAGCCATGCACCTGCCCACGACCCGTTCACGGTCGAACCGCTTGGCGATGTCCCAGAAGTCATCCACCCACTATTGCGTAATCGCCCTCAAATTGAAGACTATATCATGCCAAAGTCAAAGGTCAGCAGGGCGGTGCGAAACAGCATCGACATCCGGGACGCTCAGAACAGGTCCCCCACCCCGGCGTCTAGATCCATGCACGAGAGCAGTCTCCTTGATGCAAACATGGCTACATCTATGGACATCGACGAAGCAATCGAAACTGGTCGATTCGCAGTCACTGGTGACACAACCGACGATGACGCAGAGGGGGGGGCAGACGACGATTGCGACACCCTGGTGTACCCAAGCTCGATCACAGATCGAAGCCCCATGGCTATGAGTGGCACTCCCGCTCTGACTATCGACAACACGCCATCTCGTGCCACGGTCACCTCAATCGCAACACCTACCACGGCCCGGAGATCGCGCAAGCGTCTGCGCGTCGTGGATTCTTTGCCGGAGCGTTGGCGTAGCGCGTTAAGACCTCGCCAGCACATGCGTGAAGAGTCTATGGATGGATTGTACCTTGACTAGACCAGTGCACGAAACGCAGAAAATACGTTTTGACGGCGTAGGTGAAGGCAAGGAGGAGAACAGATTGAGAGAAGAAGAACAAACCGAGAGAAGAATTAAAGAAAATGAGAAATACACACCAAAAAAAAAAAGTATGTCGAGTCAAGAGCAGAACCTTTTGCAACGAAATTCTCGTTTTTACGAAAGTATTCGGGACTTCTATTGTTCATCACTGAGGTGGGCACTGGTAATCAGGTAGTCCTAGAATTGAACAAATTTCTCATCAAGGTGGCCCCAACACATATACATAGTCCAAAGTATTTGAGTAGGTCTAATATTCAACCATAGCCTGATGAACAGCCCCATATCGATTCCCAGCCGGCTTCGAAGCATCAATAATCCTCCTCATCTCTTGGAACTCCTCAGGCGTAAACTCAATCTCCCTCGACGCCCAGTTCTCCTCTAATCTCTTCGGCTTGGTTGTGCCGGGGATAGCAATCATGCCCTGAGCAGCGACCCATGCGAGTGCAATTTGGGATGTTGTGACGCCCTTTTTGGTGGCGAGGGACTTGATTTCTTCGACGATGGCGCGATTCCTGTAGAAGTTTTCGCCTTGGAATTTGGGGCCTATCACGGCTTGTCAGAAAAATGATTGGTGTGTAATTATGTTAATAAGGAAGGGCTTACATTCTCGTCGGAAATCGTCAGGTGCAAAGTCGTCTGGAGAGTTGTAGTCGAAATTGTCCACGAGCCATCCATGTCCGAGTGGGCTGTATGCTACGTAGGCCACACCGAGCTCTTTAGCAGTTTCTATTAGGCCCTCTGTTTTTCGTGGATTGTCTCAAAGGCTGAGTATTCAGCTTGGAGGGCGTCGATTTTGGCAACTACCCCTTATTAGTAGATGCCCTCGGGAAGGCGTAGCAAAGACTTACTAGAGCTGGCCTTGCGAAGTGTTGCAGCAGAACATTCAGACAGACCAATGTACTTGGTCTTTCCTGCGCGTCTAATCTCATCAAGGGCGGGGATTGACTCTTCAAGGGGCGTTTCTATGCAGACGTTTAGCTGTAGCCTTCTTTTAGAGTGATCGTAGACGTACTAGGATCAATGCGAAGAAGGTAGTAGAGATCGGGGGTAAAGCCGAGTCTGTCAATCGTTCCTTCAATATATGCTTCAATATGAGTGGGGGAATTGGTAATGCTGCCGTCCCCAAAGGCGTTGAATCCGCATTTAGAGGCAACTGCAGGTCATGGTCAGTCGAGTAATCCTTTTTGTCGTTTCTAAAGTAACGTACTGAAGATCTTTATCACGGAGATTGTGCTTTCTGATAAAGTCGCCAAGAAGCTTCTCATTCACTCCGGCAGCATACACAACCTAAACAATCGTCAGTTCCAGCAGCATGGACGCAAAGAGAAGAGCCTACCGCCGTATCCCAGAAGGTGCATCCCAATTCCACTGCCTTCAGCAGCACAGGCTCAGCTTCTTCATAGGAAAGTTTGCTTCCCAGCCCGAAACTAAGGCCCATTGCTCCAAAGCCGGGAGAGGGGACCTGGATGTCGCCAAAGGAGAGTGTTTTGACCACTTTGCTGTTAGGGGGTCTTTTGGCTCCGTTTCGTTATTTGCCGAACAGCGATCGAATGACACCGAGCAAGACATGGCGAAGCAGTCCTACTTATAGCAATACTGTCTCGATGATGGAGGATGAGGTTTGTCTCGTCGACATCATTTCGATAGACAACTGGCCGTTTGTGATTAGCGCGTATGCAGCTGGCTGACACGTGCAGAAGCTCTTATAGACTCTGCTGCCGTCAAAATAACGCCTTCTAGTGCGTGCTAGTTGAAGATTTTCAATTGACATCATATGCTGCTTGGGGTGACACGGAAAGCACTTTCATAAGGTGAGCAATTCGGTGGTCTTCAGCTAACTGCGGTACCTCCGAGGCTATCCCCGAGAGACCCCACGCAATGCCTGGAAACTTTGGCCTGTTCCCTGGGCGCCGTGGAGCACAGAAACCTGGCTTATCGTCGACTAATTTAGTAGTTACGTATTTAAGTGGAGGAGGCTCTTCTGCGGCTGTCAGCTTTTCATGAGATTCTTCTATACACATATGCACCTGATCTACACGTCCAACACACGATGGAACCAGCCAAACCAGCCATGCAACTCGAGTCACCCGTCCGGCTATTGGATAGCTGGATAGGGGTCACGGACCCACAGAAGCGAAAGACGCTTCAGAATCGACTTAATCAGCGCGCTCACAGTGAGTTGCCACTCGAGATTTGTACTAGGGTTAGGGTTACGAACATAGACTGAAAGTACAACAGGACGCCGACAGCGTGCTCTGAAAGCACAACAAAAGAAGCAGCAAGATGTCGACATTGACGTAAAACAAGAGCCCGACACAGAGGTTCAGCTACAGACAAAGCCGACAAGTCCGCCTCGCTCCCTCGACCATGTGGACTTTTGCATGCCCACCAGCACCAAACCTCTCGAGGACCTCGAAGCCCTGATCCGCCTAGAATTCGCCAGAGGCTCACCTACCGCCGATTTGCTTCTCGGGCTGACTCAACTCAACACCCTTCGCGCCCTGCATGCGAACAGGGATATCCTCGGTTACAAGGCCGAGGACATGCACGACGACGCACTGTCCGCATTCAACATAGGTCTGAGCATAGATCTGAATCTTATAAGTCAATCAAGCGTCATCAGAGCAAGATCTAACCTACCGTTCTCCTTGACCCCAACAACGACTCAGCACAAAGTCCCGCATCACCCATGGCTGGATTTCATCCCTATCCCGAAGATGAGGGACAATCTGATTCGGGCGGGTGACTCTATCGACGACGTTAAACTATGTCACGACATGTGTGGGTATCGTGTGTCTGGGACCGGAATCCTCATATGGAAGGAGCCCTGGGATCCGTCTGGGTGGGAGGTTTCGGAGCGGTTCCTGCGGCTTTGGGGGTGGGCTGTAAGGGATTGTTGGGAGTTATTTGAGTCGACCGATCGATGGCGACGGAAGCGTGGAGAGAGGCCGTTGTTCAATTTACCCAGGATGTCTCAATAATGTACAATGGTGCAAAACTGAAGTTCAGTACGAATATGCATCAATTGATATAGCATTAACATAACGCCTGTACAAGTAGAGAAATTCTAAGGATGAACGAGGATCTTGATATATCCGGCATGCTTCTAACGCCTTGGTGTCCCCCTAACAAGTCAAACAGATCTAATGCTGACCACAATCGCAACCTTCTTCGCGCTTGCGGAAATCCCCGTGGTAGCTATCGAATTCGCTTACTCGGACGTCAGCTCCAAGCGGATCACCCAGCCACGACAACGTAGCCTGCTCTTGCAGCTTCTGAGTGACAGCTTCCACATTGAGGTCGAGGTAGGCAGCTAGGAAATCGCCGACTTCGGTGTTTTCGTGGTTTCCGTGCAATGGCCATGCATCTCTGGTGGAAGATGCGTAGATGTTGACGTCGACACCTGTACGGTTGTTAGTCAATCATCCAATGTAATTAGTTGTTTATTAGCTCATATTGCTTACCTGAGTGCCCGTGTGTGGACCAGCCCACTTGAGCACGTCGACTGATCATATCAGCAAACACGTAGCTCGACTGCACCTCACTGTCAGGATCGAGCAACGAATCAACCTCTTCATCAGTGGCATCCTCGATCCCAAGACCCTCCTTCAACAGCGAGTTGCGAATATAGTCACGCTGCTTCTCGCGACTATCCTTCTTGCTATACGTAGTGAGATATTCGTTCAGCTTGTTTTGAAGATACTCGCCAGAGTGGCTGGCCTTGGCCAAGACATCTGGCAGCCATTTGTATTCGGGGTATGACTTGTGCAGTTGTCGCGCAACAGCGAGTCCACCAGTCTCATGGTCAGAGGTGGCGACGAGTACAGTCGGGATATCTTCTTTCTCAATAAAGTCCAACACAGCAGCGAATGCCTTGTCGTATGCGAGAACTTCGTGCACTTGAGCGGCAGGGTCGTTTCCATGGCCAGCATGATCAATCCGTGAGCCCTCAATCATGATAAAGAAACCCTGGTCACTCGACTCAGTCGCTTTCTTCAAAGCAGCCAGCGCAGTACGAGCCATCTCTTCCAGAGAAGGATAGGTGTCTTCTTGGAATCGACGATCAATTTCGTAAGGAATATCTCTTTCTGCGAATAGACCTAGTAGAGGAAGCTTGGCAGCCTGGCCAGCATCCAACCCATCGAATCCATTTCGGTCGGAGATGTAGTGAAAGCCTTTATCTTGAGCGACCTTGGTAAGATCCCTATCATCTGCACGACAGCCACCCTCAGCATCAGCCGGCAAGAAATGACATCGTCCACCTCCGAGAATCAAATCCACAACCCGACCCAGAGGATGTTCGCCAATTTCTTGTTCCGCGATCAGATCTTCATATTCGCGTCGATTTGCATGGGAGGCGAAGCACGCAGGTGTCGCATCCGTAATCCGGGTCGTGACAACCAGTCCCGTCTTGTATCCCGCAAGGTGCGCCGCTTCCAACACAGTACCACAAGCGGTGTGGTTTGGTAGCACAGAGATTGCACCATTGTAACTCTTGTGTCCACACGAAAATGCAGTCGCACCGGCAGCTGAGTCCGTGACAAGACTTGACGATGAACGTGTTCGCGAGGTACCGATGTGGTGTCGATCTAGAACCAGTGTATCGTTGGCCGGCAGACCTAGCTCGAGCTGCCGAAAGCTCCTGGTCAGGGACAGACTCGTCGGACCCATTCCATCCGAAACCATGAAAATAACATTTCTCTTTCCTTCCGGTTTACCTCCAGGTCCCCAGACAAGATCGTCTTGCCCAGGTTGCTGCGTTGTTACTCGATGCTGGTACATGACAGCAAGGATGACGACGGCCATGGTTGCTACGAGCGACCACACAAACAATCCAACCTGTCGCCAAAACGACCAATCTCTATGTGAGCCATCCTGCGAGCGATGCGTGCGTTCGCCTGTCAATAGGGCGTCTTCTTCACCTTCGTTTCGGATTGAGGAGTGTTCGGAGGACTGGCGTGGAGCGAGCAGTGGCTCCTCGCGTGACATGTTTCCGAAGGCGGTTGATCGCTATCGTGATAGCGTCAGTCTTTATGTAGATAGTAACATCAAACAGAAGACGAGTAGGAGAGTGTCTGTGAAAGAAGTGGTGGTTGAGTACGTATCTTAGGAGGTAATATATCGATGGCGATGGAGTAAAGTAGCTCCGCATAGCGATCGCCGGGACGAGCTTGTGACCTCAGCCAGACCCATCGGGAGGCCTATCCGCAGTGTGTCACTTGGCACATCCCCCGAATAGTCAGTTATCTTGTTTCGGATTACAACTACTAAAGTATGATCATTCCTACTTCTATTTCTTCGTGTACTATTTTTTTTTAATTTTTTTTTAAATATGTAGGCAAGTAACTTGTACACATTATGATCTGACCACAGCATCTACCGAGCACTCCAACCAAGTGGAATCATAGCTGCCGCAACTTCGGTGACGCCACGTTCAGTAGCGAGCAAGTTAAACTGTGCTGACGCATTGCGAGTATCCTGGATCTCGACTCTCATTCCTAGCGAGTTGATGTGTCTCTTCGTTTGGGGTGACAAGGGAATAATGGTAGATCCCAATCCTAAAACCAAGATATCTAGGAGGCGAAATGAGCACAACTGCAGCTAAACAGCACGATAGAAGAAATATCACCTACCAGGACGAGGCCAAACCAGACTGAGCAATCCCCAGGCTTCTTCCGGTAACTCAAACTGTCCCTTCTCATTGACCATGGATCGTTTTGGGTTCTCCGGATTCTTCAACAATTGCCATGGCCGCCAAGCAAACGCTTCTCCAGCGACAAGCAAAACACCATCACCATTTGTAACCTTGACGCCGTTATCTAGATGGAATCCATCGTCCAAGCATGCATCCACCGCCGTTGCCGGGGTTGGTATATTCCCAAACACGTTCAGCTCGGCGAAATCAGTTTGAGTCGTTTCTTCGGAGCGTGGTCCGCGATCATGTGTCTGTGGTTTTGCGGGTTGCGAACGGGGTGCGACTCGAGGAGGTCTGTGAGGACTGACGTTCGTGTTTCCATTGCTGTATTTGCGGTATGATGCTAGCCCGGAGCTCAGAGAGTGGCGAATTGGGTGTGATTGGCGAGAAGCGAAGACATATTCATTTATTAGAGAAGTGCGTAGGGCACGTAGGAGCTGTAAAGATGGCGAATGCATGTTATTAGTGTATCGCAACTGTTGTAGTGCTAGGAATAGTTGGTGATGATGAAAGTGAGGTGATTAGCAACATCCGAGATTTGATTGGGATGATCTAATAGTTTGGCGCTTGGCCGTTTTGGGTCTTATCTCTTGCTGCTTTATTCGCGTCTCCACAGTAAGCCCGACTTCCATATCGATCCATATCAAGTCCGTATTAAGATTCTCATTTCTGACCTGCAAAGGGTGTATAATGGAAATCAGTAAGTCTCCTCGGATAGGGCAAAATGCCGAGAATAGCCACGATGGGCCCCGGAAATACATGAGCAAGGGCCGTCGTGCCTGTGACTTTTGCCGTTCAAGAAAGTCTGCATGTCAGATCGAAGTAGCTCCGCCATGCCGTATGTGCAGAGCTCATGGGCAGCGATGTGAGTTCACTGATCGGATAGTGCGAAAGAAACGGCGAGTCGCGCTGCCGGAAGAAAGTGGTGAACACGTGGCAACATGGCAGCAAGGACCTCGGCCAAACGATACGGATCTGCTGTGGCCGCAGAGTCTAGATTTTTTGTCAATGTCGATGCCAGAAGGTGGCTTTCCTCAAGTGCCATCGGCCGAAGACCGCAGTATGTTAGGCATTGGTTTGAACCAGGAATTGAACGATCAGCTGCGCGGCGGTTTCGTGTCTGGGCCAGAGACTGCAGAACAATTCACGCTAGACGACCTCATGCTAGGCATATATGGAGGGAAAACGCCGTCTGATATTTATCAAGAAACAGGAGACGGTCACAGCTCTCTTGATCATGCTACTCTGACGTCTCAAATATGTGGGTTGACTGGTGATATGGATCCCTACGTCTTGCGCCACTACCAGTTCAACGATAAAAACGAGGTTGTGTTTTCGAAGCTCGCCATTCGCAAAGTAGAGGAAGGGTCATTCCCTGTGCAATTCTTGTTGTCAAAGTCAGAGCTCAGTGCCGATTCACGGACTCAGACTGACCTCCGAAATGGATCCCACGCAAGCGAGACGCCATCGCGGTCAGATGAACTTGTGCCTCAAGAAGTTGGAGAACGATTGATCGAATTGTAAGCACATGAGCCCCAACTTTCGTTGACCTGTAAGTCATCACTTTATTAACTAGAATTACAAAGGTTTTTCCGTTTCATAAACCCACAATTTCCAATACTATCAGAGACAAATAAGCCAAATCCCCAGACTTCGCCGGCTCATCTGCTAGCTGCAATATACTCCATCACGCAGCCATTTACTCTTTTCGATGACTATTTGTCTATCGAGCTGGCGTACAGTCCACCATCCCCACAGACCCTAACAAATATTGCATGGCGTTCTCTCAACGACGAGATCACCGAGCCAACTATTCTTTCCGTGCAAACCGCAATCATTCTGCTGTTACAGCCATCCAAGAATCCACTCTTGCTTGAAAGCCCATTGAAATGGTCGCTGCTTGGGCTGACAGTTTCGATGGCACAAACCCTTGGCCTTCATCTGGACCCCAGCGCGTGGAACCTGCCTGCTGAAGAAATCAAAACAAGGAATAGACTATCCTGGCTGGTCTGGGCTGTTGATAAGTGGTTTGCTTTTTCTCTGGGCCGGCCAAGTCATATATCAAAGAATGACTGGCTCGTCACTGATTTGAACCCATCAAATGATGCGATGGACCCTAGTAACGAATCTTACACTGCGCATTTTGCTAGACTTACTAATATCTTGGACACTGTTCTGATGGAATTATAGTGAGTGTTACTGATATTCTCTTTGCTGAAGTAAACTAATTGAGATATAAGTTCGATACGATCAGTATCTGTCCTTGCTACCGATTCTCAGAAGACGATTTCCATCGCACGCCCCATCATGCAAACTCTCGATGAATGGCACAAATCATTCTCTGCGCATCTTGAAGTCCATGGATACAGTGAAACCAATGCCGACCTTCCAAACGGCTCAGCTTCGCTCCATATTGCCTTTCACGCCATAAGAGTCCTGGTTTTCCGCGCATTGTTGCGACCGTTCAACCAATCGAACCCTGATCTCGCTCCCGGTGGCCAAAACTCGGAAGACTGGCTCGCTGCACGGACTCAGATCCGCAGTAGTGCCATGGCAGAAGTGTATTCGATACTCAATTTAATATCATCATTCAGGCAGGAACATTATCAAGCTTTTTGGGCACCATGTATGTCATAAATCTAGCTCTCACTAAGTTACACGTGTCTTCTGCTTACAAAGACAGGGTCCAAAACTTGCTTTGCGCTCGTTACAAACATCCTCCTGCTTTTATCGGTGACTTCAAATCGTGATACCGGAAGACCGGATATGCCCAATTTAGACGAGCTACAACAGCCGTCACTTGAAGAGACAGCGACCGACGAGTATACAGAATGTCGAAGGCTGCTTGATCGAGCACGAGCCATATTCAGACTACATGCAAAAACTCTCGATATGATCCGGTTTGCGCTTTTGCGTATCGACGCTGTCTTCTGGATTGGATGGGAGCGAGTCCTAGGTTACAAGTAACTGAGGCCAGTATCAAAGATCATATATGTATATATGTACAGTCGGACTCAACCTAATTTAGAACCCTTGTGGAAGCTAAATCGGATACACTAACAACTTAATTTAGACTTCACAAAGCTCTTCGTCTTAGCTAGAATGCCCCTTCGCTCTTCCATGTCGTCCATGCCTCCAAGTGTCTCTTTCCGGTCTGACTGCAGATCCACCTCTGCCAGATTGACGAACTTTGTTCTCTTAAGAACTTTCCAAATGACAAAAAGCCCGACGAAAAGCACAACAATAATGTACGAGAATACAAAAGCAATCGGCTGCCAAGGCGTCAAGAACGTTCCGTAACCTTGGATCAGAAGCAGGAAGATATTGAGAATCGTTATGAAATAGGCGCCGTAGGGGAAAAGGAATGCGCGGAACGGAAGTTCATCCGCGCTGTGACCCTGAAGCTTCCATGCGCGGCGGAAACGAAGATGCGTAACTCCAATGCATGCCCATGCAATGAAGGCAGCGGCGCCTGCAATATCAAGAATATAAGTAAATGCTGTTCCAGCGCCAGTTGCAACATTGATGAGCGCAATGAGTCCCATCAAATTCGACAATATAGCAGCATAGATAGGGACGCCTTTCGACGTGGTCTTTCCCAATATTGCAGGGGCTCGACCCATTCCTGCTAATGAGTGCAGAACTCTAGACGCAATGTAGATGGCAGAGTTCATAGCAGAGAACGAAGCTGTTAAGATGAACACGTTGATTAAATCTGGAGCATTTTTCCAGCCGGCATTCTGCAAGGCAATACTCCATGGGGATTTGCCGGCCTTGGATCCCGCGGTTAAGAGGTTGGAGTCGTCCGAAGGTACGAGGATACCGGCGAAGAATATCATGCCCATGAAAATGAGCACAATACGATAGATGGTTTGTTGGATAGCCTATGTTACGCTCAGTTAGTCCGAGTCCTTCTCCAACTGATTTGGGGAACACACCTTTGGCACATCTCGTTTTGGATTACGGCTCTCTCCCGCAGTGATGGCAATCATTTCGGTTCCGGAAAAGTACACTGCAGCCAGGACAAAGGACTGGCCAAAGCCATTAATACCATTTGCAAAGGGGCCGGGATCACGCCAAAAGCGGAAGCCAACGTAGTCTCCGCCGATTGCACCTGTGTTGACAAGAATTGCGAGAAGATATCCGACAAGCACGCAGATGACCTTCCAGACCGCCAGCCAGAATTCCACCTCTCCGTATATGATGACACCGAAGAAGGAAACACATTGATAAATCGCCCAGAAGATCAAGATCCAACCGTACGACGGGACCTTATCGGTCCAATATGTCAGTACGACGGAGATCATATTGTATTCGGACATAAGGTTGGCCACCCACTATTCCGAAAGATTAGCCTTCGCTTTTCGCTAAGCAATATTAACTGCCTGCAGCGACTTACCATGTACCAGTAATTCCATCCAAGGGCAACAGACACGGCCGGGTCGATAAATCGTCCGGCCAATTCGGTGAATGCACCAGGGGTTGGATACATGGTCGACAACTCTCCCAGACTTTGCATCACGAAGAAAACATCAAGGCCAATCACCGCAAAGGAGATCAGTGCACCGATCTATTTTCGTCAGCCTCAACGCGACTAATGTCAGGACGATAAGACAAGATGCAGCATACCGGCCCTGAGTATGAGAGTGCAGTTCCAGTTCCATACCAGATGCTTGCTCTACATACGTCATGAGAGTCAGTAAAATACATCTGATTGATGATATTGAAAGAGAAGTCACCCAACAACACCACCCAAGGCAATCATCTGCAAATGACGCTGTTTCAGCGCCCGATGCAAGCCCTGGTCGACCACAACACCATCAAAATTCTGAATATTTCCGGAGCTCTTGTCAACCGGATTGCCGGTGACCGAAGCCTCGTTCTTGGTATAATCGCTGTTGTTGGCGGTTTCCATTTTTCACGATGGACAGACTGTACAAGTGTATGCACACCGGCTGAAACATCCGCCGATCGATGATTGCCACATGGGGGTGATCGAGGACAGACAACGTTTCTTTATAGCAGATGCGTTTGGCGCAGTCTTACCTCAACCCCAGCTTGATAAGTCACAAGAGAGCATGGTGATAAGGGCTGTGGATGTACCCCAGTTTTTGTGGGCCAGATAGGGCTTTTGGGATGCCGCCAATAAAAAGTGATGCCGACATTGCCATTAACGAACCCTGATGCTAATCGTGTCTGAGCGCAGAATTTGATCGTGAATATTCTTGAAATTCTCCTAAGTTGTAAAGCAAGTCATGCAGTAGTGATGTTATCGTATGTACAGCCACGTTGGATCACACCGAGGCCCATATGCATCCAGATAGCGGGCTTTTTTGGGGTCCATAAAAGCCCTAAGCCCTAATGGCCTATTCGAGAAGGTACTGACAGAAAGCGAGATGGGATAATGCATGTAATAAAACAGTATGATTCTACCAGTCTAGCTACTCTATAACACAAATCTAGAGCGTCGACTTCTGGTCCCATTTTCTCAACTCGTCGGTAGCCAAATCAATCGCATCCACAGCCATTCCAATGCCAGCCTGGAACCCAGTTCCACCAGCTCCGTAATTATGTATAACGATTTTATCCAAATCAATAATCTCCTGCTCAACTCTAGCACCTCCTTCCCGGGATGGCCTCAGACCAACGACCGCCCTGACAATTTGCACCTCCCCATTCAACAGAATCGGTAGCAATTCGGCTGTCCTCTCCAATATAGATGCTGATTCCTCCTCCTTGACATTTGCAAACGAACTTCCCTTTTGCATGTAGCCCCCAAGAATCACCGTGCCATTAGACAACGGGCGCGGAATAACATACGTCTCATACCCAGCTCCATGACGCATAATATTCTGCTTCACAGATGGAGCCTTGACCACCAAGATTTGTCCTCTGGTTGGATAACATTTACTATCCGAGACGCCGGATAGTGTAATGGCTGAATTTCCGATGCAATTGAACACGAGTTTGGTATTTTTGGATATGAATGCATCTTGCAGTCTAGAAACTCGCCGACGGATGAATGGGACTGAGCCGTACTCGGGCTGCGAAAGCAGATTCTGAAGGTGTTGGCAGTGAGCAGGAGCGTTAATGGTGACTGTAGTGAATTTTATGCCAAATGCTACTCCGGCAGGAAGCTCGTTTTTGGGTATTATCACCAGCTGCGTGGTGTTAGTTTCTTATGTCTTGGGTTTGAGGAATGACCATAAGGCATACGTCTCTTAGATACTCAGTCATACTCTGAATCTTATCCGGTTGGGGCATCTCATCCCAATACTCCGTAGAATCAGTCTTTGCGAGATATTTCGCTTCCATCGTTTTCTTATCAATCATCTTCATCATGAGCGTATAGCCCGCGCGATCCCAGCGTAAAGCATTGGCATCACCACCAGAGATCCCGGAGAAATTTGCGCCTGCCCTTTTTTTTTAATGTCAGATTAGTCACTGTCGATTTTCGGGCAGGTAATGGTCTCACCATGGTGACGTATAGTCGATTGAGGAGTCGCCAGGGAGATGCTCAGCGATTACTGTTACATATTTCCCATACCCGCGTTTTGATAATTCGATGGCGACGTCGAGGCCCACGATTCCCGCCCTGTGCACTGTCGGTCAACACTGTGTCTTCGGAAGAGACGTAGCTCGTAATTTTTCTCACCCCAGGATCACGATACTGTCTCTCGTCATTGAGATTTACTGTTATGAGTTTACGATTGCCTCATCTCAATGCATCTGCTCTCCGAAATCTTTTATATTTGGGATCAAAGCATCATATGATAGATTGAGTTACAAACCGGCTCTCTAATTGGCGGCATCCGTGTGGTTACGGCTCCGGAAAAAGGTTAGGCGTTGTTATTTTGCATTTGTCATTACTGGATGTCTTTAATTTGATGAGGATTTATATTTGATGAAGCTAGAGATAGCATATGCCTAAAGTGGCGAAATATTGATTGACTACCATTGTACAGCTTCTCATCAAAAAAAAAAAAACGGAGATTTTTCTTAATTGAGTCTAACTAAATGACCGCGGAAAGCGGCTTCGACGCCTTCGCATGGACATGCGAGAGTAGCCTAGCCGTATCTCTAATAAATTCATGACTTTTGCTCAATCCCCTTGTTGGATGATTATAATGTGCAAAAGCATGAGGCATCCCGGCATACCGTTTCATGCTGACTTGATTTCCGGCAGCCCGTAACATTTTTCCATAGTGTTCCGCTTCATCACGCTCAACGTCATATTCAGCCGTTACGATGTGCGCAGGCGCTAGATCACGTAGGCAGGGTGATAGCACAGGTGTCATGCGCCAGTCACTCAGAATCTTTGCGCGAGTCTCGGGATCCTCCCCAATGTAATATTTCAAAAACCAGGACTCGCGTTCCAGAGGAGACCATGGAAGATCAGAACAAAAAATCGCACTCGGGTACTGACAAGTTTCAGGGGTCAATCTGGCACGCTCGTCTAGCGATATGGGGATGTATCGCATGTCCGTAGCCGGCACAATCATTAGTTGCAGTTTCAAATCTATCCTAGGAATGGCATCCCGAGCAAAATGCGCCAAGACAGCGGTATTCAATCCGCCAGAGGAGAGGCCCCCTATAGAAGTAGACGTCGGGTCGGTGTTGAGCAGTTTGGCGCTGGAGGTTGCCCATTGCAGAGCAGCCCAGCAGTCGTAAATAGCCACGGGGAAGGGGAATTCAGGGGCAAGTCGGTAGTCCACATCAATCACAACAATACCTGCTTCATTGCACATAGATCGACACCATGCAGCCTCCGTCTTGAGGCCGCCAAGAACCCATCCTCCGCCGTGGAAATTTAGATGCATCGGAAATGGACCTGGGCCAGAAGGCGTGTATACACGGCAGGTAATGGTGCCCTCCGGATCCTGGACGGAAACTATGTGATCTTGTACATCGTGTACATCAGGTCCTATAACATCCAATGAGTCTAATGCCACCTAACATAAAGGAAATATATGCCTTACGTACCGTCCCAAATAGGGTATGTAAAACTATATTTTGCCGGACACTTGCGTAATTCCTCGATGGTTACCAGATGCGCTCCTACGACATCTTGTCCATGCTTATTCCACATTTCTTTCCATTCCGAGTCCAGATTATGTAGATATTTTTCTGGAATATGGTTGACGGATTCCTCTTGCATGATCTAAAAGCCGCCTGGCGCTGAACGAGCGAAAGAAATCGAGAACAAGGCAATGCGATCGATAAAGGACATTTAGGTGAAGGCACATGAATATTTGCCTTTGGATTTTTTCCACGTTGGTCCATTGTTCAGATATCTCATGGAAAATCCACAGTCTGTAAATCGATTTCTGATTGGCGGCATTCATTTCGGAGGACGACTGCTCCTATCTCTCAGCTCAACACCATCGTTCACCTATCTCGAAGTGCGAGCGACTCCACATGATTATCTGCGCTGATTAGAATCGCACAGACTCTTGAGCCTAGCAAGGAGAGATAGGCCTGATCAGAGCCCATGGTAAACAGGCAAGAAAGACAAACATTCCATATTTTTGGCAATCTGTAGCGATAATCGGAGCTAAACTGTTTTGGACTTAGCCCTATGCCGCTTTATGTAGAGTAAGCTGACCGTACAGCTTCAAGTTTCGAGTAAGCATCATTACACTTCCGACCTTTTCAGAATGACTTTGTGTTGGAGAACGATGTTTATAGCCATGGTTTTCCAATGTAGTCAGAGTGATTATGACCGGTGATTCTGACAGTGAAGCCAGGTATAAAATCGCTGAGGATACCCCCTCTTTAAATCAAGTAGTACATGTATCAAGTTCAATCCAAAGGATGGCTCCCACTGTCGTCCTCATTACCGGCGCCAACCGTGGCATTGGCAAAGGAATCCTAGAACTATACCTCCAAAAACCAAACCACGCCGTCATCGCCGCAAACCGGGACCCGAACCATCCAACGTCCAAGACGCTGGACGATCTTCCCAAGGCAGAAGGAACTTCTTTGCACGTTGTAAAAATCGAAGCAACCTCTCCCACAGACTCGGCCGATGCTGTCAAGGAGTTGGTGGCTGTAAAGGGTATCGACCATATCGATATGCTGATCGCGAATGCGGGTATAGCTCTCGGGTGGCCCACGGTCGAAGAAGTCCAGGTCGACGATATCCAGAAACATGTTGATGTCAACATCTACGGTTTCCTTCGTCTTTATCAGGCGTTTTTACCTTTGCTTAAGAAGGCCAAGGATCCTAAATGGGTGACTATCGGGTCAAGCGCGGCTTTTTTGACGGTACGTCCTCTTGTCATTTTCAGGTATGATGAGATAGTTTAATCGCTGATATTTTGAACCTAGTGAGTTTGAAGAAAGAGTGTGTAGCGAATTGGTCGTTTTAATAATTGCTTATAGCAACTACCTCCCCATTCGAAATGCTGCATATGCCCCGACCAAACTGGTCCAGCATTGGTACACCAAAGCGATCTCCGCAGAGGCCCCTTGGTTGACCGCGTTTCCAGTCGATCCTGGGTAAGTCTTGCAGTGTATCAATTGACTACATTGAGGACTATATCTAATACGATACGAACTACCATCAGCTGGGTTCAGACAGAACTCGGTAACAGAGGCGCCCATGCAATAGGAGTTGAAAAGGCAGATATCACGATCGAAGACTCAACGAAAGGCATCGTCAAAGTCATCGATGCATCCACTCGCGAGACGCACAGTGGGAAGTTGTTCAAGTACGATGGGAGTGAGGTGCCGTGGTAGTCGACAAACCATCTCGAGATATCAAGAAGACGAAATGAGAACCACAATGTCACTTCGTCTGAAATGGGCATTTGTGGGCTTTGGCATTAACATCCGCGCCCAACTGTATTAGTATAGGCAAAGCTGGCTCAAAGCCCCTAAAAACAGCCATATGTAACGCTGTCCACCCCGTATTGTCATACAAATCAATCGCAAGCATCGGCTCGTACTGATCGCGATGCTTCAGTAGCATCTGTAGCATTGAAAAGTTCCGTCGTAGTACAGCCCAATGTATCCCCGAACGGCCATCGCAGTCTAGAATTCCAATTTTCGCGCCGTGCGTTAGGAGCAGACGTACTGCAGATTCGTGGTTCTGCATGGCTGCATGCAATAGTGGTGTGCGTCCATCGCTATCTTGCTGGTTGACATCCGTACTGTCGCTTTGAAGGAGCACTTGGAGGATCTGCTCATGGCCTCTTTGAGCGGCTATTTGAAGGGCTCCAGTCCAGCCTGTTTGTTTTGAGAAGGTGATTACGCCTGATAAGGATTCGTCGTTGAGTTGGATGGGAAGTAATTCGGGGCCGGAAGTTGAAGGTGTCAGGTCAGGGCTTACGTTTTGTTTTTCATTCAATGCAAATATGTCGGTATTGTCATTTGAGAGACTGTTGGGGGGTATAATCCATGATGTTGAGTCCCATAATGTTGTTTCTTCTTCTAGTCCAGATAGCACTGAATCTAGTGGAAAAGTTGCCATGTCCGGTGACAAGAACGTGGTTTTGTGAGTCTCTTGGTATCCAGGCCGGTCAATTACTTGAGAATCGAGCCCTGTCTCTGCAATTTCTCGATGATGGTTAGTGATTGGCTCGATTGGCGCATCTAATGAAGGAAGAAGCATTGTCGTAGCACTCAAGACTGGATCCCCAGTGCTGATATCAGCTTGCGGCGCAGATGCCTGAGCAGGTTCATTCGGGCTTCGAGTGGTGTTTGAGTGATTGTTTTCTGCTGCTCGTCTCTTCTTCTCTGCTGTCATTTCAGTGCCATGAATATGCGATCAATGGTAACAACCCACCACGGAATTTGCGCTGCGCCAGCCGATTTTGAAGCCGGCGTCGTTCAACCAGATCCGACTGAAGCTCTGCCTTGATGTCCATTTCTACATTATACCATTTTCAATAACTTTCAACAATCTGAAGATGCAGGTATATCATTGAAAATTTCGAAAGGAATAGGTTTTCGAGCTTTGGAAGGAACACTTACGTTAGTTAACTTACTAGAACAGTTGATTAGTAATGGCAAGCTAGACAAATGACGTTGACGAGACTAATAAGAGTGACACTGTATGCATTGCTGATACCAAGTGACAAAATAATGAATCTATTTACAACCCAGGAATGTACTTTTTCCATCCTGATCTGACGTATAGTCATAACCATCGCGTCAACCGTAAATGCAATCCGTAACTGGGACTTTCGAAATTAACATGGGTAGTGGGGCATGTGAAACATCACATCCCGACCTAGTAAGCCAAGCATCATATAGTCGCAAATCTCGTTAAGTCCATTTCAAAGGTCAAGGCCATACCATGGCTCATTATGCGAGGGCAAGTGAAGTCGTAAAAACTGAATAAGCAAAAAGGTATCAAAAGTATAAGACAGAACAGGTGAATAAAGTGAGAAAAATAAAGAGATCCGGGAACAGCATATAGACGAGAATGGAAACTGGCAACCAGCCTTGTTCCGGTTCTAGAATATTAAATGTGTGGGTTGTGACTGTCGGCAGCTCGACTTGAACGTCGAGCAGTAGACTCACGGTCAGGTACTGCATTACGTTCCTCCTCTGATTGACTGGAGCTGTCGTCAGTTGCCGTTGCACCGCGAAGCTCTGCTGCTCTTTGTGCGCGTATCTGCTTGCGCCACATGCTGGCATAGCGACCATTCATTTCACGAAGTTCATCGTGAGTGCCACGTTCGGTTACTTGGCCATCGTTCAGAAGCAAGATCTGGTCGGCATCCGTGATGGTGCTCAATCTATGAGCTATGACAAGCATAGTACGACCCTTTGACAGTGTGGCCAACGCATCTTGAATTTGCTCCTCGGTTTCCGTATCAAGAGCAGCGGTTGCTTCGTCCAAAAGAATGATGCGAGGATTCTTCAATATTGTACGAGCGATTGCCACACGCTGCTTCTCTCCACCGCTGAGGCGAAGACCGCGCTCTCCAACCTTGGTTTGGTAGCCATCGGGGAATGTGAGGATTTTGTCATGAATGCTGGCTGCGCGGCATGCTTCATAGACCTGCTCATCTGTCACTCCCGGGCATGCGTACTTCAGGTTGTACATCAAGGTTTCGTTGAACAGAACGGTATCTTGAGGTACAACACCGATGTGACGACGCAATGAGTCGATGGTAACATCTTTGACATCTTGGCCATCAACGCGAATGCTGCCGCTTAGAGCATCGTAAAATCGGAAAAGAAGGCGGAAAACCGTCGATTTACCACCACCAGATTCTCCAACTAGAGCGGTGGTCGTGCCAGGCCGACATTCGAATGTCAGTCCATTGAGAGCCGGTTTGCGGCTGTCATATGAAAAATGGACATCCTCGAAAGCAATTCCGCCACTGCAATGAGTTAGTGGCTTCGCACTGGAAGAGTCGCGGACTGTTGGCTGCTCTCTAAAGAGTTCCAGCATGCGCTCCGAGTTGATCAGCGCGGACTGAATCGACCTATAGAAAGTTCCGAAGAAATTCAAAGGTCCTTGGAGTTGGGCCATGTAAATCAGTAAAGACACAAATTTGCCAACTTGTCGTTCACCCGTGGAGACCTGGTATGCTGCGATGAAGCAGGTCACCAACAGGCCGAGCATGAAGACGGTGTTTTGACTCGTATTCATCAATGTCAGCGAGAAGAGGACGTGATATTCGGCATTTTGGAAGTCGCGGACAGCGCCTCGGTACCGATTAAATTCATAGGATTCCGCATTGAAGTATTTAACGGTTTCGTAGGAGACCATAGAATCATTCCTACAATGATTAGTCATGTCAGCAAATAAGAAGTCAACGGAATATCAAGATCGTCACTCACTTGACAGCATCCTCCTGACGAGACGCATTCACCATTTGACGCCTTATCTCGGCCCGCCACTGGGCCATACGAACAGTCACATAGAGATAACAGAATGTGACAATAGCCACCACTAAGGCATAGTATGGATCGAAGAAGATGAGAAAGTAGCCGATTGCAACACCGAGGTCGATCAACATTGGCACAACTTGAAATGTGACCTGTTCAAGAAAGGTATTGATCGAGTTGCCTTTACTCAAAGCCGATAAAACCTCTCCAGTCTTTTTTCCCAAGTGGAAATCCAAGCTCAAGCTATGAACGTGTTCGAAAGCGGCTGTCGACAATTCCATATAGGAGTACTGACTAACCGGGATCCATAAACTAGACCGCAAAGACCCGATGAGGCCCTGGTTGCCTTGCAACCAGCGGTAAAAAATGTACAGGCAGATCTGAAACCACGGGATTGGTAGCCCTTTACCTTCATCATCCGCCAAAATATCCGTAATAACGCCCACTTGGTAAGGCACCATCACATTGATAACCCGTTGCAGTAATATAAGGCCGAAACAAATAACAACGACAAATTGGAGCCTGCGGGACTTGGACGGCCAAAGGTAGGGGAAGAAAAGTGAATAGCCACTAAGATACTCCCACCAGCTTGTCGATGGTACGGTTGAAGGTCGCACCCACGGATCGATCGGTTTTTGTGATGGTGATGCAAGTCCGTTGGCATGGGTCGCACCATACGCAGATCCGTTAGAACCTGCAGTTTCTTCGCTCAACAGACCTCTGGTCTCGGCTACATCTCCAGCTAGGCGCGAATCAGCCTTGCGACCACTTGAGCTCTGACTTGTCGACACAATGTAAAGGAAAACGAGAGCCAAAAGTGTGAGTATACGAATAGCATTCGATGCGACCTCAATGGCTTCCCAGCCGGTCATACCATTTCTCCAAGGACCACCCCACAGATCTCCAACGACTGGCTCGCGATGCGGATTGATGTATATGATTAGAGAAGCCACCCATATTACGACATCAAGGGGTACAGCCAACAGCCATGTAGCGAATTGAGCACCTTGAGGTGACGGTTTTGCATCGACCAATGAGATCAGAACCAAAGCATGTACAAAGAAGCAGCCGACGATGTAGATCTATGATTCAAGAACGAGAATGCGACTTTAGCTGGTTTTGCAATATATAGAGTGCGATGAGATTTACTCACCACCGTTGCCTGGCCTCGCCACCAGTGCTCGGAACGGTCGATAATGGCGTGCGAAACATTGACCGCGGCATCAACCAGAAATGTCAACAACACAGCTAATGAGAGCCATTGAAAGACGGCTCGGAATCGAGGCGAGACGTTTTGCTTGTCTTTCATTATTGCCATTGTACTCCGTGTCCGCTTGGGTAGCGGACGTCCTCCAGGACCACATGCTGGTGTGGTAGCTGGTGTCAACTGCCTGGCAGACGATATCGAACCGACGATAAAGGCAATCACAAAGGCCAATAAGAGAGCGATTGGTGAAATTATCCGCAAATATTGCATGACACTCTGGGCCGTGTCCAAAATGTCCGAGGGCAGCGTCATTTCGGACGATATCAGCGAATCGGTTTCGGCCATTGCTCTAGACTTGTCTATCCTATCCCGTACAGGTAGTAGTTGTGGCACAACGCTCAGTGCAATTCCATGTCACTCAGCCCACACTAATTAATCCTCGACTTTGGGGTCACACTCGGTAGCGACAGTAGAGTACTGCGAACGGACGCGGCGAAAATCAATGTATCAACGTCGTGTGATCGGCGACTGAGCAAATAGTTCTCGAACGAAAGAACACGAGGAAAGCGAATTCGTTGCGGATATTAATTGGCAGCAGCTGAGGTACCTCAAATCGATATAAGGTACAGCTATAAAGATCCGAGTAATATTAATTTCTGTACCGAGAGCTCGAACGTGATGCAGACCGGGGTGTAGCTGTAGAGGCGGGCCTAGATGCAGCGCAAGGCAAAAAAAAGCAGCAGATTGATTAGACAACAGATGGCCACCAATGGACGGGATATGCAAGATGCAGAAATAAGCACAACTGAACACCACAGACAACCCGGGAAGGGGATAATAATAAAGAGTGAAAGAAAATAGAAATAAAGAGATTAGAATGCAATTGACGGAGACGCACGACCGAAAGCGACTATTAGAGATTAAGACAATAGCAGTAGCAATAAATAAGCAGAAGTGGCAGGAGGGCGGCGATGGAAATAAATAGATGCTGCTGAAAGTACCTAGACAGCAGGTACTGGGTACCTGCTGAGGACTAGTAGGGAGCTGGAGAGCAAACAGACAGCAAATAGTTGATCCTGCGACCAGAGAGAAAGAGATTGGAGATGGGGGGAGGGAGATGGAGAGAAGAGGAGGTTGTAATTGGAGGGGGAAAAGAAAAGAGGGAAACGAGGCAGGTGATGATGCTGCCAAAACCGAAGGAACGACTACGGGAGGCAAAAAGTCTGGGAAGGTGCGGGATGGGCTCGCGCTCAACCAAACCAAGTGACTGACTGACTTACTTTGACCAACTTGTCTGGTTTCACTCTCGTCCTTCTCTACCCTTATTTCTCGCCTCCTCCCTCGTTCTTCCTGTCGCTTAACCTTGTCGATCGACTTTCATTCATTCAAAATGTGTGATTCGCACGCGCACGCTGATCTGGTCTCCACACAACTGACTCAAATCGCCTGTTCGTCGAGTCGTCTGGGTAAACAATGATTGGCCCGCTGCCAAGTAGCCTGGCCTAATCTTTGGATATGGTGCAGTAGTCAAGGCCTAGATCTCCAGTAACAGGCAAGACAAAGACGATTGTGTTATGCTCGATATTTTGGACTGTGCCCTCAGTCTGCTTCGATGCTCAGATCCTGGCGCTCTTTCGCCTCTTATTGAGAGCACTATACGCGAATTAGATTGGCAAAACCATGCTCAGCCCTTTGGTTATCCTCACCTGGGTCCCGATTTAGGCCAGTCCCGTGAACGCTGAAGAATGTGGATTCCGGGTGCGGGAGGGAAGTCACCAGGACTTCTTACCAGCCAGTCAACAACACCCAATCAATTTACTGGATGAGGGTTCAAGATCTGATCAGCGACACGCTCCCAATACGCTGGGAACCGCTTTCACACTTGCACAGAGCACTCAATCAGCTTGTTTCGAAGTTGAGCCGAAATCGTGCAAATCTTGCGGGGGCGATGAAGTCTGCAGCTCAAAAGGAGCGGGACGAGTCTGGGTCCTTCAACAAGACAGAAACAGAAACATAAAGGACAGAAATCAGGTAAGGAAGGGAAGCAGAAACAAATTCCTTGTCTTACCAGCCGAGGAAATCGCAGTAACAATTCTGGAAGGTGACACGACATATAAAATCAGTCAGAACCCAGAGCACACGCGAGCGCTGGCTATACCGCTCACAAATATATATGCACAATGCGCTAGTGCTACTGAGATTTTTTTCTCTCCTTACTGCAATCATACTAGTCATGGTAGAGTCATGAGATTTTCGGACTATATCGTCAAGCGTATGAGCTGTCCTTTACAATTTATATTCCGGAGTAGTAGTCCACCCCATTCCATTCTGAACATCGAACATGCCTGCGCGCTTATGGTTAGTACGGTCTGCAGCCCAACCCAAGCTACCTTTTTATTCCGAGATGAGATCGTGGTGGAACTCGAGACTTTCCACCCCTGGAGGTTACGAGTTACAACTGGAAGTACATGTCTTTACAGTATTCGTCCATGATGTATCATGCATATTAGCTCAAGTCCTGACTCGGCATAAGTCACATCTGAAAGAGTCTAGGCTTGCAAAACCCCAGTTAGTATTCTATCTCGAACGGAAGAATACAGTGATTCTTTCCATGCTCCAGCTTTTAAACTGACACATATACAGCCATACCCTGTATCGTACATGCAGATATCGGCGACGTGGGAATGCACTCCAACCACCTTTATTTTCATCATGACATTATCGTGCCAATCCATCGGCGACACGGCTCAGCCCTGTAATGCCTGAGCTGTGAGACTTAAACACAATGCTGGTTTCCGATACTCCGTTCATTGCTATTAGTCGATCATGGATCAACTGCCAGTCGGTTTCAAATTGTAACATTATCGTCACTTCGGGTCTACTAGTTTGGTAAGTCCAGCACATCCATAACACTAAACACGGAGGCATATGCAAGTGGACAAGCAATTTCTTCTGTTTTGTCCAGATGACATTGGAAAGCCTCTAGAACGTGATCATCTTTTATCCGGAGAAAAAGAAACGAAAACAACTTGATAAACGGGTCGTACGGATGGCTTGTTTCAGAAGGACGGGACGATTGCTTCACCGTCGTGCAGGCGGCGCGGAACGTCCCGCTAACCCTAAGAACCTAGGACTACCCAAGCTGCCGGAGTTGCACGCTATGCCCGAATTTCTAGCGGTCGGTCGCCTTGGTCCAGATTGAAATATACATAGTACGTCGTAGATACGATGCGAATACCTAGGTCCTCGCGTATCTATGTAGCACCTTTGTTATCCGTTCCACATGGGCTCTATTTAACCTTGGAACCATCAAGGAAAATCCAAAGATTGGCCGGGACAAATCGGTTTCTTGTTCCTTTGAAAATTTCATAATGCATGTATCCGATGCGGTGAGTGAGGATGGAGTACAAGAAAAAGCAAAGAGTTGGAACTTTGATAGATTGAGAGCGGAAGCTGAGTCGTGACAATGGGATTATCCCTTCGATATTCCAATGGAGTGAATCGACTATGCGAGCGGTGTGGCTCAAACTATCGACCTAAAAAGCTTAGCTTCACCATCAACGAGACTGAACGGGGATTGCAATTGATTTGAAAATATGATCTCACTCGTTGTAGGTACTCCGTCCATGTAGTAGGATTTCTCTTCGACGGGAAAATATCCCGTCACGGATGAAAAGACGGGAACCTACAAGGATGCTCATTATCAAACACACACCATATTTCCATTGGTGAGAATTTTATATACATGGCTATGAAAGTAGAGAAAATAAATTGGATACATCCAGAACTTTAGGTTCTAACTGACCCCGGTACTTGCGTTGGTGACTTGACTGCATCCCGTTTCACACACCGCTTCATTTCTCGATCAACACCGGAATTTGGAATAGTATTGTCACTTACCATCCCAAACTACCGCTACGTAGTACTTTCATTGGTTCAATGTTATTCCTTTCCGGGGCAAAAGTACCGACTCATACTGCAGACTAACCTGTTCGTTCACATTCAGTCACAGAACCTCCGTACATAGACTTTACAAGTTTACATACGTCCAATGTACTTAGGTAACTATCGCATCCTCGGATGTTCTCCGAGTAACGAAATTCTTTGTCCGTTGACCCATAGTCTACTTCTTACCTAGGCTCACAGAAAGCGGAAGTCGAAGGAACGGTGAACAGAATCGAGAATATGCTTACCTACTTATTCGGGACTTGAATCCCAAAGCTACGGGGATATGTAAGTTGTCTGCAGCTTATGAAGGTCAGAAGCAATGCAGCCCGTCATCGGGCCGGGATCAAGTGCGATAACTTCATCCACTATACCCAGAAAGAGGTATTTTATAGAAGTGTGTCCGGGTGTATTGAAGTGTGTACGATTTGCAGGGGAGTTTTCCGCATGGAGAAATCACACAATCAATTGTTCAATGTTTAAGTCCGTACGGATACATGTCGGTCATTTTGGGTTCTAGACTGGACTTTTGCAGGGAATGTTTCCACACTAAAATGGTATACAACAGGGATTTATGGATTTGTGTACCTAGGTACAGACAATCGATGGACTAGATTGACAGCAAAGCGAAGCCATCTTGACCCTTGTGTCAGCGTGAGACGAAAAGCCTTGGAGTAGGAGACGGAGCAATTAGGGCTAAGGGAATGAGGTCATTGCACAATGACACTGACTGCACAGAACGACATATCAGATCCGAGTCCCAGTCACATCGAAGTATTGCTTACGCATTACAAATCCTGTACTGCACACGTCTGTTTGGCCCAGGTCAGGCATCCATGCTGTCCCTTTTCGCGGATATAATTTGACCTCTCGCATTTTGACTAGATCTGATCGCGACTCTTACATTAGCGTTTTACCTCATTGGCTTTTGTGGCTGATAAATTTGCCTTGAGAGACAGCACAACAGGCCAAGGAAACTTAAGGAAACTCTGCCTTTAATAAGACATCGAATGCACAGATTTAGTCCTATGCGATAGATCTGACATGACGTTGGGCGCCCGGCACATGCTTGAGGTGGATGTTTATGCGTAACTTGCATTGTACATAGCGCTGCTGTATTATTGCTGAAATGGTATCAATTTCCAAGATTCTGTATTCCCTCGCCTCGCTCAAACAGAAACCCAACGATCTGAGCACCATGCAACTTGCCTGTAAGCGTTGAGCATCACATGAAGCTGGGATACCACCTAGTGCCTAGGTATAGTACTACACATTTCTTCAGCGATTTCGTAACTGATCCATGGGAGGTTCCGAAATATTTTCTTGCCCATAGCCGTAAATAACAAACAGCACTGAAGATATCGGAATCTGATATAAGGTGTTCCGGCAGTTGTAGGATTCCTGTGATTTCGGCCTTCTGAATAACCGAATACTGTAGTGGCAGTGCAGGTGTCTGATCATGTAGATAGGTTTATGGTTTTCCGCATGTGGCTGCAGTTCGAAGTGAGGCATATATGTACATGCCTGTCGATATCTTCGACCTCTTCCGGAAACCGTCCTATGGGAGACTGGTCAGTGGTAG
This sequence comes from Talaromyces ruber, assembly GCA_022813215.1. Lineage (NCBI taxonomy): Eukaryota > Fungi > Ascomycota > Eurotiomycetes > Eurotiales > Trichocomaceae > Talaromyces > Talaromyces ruber. The sequence continues at coordinate 55,319 of JAKLMW010000022.1, read as the reverse complement.
TGGTTCAAACTCAAATGCATGTATATGTCATGTGAACAGCAGGTTGAAAGAAGGGATTGATTGTCGAAGCTGTTGAAACTTGACGGGCTGAAGAATCGCAGGTTAAAGTGGGGCTCGGCGCTGATTGCCTGCCTGGCTGCCTCAGGATCCACCTCCGCAGTCCAAGCTCTTCGAATCGATTAACCACAGCCCTGTGAAAGCTTTCCCCATCGTCCTTCGTCCATCGATGACCGGCTCATATTCGCCTCTGTTGCTCTAGATCTCCTGTCGCGTGACCTCTTTCAGCTCTGCTTGTCTCTAGGAAATGGACCAGCCATTCTGATCTCGGTCCCTGCACAGCCGCCATGAGAGATCACAATGGCTGATCCACCACTTGCTTCAGGAACCCCTCGGTCGCCACGGCCACCCCCGCCAACATCGCAGGGTCAGGCGCACAAGCTCTACCAGAATCGCGCAACTAGCGCTCTAGCTAGACTAACGCAACCATTTTTCACCGGATCGCGTTCCCCGAGCCCATCAGATGTGTCTAACCGCGTGCCGGAAGATGATCACCATGTCAGATTGACGAGGTCAAAATCCTTGTAAGCATGCTGGCCAATATTTACCCTAAAATCCCAGCTTCAAGACGCCATTAGAAAGCAGTGTAGCTAACTGGAAGACAAGGCCTGGGTCATCGCAAACAGTCACACATCGTACCGGCCTATCGATCGCGTCGCTGGACATTTCCCCGCAGAAAACGCACGCCGTTATCGCCGGCCGAGAAATTTTCAAGACCATCCGCGTATCCCAAGACGGTTCTTCTGAAGAATTCAACCTTCGCGATGCGATCATCAAGACTTCGTCCAAGAAACAAGCTTTGACTGGCCTAGCGTCGAAATTCAAGGATCAATTGGCCATAAAAGATGTGAAATGGTCTCATGGCGATTTCGATACAGTCATTGCAACCGCCGCCGCCAATGGCCGTATCATCACATATGACCTGCAGCGAGCAGGACTGGAATTGTCAAGGCTGAATGGCCACAACCGTCAGGTCCACAAATTAGCTTTCAATCCGCATCGTCCGGCTTGGCTGCTATCGGGGAGTCAGGACAGCACGATTCGCATGTGGGACTTGAGATCAGCTTCTCCTGCAGCTACTATTCAGAGTATATCTCGCTATAGTAGTAACAGCGACGCCGTCCGCGACATTCGATGGTCTACCGGTGATGGCACGGTATTCGCAACGGCAACGGATAGCGGAGCAATTCAATGCTGGGATTATCGACAGACCAAGGCGCCGCAGCTGAAGATCACAGCGCATGAAAAGCCATGTTACGCTGTTGACTGGCATCCAGATGGGAAGCATCTTGTGAGTGCAGGTACAGATAGGCAGGTCAAAGTCTGGGATTTCTCTTCATCAGCCGAGCGTAGGCAGAAACCGACTTTCCAATTTCGAGCTCCTCAACCAGTTGTGAATGTGAGGTGGCGACCGCCTAGCCGGGTTTCTGAGTTCTCGGATGATAGAAATTGGCAATCGACGCAAGTTGTTACATCTTATGATAAAGAAGACCCTCGCGTTCATCTATGGGATCTTCGTCGTCCACATATTCCTTACAGAGAAATTGATCGCTACGAGACGCCTGCTGCTGACCTACTTTGGAAATCAAATGACTTACTTTGGACCGTTGGCGAAGCAGGAGCGTTCACTCAAACGGACATTCGCTTCGTTCCCGAAGTTGTCAGTCGACGACCAATGTGCGCAGTCGCCTGGAGTCCGACTGGGGAGGTTGTTGCCACCATACAGAAGCGGCCTCGGCGCCGGCCATTGGCCACCAAGAATCCCGAATTCTTTGGCTTTGACGACGAAAAGGATCGGAGTTTCGAAAGACACCAGAGTTTTGCAGATAGTAGTGCCATGGACGATCTGGTAATAGTGCAGCCGAAGCAACAACGGGGAATGATGTTGGGTATATCAAAGTCGCTGGGAAATACGCCTCCAGACCCAGCACACAGAATTACTGTCATGCCTCTTGGCGACTCTTTATCAGGCGAGCATCCGACACCGCATCAGCTGGGCATTGTCGGGCGAGTTGAAGGTGTCGCATCTGATGATATGGTCTTTCGCTATTTAGCTGAGCAGTATTCTGTATTGATGAAGGATAAAGAGGCTACTTTACGTCCTAAAAATCAAATTCAAGCGGTTCTATCAGATTTAGATTGGAATGCGGCACAAGCGGAAATGGCAGGCCAACACAAGCTTGCTCAGACTTGGAGCATCGTGAAATATACTGTTCTGCAAGAAATCGACCTTCGAGTGGAAGAGAGAAGTCGACGGCCTAAAGAGAAGACGAATCAGGGCCACAAATCACCACATGCGCGTTTCAGTGATCGAACGCGTGTTCCTGACGGACCAAAGTCAGCCAAGCTAAAGTCTCATCTTTTCAAAGGGGTCATTGAGACAGAAGCCTACCGACGCGGGCCGCCGGAGATTGAGAGTACATCCAATATGACCACTCCGCTTGCCCAGCCGCTTCCAGATTCTCCTGCTGGTGTTGATTTCTCTTCGGTCATTGGTGGGGATTCCGTGACAGACGATCTCATCGACATACAACCTTTACCACCTTCCGTCATGAGTTCACATTACAGCGCCAGAAACCAGATCGATACTACAAGTGCACCGAGGATGCAACGCCACGAATCAGGATCGAGCGAATTCATGCCATTTTACTCGGGCAGCTTCAACTCAGAGCAAGCCCGGGAAGGCCAATTTGACAACATCGAAGATGACCAGAGGTCCGCACCTCGAGCTATAGCCGGTCGTGCCGACTGGCATCGACATAAGCCAAGTGACGTTGCGGCGAAGGAAGGGTCTGGAGACGAGTATGAGAAGAAGGTCGAAGATAGAAAAGCCCTTCTACGTGATTACAAAGCTCCCCCGAGAAAGGTTCTAAATCTCGAATCTCTTGCTCATGAGGCAAATCGCCCGACACGTCCCGCACCCTATCTTCGACATGACTCTACTGAAAGTTTTCCAATGTTTTCGGCTTCGACGGACAGCTCGCAACGTACAAAGTCTGTTGATATCTCGTTATCTCCACGAACCAGTGCGCTTGCTTCGTCAAGAAGGGATAGTGTTGGCTGGGATACAGAAGAGGATGCCATTCTCGAGGAAGATGAACCGGCATCCTCTGATGCTGCCAGTGTCAGTGTTCCTGATTATGTATCATACAAGAATGAAATCGTTCCCGATAATGCATCTCCTGACGATCATCAAATCCATCTTCAGCGCCCATCCAGCCCTGCTCCAATTCTAGCAGAGTCGGACAAAGATGAAAAGAATCAACAACAACAAAAGCCTGTCGACGGCAGTACAGAGCACAACGAGGACTTTCAGTTGCCTCTTTCTCCCGAAATATCCGCAAGTAAGCCTTGGGGCGCACAAGTCATTCTGAGAGAGGCAGTGCGACATTACCATAGTACCGGTCCTGTCGATACCCAGATGGCGGCTCATCTACTTCGGACAGTGCACTCGCTCTTCTATGACTGCGAGACCATCTTACCTTATCATGAATGTGAGCAGGTCTTCAAAGCGTACAATGAGCAACTCATTCAACATTCCATGTACGTAGAAGCTGCCGAGCTTCGAAATTTTTGTGTGCCATTATATCCGTCGGTATACGAGTATGCGCAGACGGATACACACATCAATGTCTATTGCTATACTTGCAAGAAGCCTTACGAGAATCCCGTCAAAGATAATCGACGATGCCACAGATGCCGTACGCCGCAAAATCCTTGCCCTGTCTGCCTCAACTTGGAACCACCTTTAGAATGGGTTATACCTGAAGCTGATGAAAGCAATGACGAAAAGGTGGAGAGCCAATCCCAAGATTCCCTACTTTCTGATCAGACCGTACCTATCCCAGACCTGGATATAGAAGGCCAAACTCCTCTCCGTACTCCAGGTTCAGGCTTATGGTCATGGTGCCAAGGCTGCGGGCATGGTGGTCATCTAGCCTGCATGAAGAAATGGCTTGGTGACTTCGAAGCAAGTGAAGGCGGTTGTCCTACACCTGGCTGCGTGCACGACTGCGGACCCGGCCCACGACGACAAGAACACCGCGAAGTCGTGCAAACCGTAGCCTTCGGACGCAAAATCACGTCAAACACAGCCAAGCGCGATTCATGGGCAACCGGCGAAAGCAGAGCAGTCGAGAAAGTCCGCGGGATGCTAACATTAGCGGCAGCACCGGCATCGTCTGGTGAGATTTCATTGGGAGGCGGCGTGAGTAGCGGCGGTAGTACTGCACTTAATACGTCGTCTGGTGGTGGTGGAACAATGGGATCATCGAAGAGAGTTCGATTGGTGACTCCAATAGAGGAAGGGTTGCATAAGGATATGGATCCTTTGATGCGTGACAAGGAGTCTACGTCGGATCCTTTCCCTGGTTAGATCATGTTTTTTTCTTTTTCCTATTTTGTCTTCAGGTTGGGCTATGTTTTTGTACTTATTTGATATACCCCTGTATTATATACAATGTTTTAATATTCAAGACCCATGTATTCAGGTCGACTTTGTAGATCCAAAATACATCATCTAAATCTCGCACAGGATGGCCCAATCACTAATCAAAACTTCCTCTTCTTCTTCGTCGGCGCTTTACTCTTCGCTTCCAGCTGTCTCTTTAACTCCTCCCGTTTCTTATTCGCTTTCTGTTCAGCCGATAATTCCGGTTCGGTCTCAGCCTTCGGGACACGTTTTGGTATAGGCGACGGTGATCTGGATATGGTAGGAGGCGGTGATGGTGACGTTGATGGTGCTTTCTGCCTTGGTTTAGGTTTACTGGACCCGGCGTCTATATCATCGTCTGTCTCTTCCTGTTCAGGCTGCGGTTTCTTTTTTCTGCCACCAATGAGGCCCAGTTTCTTGCCCTTTTTGGGAGATACTTGGGGCTTGGAAGGAGCTTGTCGTTGTTGTATATCATCCTCGTCACTTGTAGGTTGTCCAGTATCGCTGTCAGCGGGGGGGTCTGGAGTGGGCACGTTCTTGGGTGATGAGTTCTTGCCGCCTATTTTACCCAAGCATCCCTTCTTCTTGTGGGGAGTTTCGGTGGGATGGTCTTTCTTGCGTTTGGGTGGGCTTGGTGTTGACTTTCGTTCAGGCTCGAGGTCCGTATTAGTCGCCGGAGCGCTTTGGGGTGGCTTGGGCTCTGCCTTGGTTGGCTCGTCATCAGAGTCCGTCTCATCCGCAACAGAATCCTTTCGTGGACGTCTCAAGGGGACCGCTTTCGGTCCTCCAATACGGCCCATTGCCTTCTTTGGGGGCTTCCGAACAGTTGCTTTTATGCTGTCTAGTCCATCATCTGACTCGGCATCCTGATCTGACTCGGTGGCGAGGTCTGATTCATTCTCCCTGGCTGGCTGTTTGGTTTTGTGATTCTTTTTCTTCTTGAGATGTGGAGGCGTCTCTTGAGACTGGAAGCGGGGGTTATCAATAAATCTATATAAATTAATTGTGCAAAGGGTAATAGGTACCTGAAATTCATCTTCATCTTCGGTGCTCATATCATCATCTGCAGCCATTTGCTTTCGAGTGGCCGCTCTTTCTGATAAGCTGACCTTCTCCTTTGTCGCTGCTTTGGGCCCCTCTGGCGAGGGTGGGCTTGAACCATCAACATCGCCGAGGCTTCTCCACCATGTGGCATCTTTTGTACGTGGGTTGTCTAAGGAGGCAAACCCGCCACGTGCATATACAGATTCTGTAAGACCGTTTGCACGATTATCTTCATCAGCTGAACTACCTCGCCACGCTTCCTCGTCAAAATGAGCGGCGCCTTTGATATGCCTGATCAAGTCCGATGTTCTCAGTGTACCATGACGAACACCAGCAGTACCAGGAAACATTGAGGTCAATTGCGAAGGATCAATCTTGTCAAATATTTTGGACAGGACATTATCCTTCTCTTTGATATGTTCCAATAGAGATTGCTCCCGCTGCTCGTGGTCTCTCTTGCTCTTCAGTAGAGGAAGAAGCAAGTGTCGCGTGACTGCCGACGATGGTTCTTTCGACAGCGTAAATATCCACTTCAGAGGATTCAACCCCGCAGGTAACTTTGTACTGGTAGCCACTACGATGGAGTCGGACTCTGAGCCTGAAGCGATGCTCACAGTTGTATTCTTCGCGCCATCAAGAGCATCTTGAATCTTTCGCATAAAAACGTCATACTGATTTGTGTCTTCACTGGGATCAATACTAGTCCCTATGTCTTCGGCTTTTTGTAAGATATGGTTGTATTTTAGCATTTCGTGCCATATGTGCGTGAGATCTGTGAGGAAAATCTCATAAGACTGTGATGTGCAGATGAATCTATACAGTAATGGCGGCGAAGATATGTTTCGCGTGGGGAGACTGTTCCACCTCGGTGACATTTGCGCTGTGAAGGTTATCCTCCGCGCCTGGTAAAAGTGCTATAAAAGTGGAATATGCATGTATCTCAGTTGAATAATGAAATAAATTAATAGTATTCAAAATGAGGCTGAAGACAGTCGAGGAAAAGAAGTAAACAATATTGACCCACTTTCAGCGCCTATTTAGGGAAGGAGCCTAAGGGCGGCTATTATCCAATCACAGTGTACGACGCTATCGCCATCCGCCAACGTCACTAGCAGCTCTTCCCTCTTTCCTCTATGTGAATTTGTCAGACCTCCTACTTATACGAGAGTTGGCCAAGACTTCTATATTCACGGCCAATACTACCATGTCGACGCATCACTCCAATCGCGCAGGCTACAAACGTGGCCGATCTCGCTCTCAATCGCCGCCATGGAAACGATACGAAAAAATCCCGCGCGGAGATGACAGACGACCACCCGGCCAGTGGAATAATAATGGCGCCAGATCCGGTCAGCGAGACAGAAGGGATCACAATCTGATAAATCAGTTGCAAGAGGACGAGCAGGTGCGCGAGTGGGTCGCTCAGGAAGATGTTTTCGTCCTGAAGCAGGCTAAGAAGAAGGCAGAGATTCGCGTTAAAGAAGGCCGCGCAAAGCCCATCGATTGGTTAGCTGTCACATTGCGTATAATTGACCCGACGAGGAACCCCTTAGATGATGAGATCTCCGACTCGGACTTGGATCTTATTGATCCGGAGGGCGTGTTCGAGGGCCTGTCGCAGGCTCAGCTAGTCGAACTGGAGAAAGACATCGATACCTTTTTGAATCTTGAACAAAGTCAGAAGAATCGTGATTTCTGGAAGGTGAGTCCCATTGTATACATTTGATGATATATTTCGCCACAAGTGCTGACATAGACTAGACTATGAAAGTTGTATGCCGTGATCGTCAAAAGATATCAGCTCCCGAAGGCCGTGTTTTAAGCTCTGTGGCTGCTGACATCAATAAAATTCTCAGTCCAAAGACTTACGAGCAATTGGAGACACTTGAGGCCCAAGTGAGACGCAAGCTAGACTCAAACGAGCCGATTGATACGGATTATTGGGAGGAACTTTTGCGCAGTCTCACTGTTTGGAAAGCAAGGGCAAAGCTGAAGAAGGTCTTCCAGGCGGTCATAGAAGGACGAGTACAGGTACTTCGTAAGCAACAGAAGGAGGAAGCAGAGACTGTGCGATCCAAACTTGCTCCAATTGCGCCCGTCATTGGCGAGATTGTGGAAACTCGAGAGTCAGACCTGGACCCGGAGGCTTTACTTCAGCTAAGACCTGAGGACAAAGCGCTTGAAATTATGGACGAATCAGTATTTCTAAGTCGAGTGGTGTGTTACCCTTCCCTTTATCTTGACACAAGTGATGTATCAACTGACCTCAACCAGGCTCAAGAACGGCAAAAGATTCTAAAGATGGGATTCGTGCCATTGCGGCAACGAGGCGCAGAAAGACTCACTCAATCGTCGCTTTCTAAAGCAAAGAAAACCGATTTGGCGGATATCCCTGCCGATCGGTTTTCTTCGTTGTCCAACGAAGACTTCTCTCAGGCCACAAGAGCCTTGTATGAGCGTGAAGTAGCAAGAGGGGTTAGTGAAAACGAGGAGATATTCACAGCGGAAGAAGCTGTTAGCAGTAGTACTTCGCAGCTCGCGTGGGCCAATAAGTACCGCCCTCGCAAGCCGCGGTATTTCAACCGTGTGCAAATGGGATACGAATGGAACAAATACAATCAAACACACTACGACCACGACCACCCCCCTCCAAAGGTTGTCCATGGCTACAGATTCAATATCTTCTATCCCGACTTAATCGATAAGACAAAGGCCCCAACATACCGTATTGAACGTGAACACGGACGCAAGCGTGGCCAATCTTTCGTCAAAGCGGGTGAAGAAGACACTTGTCTCATTCGGTTCATTGCAGGACCGCCATACGAGGATATCGCTTTTCGTATCGTGGATCGAGAATGGGACTACAGTGCCAAACGAGACCGGGGTTTCAAGAGTAGTTTTGAAAAGGTAAGTTCAGTCCATGGCTGTCCACATCGTCCAATACTGAATACCAGCTTACCGTCTTTTCAGGGTATTCTGCAACTTCATTTCCAATTCAAGAAGGTACGTACTGATTGGTTCTGGACTTTGAGCATTACTTGGTCTTTAGTGATACTAATTTATACTACAGATATACTATCGGAAATAAGAATGTGCTGTTGCGTGTATTGCAGCGCCCCTTAACGGTTACAAAGCAAGAGATATACATTTTTTCAGCTATTTGCATTTCGCATGCATAATCAGCGGATCATATCCTTCTACGTATGGCTTCTCGCTTAGCCCGACCCGAAGCCGGTATGGAGGTCGTTTTATGCAATTTAGAGGAGCAGCACGAGCGAATAGCGTCTAAATCGGGATATCGGAGCGAAGTCTGCCTTACATCGTGTGTCCCTCCGATTTACTTCTTCAGTGATGTCCAAATGCCGATCTAGTCTGAGCTTATGAGGGAAGCTGAATGCTTTTTAACCACCTCGTTTCATAATCGACTACATTTAGAGACGTGATATACGTTGTACAATGCCAATCTAAAACTTCGGAACGCTGTTTATTTTCATCCGCCTATCAAACTCTCATCCCTCCATTGCTGCAGCCAATCGGGTAGCGGGTTGATGTTGACCGACTATCCAACCCGTTGTCGGGACTCCAATACCCTGCATCTGGTCCAGTTGTATTTTCATTTCAAAGACGTGGCCTAGAAGTCTCTTTAGTGTTAGTGTGTTGTGGGGAGCCTCGTGCTGCAGTGCTACCAGGCTAACTTGTAAGTCGCATCACTTCCATTTACGGTTACTCCATCGCTCAAACACTTATCCTCTACTTCACAGTTTTGCTTGTCTTGAGACACAAGCAAATGGTGCAATGTGATTCTATAGATTATCGTCGCCTGAGTCAAAAAACTGTATCCTTTGTTCAGCGGTGTGCGGTGGTGCAGAGGTGAAGAGATTTATACGATTTGCTACGCACGTAATAGTGAATGCAGCAATGCAGGTATCCATTAGGGCTAGGCTTCCCAACTATGTGGAAAGTCCATCTACTTCCAGGGCTGAAAATGCCTCCATAAGCTCGTCTTCGTCAATATGCCTCCTGGATCCCTTTTGAATCCTCTTGTTCTCCTTGTCAGGTGGAAAGACCACCCGGCCAGCCACCAGTCCCCTCACCCAAACATAAAGACCCCCTAAAATCTTAAACACGATGGAAAGAAACCAACGACAGCATCGCGGTGACCTTCAACAAAGAAGTTACAGACCAAGTCCAGGCACCATAACGATATCCACGAGCAGTACGTCGAATTTTCCGACGATAACCAAACACGCAAGAGCACACCTAGGTGGGAACGAACCTTTGTCCAACATGTACTCGTTTGCGCGACCGGAGGTTGCGTCTAACATCTCTATGGAGCCATCAATGTTCATGGCAGGCTCATTGGAGCCCTCATTGCTGGGTTTACACTCGGACAGGCAGATCATGGCGCAAAATCGCGGTGATGTTACGAGTTCATACGGTTACTATTCGGCACCATATCAGCAGCCTGACACTACTGCTTTTAAACACAGTGATTTTCCTCAGGATAGCTTTTTGAACCCGAATATCGCGATATATGAGTCGCCCTTGCTCAGCAGCAACAGCGGTGATTCACTACTGCGCAGACAGACTTCGACTCTCAATCCCGAATCTCATCCACTATCATACGTTCAGACACCATATGGCTCGCGTTATCCTCCAGCAACTCGAATGCAAAGCAGCGGATTAGCGATACATCCTGGTGCTGTCAACTACCCAAGGGAAAGCACTACGCCCGCGCGACTTTCACCTACGGTAACGCGCTCAAAAGGAAGTCACGTTCAGCCATCTAAACAGCCCTCTGCAGAGGATGTTGGGAATCACGATAGACCTTACGCATATCTTTTATATGAAGCGCTTTGCTCTGCGAAAGATCACAAAATGTCTTTGCAAGAAATATATCGGTGGTTTGAAGTGAACACAAATAAAGCGAACGATCCACAGTCCAAAGGCTGGCAAAGTAGTATTCGCCATAATCTTTCAATGAATGAGGTGAGTTTCAGATCCGTGGCGACTCAAAACTTTGCGAAAATTGACGTATGTTCGACAGGCGTTCATTTTGCACAACGAATATCCTACCTGGGGAAAATCGAAGAACAATTGTTGGACACTTACAGACGAAGCCCTCAAGAATGGAGTACAATCAACTACTCGCTACCGCAACACCGTTTCGAAGAGACTCCTTGCACTCAATGACATGACACGACAACGTAGCGAAGCTGGAAGGAGAGGAGGAAGTGAATTGGGGCATGCGTCAAAGTTTCGCCGTATCGGCCAATATCCAGAGTTCGGTCCCACTGAGCAGTTTCGATCGAGTCAAGGATATGATATTCAGCAGCAATTGGACCAGCGACAACCGCTAGATGATGCGCCCAAGCACAATCTGAGCTATCAAGATCCAAGCATGTTCATCATTCAGAGCTTGAATCCGAGTATTATCATCACCTCGAGCGTTGAATCTGACTGTTCGCAGTATGGTTATGTAGAGACTCATCGCCCTGCTAGTCAGTTTGGCCATGAATTTACTCATTTCGATACATAGCATACATACAATTTCAGACTCATGTTCATTGTACATACTTTCGGACTATGAACGTCATATATTGTAGACTTGTACTTGTGCGATCCTACAACATACTAAATGTAATTGAAGTTGGTGGCGACAGAGCCATATACCCTGACACTACCTGGGCACGGTTACAGGTATTCCTCTTAACAATGTCAACTTCAAAGTTTGCTCAGATGTGTTCATGGGCTGTCGAGCATTGATTCAGTACTCAATCCCGTGGCAGGAGCATTGATTTAACAACCTTCTGTCACTAAATTCTGGTCTACCTTGTTGCAGAGGTTTAGAATTCATCAACTGATATTTTACTTTTCATACCGGTAATAATTGTAGACAATCGGCCCCATGAAAAGAAATCCGGAGACCATCGAAAAAAAACTCGCCCAGATTCGCCCGAGGTCATTACTTCGCATACAGACATGCAACAATGACCCATTATGATTTCAAAAAATCTGTAGCAAGATGAGAGGGTATCATCTTGTCTAGTAGTGACATAACAATTATCCAGCCCACCAAAGGACCAGTAACGCCCCTCTCACACAATCATATCTTTCTTGCTGACTTTTGTTTCACATAATTTTTCAAACGCAACAACCCAATCCCCGATGCATTCTTCGGTATTGACTGATTTAGCGCTTGCGGGTGGCGGCCTTTTCCTTCTCTTGGGACTCCTTGAGCACCTTCTTGACGATCTTCTGCTCCTCGATCAAGAAAGCACGGACGATGCGGTCCTTGACGCAGTTACCGCAGCGAGAACCACCGTAGGCACGAGAGACGTTCTTGCGAGGACGGGAGATCTGAGAATATTCACGAGGGCGGAGGGCGGGGACCTAGGTTGATTGTTAGACCTTGTTCTGCCTCTGGGATATGTATTGCGATTTTCGTCCAATAACGAGCGTCTCGAGTAGATATTGTCGACTAGTAACCTCGAAATGCACGAAAATCCACTAGGCAGCACTCACACCAGGGAGCTTGACACCGCAGTCACCGCACTTGGGAGCGGTACCCTTCTTCTTGATGTGCAAGTAACGGAGGTTACCACCGGGGGTCTTGATGATGCGGACACGGTTGGACCTCGTGTTGTACCTATATCATACAGATATGCATTAATCAGTATTAATTTCCTTCGCTTCGTGATTATTTGAATTTTTGTAAATGAGGACATACGGGTTCCGTCGGCGCTGGTAGAAAATTCAAAATTAGCATCCGTCATCCATCCATCCAGGTACAACAATTCGAATTTTGAAGAAAAACTCACGTATTGCAATCTAGTGTTCGCCATTGTAACTGTCCTCGAATCTGATTGTCGACGTTCAAGGAATCAGCGGCGTTGTCGTTGTATCGTCGTAGTTCGTCGAAAATTCAAGATCGGGAGGACGGATTGTGTGGGCTTTTTCGCGACCGCACTAGGGCTCTTTGGCGAGTAAACTAACCAGATAAGGACTAGCGTCAAGCAATCGCCAAGACTTGCAGATTTATTTTATCCGCTGCTACCGCCTGCCTGATCAGGAATAGTCCGGACGCCAGAATCGCGACGGTCCAGAAAGGATATTAGAGGCTTTTTGTCGACGATTTGCCATCAAACCTGTCCGCAGCCAGAAGGAAGTTAGCTATCCTTGGAGTGTCTTTCTTCCGGGCAGTGTGTCTGTATATCATTTTTCACCTTACTTAAGATCATCAGTTTGTTTGCGACAAGTTTACGCCAAACACTGTCGCGAGAAGCCCTTCGATGAAGCGGATCAACCTTGCTTGATCTCGCATCTCGACGAAGCTTCGACTTTTTATCGATAGAAAGTCACTATGGCTTCGCTTCCACCTCCTCCCCCTCCAGGATGGGGCCCAGCTCCTCCTCCAATGCATTCGGCACCTCCGCCACCCGGATATCGACCTCCCGCCGACCCCAAAGTCGCAAAGTTCGCCCAGAAAAAGACAGAATGGTTGAGGACTCAGCGCAACAGGTTCGGCGAAAAGAGGAAGGGCGGTTTCGTTGAGTCTCAGAAAACTGAAATGCCGCCTGAGCATCTGAGAAAGATTGTCAAGGATATTGGTGATGTGTCGCAGAAAAAGTTCAGTAGCGACAAGCGCAGTTATTTGGGAGCATTGAAGTTCATGCCTCATGCTGTTCTTAAGCTACTTGAGAATATGCCTATGCCTTGGGAGTCAGCTCGTGAGGTCAAGGTCTTGTACCATGTGAACGGTTGTCTTACTCTTGTCAACGAAATACCGCGAGTCATCGAGCCTGTTTTCCATGCTCAGTGGGCGACCATGTGGGTTTGTATGAGAAGAGAAAAGGCTGACCGACGCCATTTCAAACGTATGCGCTTCCCGCCATTCGACGACGAAGAACCGCCACTCTCATGGTCCGAGAACATTGAGGATGTTGAACCTTTGGAGCCTATACAGATGGAGTTGGATGAGACTGAAGATGCCGCAGTTTACGAGTGGTTCTACGACCATAGGCCTCTTCTTGATACGCCTCATGTGAACGGACCGAGTTATAAAAAATGGAATCTATCGCTACCTCAAATGGCAACTCTTTATCGATTGAGCCATCAGCTATTGAGTGATGTGGTAGACAAAAATTACTTCCACATGTTCGAACTAAACAGCTTCATCACAGCCAAAGCTTTGAATGTGGCCATGCCCGGAGGACCTCGATTCGAGCCTCTATACAAGGATATCGACCCGAACGATGAGGACTTTGGCGAGTTCAATGCGATTGACCGAATCATTTTCCGCTCTCCTATTCGCACAGAATACCGTGTGGCGTTCCCTTACCTTTATAACTCTCTTCCACGAAGTGTCAAGCTCTCGTGGTATTCGCACCCTCAAGCCGTTTATGTTCGATCTGATGATCCCAACCTTCCAGCCTTCTACTTTGACCCCGTCATCAATCCGATTTCCTCACGATCTGTCGCGCCAAAGAATATCACCATCTCTCACGAAGATGAGATTTTCGGTGAGGGCAACAATGAGGATGACGACTTTGAGCTTCCAGGCGATGTAGAACCTTTCTTAGCGGACGAAGAGCTATACAACAACGATACCGCATCTGCCATTGCCCTTTTGTGGGCTCCTTATCCATTTGACCGCCGTTCTGGTAAAATGGTTCGCGCTCAAGATGTGCCATTGGTGAAGCAATGGTACCTCGAGCACTGCCCACCGGGCCAGCCTGTCAAGGTCCGGGTCTCGTACCAGAAGCTTCTGAAAACATATGTTCTCAACGAGCTGCATAAAGCCAAGCCCAAAGCTCACAACAAACAAAATCTTCTGAGAACGCTCAAGGGTACCAAATTTTTCCAGACTACGACGATTGACTGGGTCGAAGCAGGTCTTCAGGTTTGCAGACAAGGATTCAACATGTTGAACCTGCTTATTCACCGAAAGAACTTGACTTACCTCCACCTTGATTACAACTTCAATCTCAAACCCGTGAAAACTTTGACCACGAAAGAACGAAAAAAGTCCCGTTTTGGTAATGCTTTCCATCTTATGCGAGAGATCTTGCGCTTGACAAAGTTGATTGTCGATGCCCAAGTGCAGTACCGACTCGGAAATATCGACGCTTTCCAGCTCGCTGACGGTATCCTTTACGCTTTTAATCATGTCGGTCAATTGACTGGTATGTATCGTTACAAGTACAAGTTAATGCATCAAATTCGATCTTGCAAGGATTTGAAGCATTTGATCTACTACCGTTTCAACTCCGGTCCGGTCGGCAAAGGTCCAGGTTGCGGTTTCTGGGCTCCGGCATGGCGAGTTTGGCTGTTCTTCATGCGTGGAATCATCCCATTGCTCGAAAGATGGCTTGGTAATTTGCTTTCTCGTCAATTTGAGGGTCGTCATAGCAAGGGTGTTGCCAAGACTGTGACAAAGCAACGTGTGGAATCTCACTTCGATTTGGAATTACGTGCTTCAGTCATGGCTGATCTCATTGACATGATGCCCGAAGGTATCAAGCAGAACAAGGTTAATACGGTCCTGCAACATCTGTCCGAAGCATGGCGCTGCTGGAAGAGTAATATTCCTTGGAAGGTGCCAGGTCTTCCGGCTCCTATCGAAAATATTATCCTCCGATACGTTAAAGCCAAGGCTGATTGGTGGATTTCTGTCGCCCACTACAATCGTGAGAGGATCCGGCGGGGTGCTACTGTTGACAAAACAGTCGCAAAGAAGAATTTGGGACGTCTGACACGATTGTGGTTGAAGGCAGAACAAGAGCGACAGCATAATTACCTGAAAGACGGCCCATATGTATCGTCCGAAGAAGCTGTTGCCATATATACCACAACTGTTCACTGGTTGGAGTCTCGAAAGTTCTCACCGATTCCCTTTCCCAGTGTGTCTTACAAGCATGACACAAAGATTCTGATCCTGGCTCTTGAACGTTTGCGCGAGTCTTACTCGGTCAAAGGCCGTCTCAATCAGAGTCAGCGTGAGGAACTTGCCCTCATCGAACAGGCTTATGACTCTCCTGGAACTACATTGGCCAGAATCAAGCGTTTCTTGCTGACACAGCGAGCGTTTAAGGAGGTGGGAATCGACATGAACGACAACTACAGCGATATAAACCCCGTTTACGACGTCGAACCAATCGAAAAGATTACGGATGCTTATTTGGACCAGTATCTGTGGTACCAAGCTGATCAACGCCATCTGTTTCCCTCTTGGATCAAGCCTTCTGATTCTGAGGTTCCACCTCTGTTAACTTACAAATGGGCTCAAGGAATCAACAACTTGTCCAATGTCTGGGAGACCGCTGATGGCGAGACGAATGTTATGATTGAGACCAAGTTGTCAAAGGTTTATGAAAAGATTGATTTGACTCTGCTTAATCGACTTCTTCGTTTAATCATGGACCACAATTTGGCCGACTACATTACTTCCAAGAACAACGTACAGTTGAACTACAAGGACATGAACCATACGAACAGCTACGGCTTGATTCGAGGTCTTCAGTTCTCTGGTTTCGTATTCCAGTACTACGGCTTAGTCATCGATCTTCTTCTTTTGGGTCTTCAACGAGCAACTGAATTGGCTGGCCCTCCTCAGAGTCCAAACGATTTTTTGCAATTCAAGGACCGTGCTACTGAAACCCGGCACCCTATCCGCCTCTACACCCGCTACGTCGACAAGATCTGGGTTTTCCTCCGTTTCAGCGCAGATGATTCTCGAGACCTTATACAGCGGTTCTTGACTGAACAACCAGATCCCAACTTCGAAAATGTGATCGGCTACAAGAACAAGAAATGTTGGCCACGTGACTCACGAATGCGTCTCATGCGTCATGATGTCAATCTCGGACGAGCTGTTTTCTGGGATTTGAAGAATAGGTTGCCTCGATCTATTACTACCATTGAATGGGATGATACGTTCGCCAGTGTGTACAGCAGGGACAACCCAAATTTACTCTTCTCTATGTGTGGTTTCGAAGTTCGCATACTTCCGAAGATCCGCAACCAGAACGAAGAGTTCCCTGTGAAAGACAGTGTTTGGTCTCTTGTGGACAACACGACCAAGGAGCGCACTGCATATGCCTTCCTTCAAGTCACAGAAGAAGATATCCAGAAGTTTAACAACCGCATTCGTCAAATCCTTATGTCTTCTGGCTCGACGACATTCACCAAAATCGCCAACAAATGGAATACCGCTTTGATCGCTCTCTTCACCTACTACCGTGAGGCTGCTGTGTCAACCGTGAACCTTCTTGATACGATTGTGAAGTGCGAAACCAAGATTCAGACACGAGTCAAGATAGGCTTGAACTCCAAGATGCCTTCCAGATTCCCTCCGGCGGTCTTCTACACACCCAAGGAGTTGGGTGGTCTTGGAATGATTTCTGGTTCTCACATTCTTATTCCTGCAAGCGACAAGCGATGGTCTAAGCAAACTGATACCGGTGTTACTCATTACCGTGCGGGTATGTCGCATGACGAGGAGACATTGATTCCCAACATCTTCCGGTACATCATTCCTTGGGAGGCGGAGTTCATTGACTCGCAACGAGTATGGATGGAATATTCTCAGAAGAGACAGGAGGCTAATCAACAAAACCGACGCCTGACATTGGAGGATTTGGAGGATAGCTGGGATCGCGGTCTTCCGCGTATCAACACGCTATTCCAGAAGGACCGAAGCACCTTGAGTTTCGACAAAGGTTTCCGTGCTAGAACCGAGTTCAAGATCTATCAGATCATGAAGAGCAACCCATTCTGGTGGACCAGTCAGAGACACGATGGCAAACTCTGGAACCTGAACGCTTACCGCACCGACGTGATACAAGCACTGGGTGGTGTTGAGACCATCCTTGAGCACACCCTGTTCAAGGCGACGGCTTTTCCATCATGGGAGGGCCTATTTTGGGAACGTGCGTGTCTCGCCAATGGGACGCGTCTTCTCCGGTACGACCATACGGAAGTCCAAGTCCAGGACGTGAAAGAGGGAGACTTGCTTCTAGGACCGGACGGAGGTCCAAGACGCGCTTTCAACATCGTCCATGGCCGCGAACGTCTCTTCCGAATCAAGCTCGGTGGACGAAAGGAGGATCTGGTCGTCACGTCCAACCACATTCTAGTCCTCCACCGTTCCAGTCACGCTAGAAATGTCTATTCTGGACTGTCCATCCAAGGACATGCTCAACGGTTTGGAGACAGATTTGGAGAACTTCCCGTTCCAAGTTCCAGTCCAGCTGCCGCCGACCGTCCAAACAATGTGACGAAACAGCGTGGAGACTTCGCGTCCGCTCTGAAGAGCGCCATCGCCTGGATTCTTAGTGCGGAGCGGAGTGGAACTGGAGCCAATGTCATCCGGAATGTCCTGGATGGAACTATCGGACTTACGTCACTTCCGGAGTCCTATCAAGTCAAGAATCCGCAGGAGAAAGGGACGTATTTCACATACGCTTGGGGCAATCCGAATCGGACGAATCAAAAAGGCCATCCGAAATTCCCTCCTGTCTTCCTATCGTCCAAATCCGCTTGTTTCGAGGCGGCTGTAGCAAAGAGTCGCGAGCTTCATGCTAATGACGAAGTCACTCTGGCCACACTCCGTCAACGATTCCTTGCTAAGTCCGCTAATGGAAAGGGTGGAGAAATCCTGGTGGACGCGAACTTGCCCAACCTCTTTCTTCTCTGGAATAAGAACGGATCCAATCTGAAATTCCGGGTGTACTGTTCTCGGAACTACAAGAAGTACTCGCGTGCCCACGCTTTTGAGGCTTTACCAAGTTCGGACTCCGAGCAGCAAGTGGACGAGAACCTGGACGACTTGCCTGAAGTATCGGCTGCTGAGCGCTACGAGACGGTTGAGATGACTGCTGCGGACTTTGCTGCCCTTAGTCCAAAAGAGAGAAGCCTGTATCGAGTCTTCCGATCTCCTGGTTACGATTTGCCTCATCAAGAGGTTCCGGTTGACCCATATTTCCTAGGACTCTGGCTTGGGGACGCAACTCGCGCAAATACTTCCATAACCAACAACCACGAAGCGCCAATCCGCGAATTTCTCCAGAACCATGCCGCCGAACTGGATATGCACCTTTCCCATTACGCCCCTCTGTCGTATGCGACTGTAGCCCGTCAGACTGGCCACCAGATCGGTGTTTTCCCTCCAGCTACCGAGGAAGAGGTCAATCGTCCACTTCGTCGCCAGGCGAGGCAGACTCTGCGGAAGCAGCGCCTTGCTGCTCTGGACTCTGGTCGTCCTCGACCGTCCACTCCGTCGCTTGATCTGGAATCGGAAGTTCAGGCGAAAAGGGACCTGTCTTCCAGTGCGGAAAGTACTCCTCGTCATAAGCGTCAAGCCGTTCTTGTGTCCGGGAGTGTGTCGCGGGTACCTAGCTCACTTGCGTACGAGGTGTCCCTTCCGGAAGACGACATTTCGGTCGTCCCAGACTCGATAGGGAACGATTCTCAACCGGAAAGTAGAGGCTTCGATTCCGATCTGGTTACAAACTCTACCTCTGACGCCGAGTCCACTCCAGTTCCCATCTCCCAGTCCATTTCGATTCCCAGGTCTGATCCAGTTTCCTGGTCCGTGTCTGCCGTCCAGTCCTCCCCAGATTCTGATTCGGATGCCGTTTTTGAGCCATCTCAAGAGGATCCCGAGTCTGCGTCCGATTTCGAGTCCGGTTCCATCCATGAGTCCATTCCGGATAACGCTACAGAATTCGGATTTCCTGGACTGCCAGAAACAGACATTCCAGATATCTTGTCTCAACTTAGCATGGATTCGGAACTCGTCCAGCTGGCTGCACAGGTGGAGCAGGCGGAGCAGTCCAAGCACCGCATTTCCATTCAGGGCTCAACGAAAGACGTTCTGGACCGTCCGCTGGAAGATCTGGAACTTGATCTTGACATTTTCGAGACCGAGAGTGAGGATGAAGACAGCGATGGCGAAGATGAGCCTGCTATGGAGTCTGGCAATCCAGCTGGCGTCCGTTTCGGCGGCAAAAAGGACAGCCAATCGTCCGAGCCATCAGCCCCTGGAATTCCTGGTCGTCGACGCCTCCATCGTCTGAAAACCGGTTGCCGAGCCTATGGAGTGCTGGACGCGGACGAGGAAGAGCAGCTTGTAAGCGAGATCGTCCACGAAGGTCGCCGTCGTTCCGTGAATCCCCTTCTGGATGCGCTCAGGGAGCTGAAAGTCAGTACCCGTGAACCCGGTCCCATCAACGACACCAAGCACATTCCTCAAATTTACTTGAAGAACTCTCGGGCCGTCCGCCTTGCTGTCCTTGCCGGACTCATTGACAGTGATGGTTGGTACGTCTATCCAGAAAACATGATAGGCTTTGCCCAGAGTGAGAAATGGCATGAGAGGCTTTTTTGGGATGTCGTCGGCTTGGCACGGTCTCTAGGGTTCAGCGTTTGGACGAAGCGGAGGATGATGTGGGTACCTTCTCGTAATAGACGGACGCCTATGCTCGTCGCCCAGATCTTCGGAAACCTGATTGAGATTCCCTGTCTTCTTGCCCGTAAGAAAGCTTCGGAGCGTTACATCCCGCAAATGCATAGCTTCATAATCAAGGACATCTCTCTGGAATTAGTTGAGACAGCCTGGTCCGGTTTCCGGGTGGACAAAGATCAACTTTACTTGCGCCATGATTATCTTGTCTTACACAACAGCGGTTTTGAAGAGTAAGTAGCCCTTCCCTTTTTCCATCTACTACTTCATTTACACGTCCATTACTCCCGTATTCCATTTTTCCCTTCCATCCATCTATTCTTCTCGTTTCTTGGTCCATTTACTTCATCTTTGCTTTCATTCGTCCACGTCATCTGTCCTGGTATTACACCAGACTGCTGTCTACAACTGCCGTCCAGAATTCTTGTCCAGAACGTTTTACCGGAACGGCTGTCTAGAACTCCTGTTGAGGACTTCAGTCTTGTGTTTCGGTCCAGACATTCTTTTCAGGACGTCCATTTCCCCCTCTACTGCCTTCCATCCAAGTATACACTTTTTCATCATTTTGCACCTTTTTCCATCTCATTTCATCAAATTTCGATCTTCATCAATCACATATCGTGATATCACGTGACATCCTCCCGAGCTCTATTTCCCTACACAAGCACACGTTATATACCCTAACCCTAACAGCACATATCATTCCCTTGAGCCCTTCACACTCATATCGACGGTATAGAATGATGGAAAAGATCATTCATCTCGTATTCTTCTTGCATGTCATCTTCCCAAGCCCTTCACTGCACAATGATACGCGTCATCATCTCAATCCTGCACAAAAGTTATCATTCTCTGCAGATCTCCAGATTCATACCAACCGTGTCGAATGATATGTTCTCGAGTACTTCATGCTCATATCATTCACGTCGCATTTCATCTACAATATGTCTTGCCGGGCCCTCCACATCCATATTGCATTCCTATCGAGCCCCCAAAATCCTTTTGAAACCCCTCTAGTATACTTTTCATCACTCCCAGACCACATATTTCACTCAATTGTGTGATTGTTCAGTATGCTAACCTTTTATCTCTTAGATCGATGAAGTTTAAGAAGCTCACCAACGCCCAGCGTTCCGGTCTTAACCAAATCCCAAATCGTCGATTCACTCTGTGGTGGTCCCCGACAATTAACCGAGCCAATGTCTATGTTGGTTTCCAAGTCCAGTTGGATTTGACTGGTATCTTCTTGCACGGGAAGATCCCCACGCTTAAGATCTCCCTGATTCAGATATTCCGTGCGCATTTATGGCAAAAGATCCATGAGTCCGTCGTTATGGATCTTTGTCAGGTCTTTGATCAGGAATTGGAAGCTCTTGGTATTGAGGCTGTCCAGAAGGAGACCATTCATCCTCGTAAATCATACAAGATGAACAGCTCCTGCGCAGACATTCTGTTATTCGCGACAAACAAATGGAATGTTACTCGGCCATCTCTACTTTTCGACACCAAAGATGTCATTGAGCCAACAACAACAAACAAGTTCTGGCTTGATGTTCAGCTTCGGTATGGCGATTATGATTCTCACGACATTGAACGTTACACACGCGCGAAGTACCTCGATTATACAACAGACAGTATGAGTATCTATCCATCTGCTACTGGTTTGATGATTGGTATCGATCTGGCCTACAATCTTTACTCAGCTTATGGCCAATACTTCCCCGGTTTGAAGGCGCTTGTCCAGCAAGCGATGGCCAAGATCATGAAGGCAAATCCGGCTTTGTATGTGTTACGTGAACGTATCCGCAAGGGTCTACAACTCTATGCTTCTGAGAACAACCAAGAATTCCTCAACTCTCAGAACTATTCCGAGCTATTTAGTCCTCAGATTCAGCTCTTTATCGATGACACAAACGTTTATCGTGTCACGATTCACAAGACCTTTGAAGGTAACTTGACGACCAAGCCAATCAACGGTGCCATTTTTATCTTTAACCCTCGTACCGGTCAACTGTTCTTAAAGATCATCCACACAAGTGTTTGGGCTGGTCAGAAGCGTTTGGGTCAATTGGCAAAATGGAAAACAGCAGAGGAAGTTGCAGCGCTTATTCGTTCGTTGCCTGTTGAAGAACAACCTAAACAGCTTATTGTCACCCGAAAGGGTCTTCTTGACCCTCTTGAAGTTCACTTGCTCGATTTTCCTAACATTTCCATCCGTGCATCTGAGCTTCAACTTCCGTTTCAAGCTGCTATGAAGGTCGAGAAGCTCGCAGATATGATTCTCAGAGCAACGGAGCCGCAGATGGTCTTATTTAACCTTTACGATGAATGGTTGAAATCCATCTCGCCCTACACTGCCTTCTCCCGATTGATCTTGATTCTTCGTGCACTTCACGTCAACACTGACAAGACCAAGATTATTCTTCGACCAGATAAGACCGTCATCACTCAGGAACATCATATTTGGCCGACACTTTCAGATGACGACTGGATCAAGGTTGAAGTTCAGTTGCGTGACTTGATCTTGAACGATTATGGAAAGAAGAACAACGTCAATGTTCAGAGTTTGACCAGCAGTGAAGTCAGAGATATCATTCTTGGTATGGAGATCAGTGCACCTTCGTTGCAACGCCAGCAAGCAGCAGAGATCGAGAAGCAGCAAGAGGATCAGAAACAGCTTACAGCTGTTACTACCAAGACACAGAATGTTCGCGGTGAAGAGATAATTGTGACAACCACCTCACAATATGAACAGCAATCGTTTGCTTCAAAGACGGAATGGCGAACTCGCGCTATTGCTACATCTAACCTTCGTACTCGCGCCAACAATATCTACATCTCATCTGATGACATTCGCGAAGACGGTCTATACACATATGTCATGCCCAAGAATATTCTGAAGCGCTTCATTATGATTGCCGATCTTCGAGTCCAGGTAGCCGGTTATCTTTATGGTAGATCGCCACCTGACAACGACCAAGTCAAGGAGGTTCGCACTATTGTTATGATACCTCAGGTCGGTAATACCCGTGATGTCCAGCTCCCGCAACAGCTGCCTCAACATGAGTACCTCAATGGTTTAGAACCATTGGGTGTCATTCATACTATTTCGGGCAACGAGCCATCATATATGACTGCACAGGATGTTACTCAGCACGCACGTCTCATGAACGAACATCCATCATGGGACAAGAAGACAGTGACAATGACCGTGTCCTTCACTCCTGGATCAGTCTCTCTTGCAGCATGGGCCTTGACTCCTCAGGGCTACAAATGGGGCGCCGAGAACAAAGACACCAGCTCAGACCAGCCACAAGGCTTCTCCACAAGCATGGGTGATAAATGTCAGCTATTGCTAAGTGACAAGATCCGCGGATACTTTCTGGTGCCTGAAGACAACGTGTGGAACTACAGCTTCATGGGTAGCTCGTTCAGCAGTGTCGAGAAGCGACCTGTCTATGTCAAGATTGATACGCCTCTTCGGTTCTACGATGATCAGCACCGTCCTCTGCACTTCCAGAACTTTGCCGAGTTGGAGGATATTTGGGTTGATCGTTCTGATAACTTCGCCTAAAAGTGATGATGTCTAAGGGGGATTCGTTTCAAGGCGTTGTTGGGTAAGGCGTGATATTCTATTCCTCATATTGTGTTATTTGCCATCAGGGTTTCGTTCTGTCAATCAGTGCTTCTGTACTGATGGACATCGTGTTATTATTACTGTAATCAGAAGATAAATAGAGGTGTTGTATAGTACTATGAATAAGATACGAAGTTTTTCTGTTTAACATTTGATAACCATCCCCTAGATGAGATCGACGTGTCAGCGGCGTAGCGACTGGACCCCACATCCGCAGCAACTTCAAAAAAAAGTCACCCCGCATTGCAGCTTGACTCATTCAACCTCTCCATATACCATCATTTCAACTAGTTGCACTGTCGCAACAGTAGTGGAGTGATTTTTGGAGTCGTGTATTTCTAACAATTGGAATTGCGCTCATCTGATCACCATGGCAGAGCCCGGAGCCGAGACGGTACTCCCTATCCGTGAAGGAGAAGGCGTGAAGAAGGCCGCTGTAGAACAAGAGATCAATCCTTGGGACGTGCAGGCTGCAATCGACGAGCATGGAAACGCTCTCGCATTCGACTACGAAGCTATCTCAAAGTATGTCCACCCCGAAGTCATCGCCCGGCGAAAGCGACGAAGAACCTAATACTGACGGAACTATAGAAAGTGGGCCACGAAACTTATCGACGACGAGCTTCTCCAACGATTCGAGCGTCTTACGGGCCACAAACCACACCGCTGGTTAAGGCGAGGGCTTTTCTTCTCCCATCGCGATTTCGACAGGATTCTTGACAGATATGAGTCTGGGGAACCTTTCTTCATGTACACTGGACGGGGTCCTTCGAGTGATGCGCTACATCTGGGACATACAATCCCATTTTCTTTTACGAAGTGGCTGCAAGATGTGTTTGATGTTCCTTTGGGTATGTGGCTGGAAGGTTGTAGTGATTTGGCAGTTTAACTAACAGTGCCTTAGTTATTCAGCTTACAGGTGAGACCGGACACTGCTCCGATGATTTGCTCACGTCACCTCAGCTCGTATACTGACTTCGAAAAGATGACGAAAAGGCTCTCTTCAAGGAGAAGCTCACATTCGAAGATACTTACAAATTCGGTCTACAAAACGCCAAGGATATTATCGCACAAGGCTTTGATCCCAAGAAAACATTTATCTTCAGCAATCTGGAATATATGGGTGGCGCATTCTTGATGAATACCTGGGAGTTTGCCAAACTGGTCACATTCAACCAAGTGCGAGGAGCCTTTGGATTCAACGAGAGGTTAGACCAGTTTATTGCATGCCTTGAATGATGCGAAGTGATCTAACATCTTGTGTAGCACCAACATCGGACGAATCATGTTCCCGTCAGTACAGTGGTAAGTCTCTACCACCATTCAGCAAATCGATATGTTACTCACGTGTCGTACCAGTGTGGCTGCATTTGCGACATCGTTCCCCGAAATCTGGTCCGATCCGCCTGCAAAGGACCGAACAAAGGCAATCGCGAAGATTCCCGTCTTGATTCCTATGGCGATTGACCAGGACCCTTATTTCCGACTTGTACGAGAAAATGCCCATCGCATGCGATTCCCATCGCCGAAGCCCGCATTGATACACTCCAAGTTCCTTACTGCTCTGCAAGGTGCTGGCGGTAAGATGAGTGCCAGTGATCCCAAGTAAGTTTGTCCGCAGAATGGTTCGTATCGTTACGGCTTCTGATTTTCGAAACAGTTCTGCAATCTTTATGTCGGATACGCCGAACCAGATTAAGGTGAGTTTGGCAACATGCTGTGTTCGATCGGATGCGGACGTTGTAAGCTGACTTCGACCCTAGAACAAAATCAACAAACACGCGTTCAGCGGTGGACGAGAGACTCTGGAAGAGCATCGAGAACTAGGCGGTATTCCGGAGATTGACGTCGCATTTCAATGTTCGTATTATCTATATTCAACTGTTAACTTTGTCAGCCTGGTCACATTTTACTAACACTAGGAAATGACAGATATCTCATACTTTGAAGAAGACGACGAAAAACTCAAGGACATCGAGAACAGC
This sequence comes from Talaromyces ruber, assembly GCA_022813215.1. Classification (NCBI taxonomy): domain Eukaryota; kingdom Fungi; phylum Ascomycota; class Eurotiomycetes; order Eurotiales; family Trichocomaceae; genus Talaromyces; species Talaromyces ruber. The sequence goes on along the minus strand of JAKLMW010000022.1, from coordinate 29,700 downwards.
TACCGACGCGGAGAGCTACTCACCGGCGAACTGAAAAAGATGGCCATCGAACTGATCCAGCAGTACGTCAAGGAATTCCAAGAGCGAAGGAAAGAGGTCTCGGACGAAATCTTGAAACAGTTCATGACACCTCGTAAACTGGAATGGAAGGGGAACCCCAGTCCAAAACCGAAGGAGACTGCCAAGTCGGAGAAGAAGTGACTTGAAGAAGGGCAGGAGTACATAGTAGTTAGATCATGTTACCTACTACGCAGTCTAGTTCTACAGATTCAGATGAAAATGAAATCTCAGAGAACGGTTTTGCGTCAGTGTCGGCACTCGAGAATGTGGGACTTGTATGTCGGTGTAGCGAATTCGACAATCACTCTATTTCGCGTACCGGCTAGTACTATTGACTCTACGAGATCAAAAGAGAGGAGCCGCTCAAGAGACGGGCTACTTCCTGGAACGATCGTGGTTAGGTGGTCTGTATGCACTTTCAAGCATAATTTCCCGAGGTAGCACCCAGTGCGCCAACTCAACTGCTAAAGACAAACTCCCGTGGCATCATTTATGCAAATTTAGACATTTCCCAGAAACGTGGAGTTTGCGAAACAAAAAAAAAAAATAAAAAATAAAAAAATAAAACGGGCAATAAAGCATAATCAAACTTTCCTAGAAACTTCCGAAATTCAATATTCATGCACTAAAGCAAAACAACGTTGGTAACGTATGTCATCCACGGAGCTGAGGCACAAATCAGTCATAGTGTGTCCTCCCTCCGTAAGTACTATGTAAGAATTACTCGGCAATGTGGAGGAAACGGTTCCTTCGACCTTGAACTATTGATAGTTCTGTGTCCTTGTTGCGGATGTACGAGCGTAAATATTACTGAAACTAAAACAACGACCTTGTTGGACCTTGTTGGAAGGTAAGAATACTCCGAGCTAGGCAGAGAATAGATTGATTGGGTGGTGATAATCTACCTACGGTCGCTTACACGAAGCGAAAAGCCAAATAAAGTGAGGTGCGGAAATGGCATCTAGGCTCGGAATCCTTCTGTTCCACGTGTGGAATGTTCAGTATTGGGACTATTGACCAAGTTGGATACTCCGTGAAGAATTAGAAATGGATCTGGGTTGGGGTTATCTGGCGTCTGAGGCTAGGGCACATAATCTTAGATCAGTCCCGAGGGAATGGGCACATTGTAACGCTCTCTGGGTCGGCGATGTTAGTGATGCCTGCTATTATAATCGCGATCATTATTGCAATAAGAGATTAATTATTGCGATTGACTTTCGGTTCCTGGCATAGTTTAGGTACGGATAGCAGATTTCGTGGGATTCGAAAGAAATTGTTCAATCGTTGTTGGTAAGGAAATTAAAGTAATATAAGATGGAGATGCCGCGGAACATTCCATCCGAGTTGGCACAGAAGTCAGGAACGCAGGGTCTCGCATGTGATAAGATCGGATTTCGATGTCAAGAGCGAGTCCGGGGACAATCATGAACCAAAACTTAGACCTATCTGTTCAGTGCCAGGATACTGTTAGTACTACTACGTACCACTACCGTAGTTCTCACTCGTTTCACGTTCAGACACTACTTGGGCCCCCATTTGACAAGGAACCATAACCAGATAGCTGGAGTATCTGTTGGTCCATGCTTCGGAAGAGGAGTTGTTTGCTGTATTTGAAGAGCTCAAACGGTTGGTTTGAAATATGTACCGGTATGTTCCACGGGTTCACATAATCCGATAGTCTCATTGCTATCTCGCAAACTCACTTTGTGAAATTTGAAATTGGAAACTTAAATCGATTCAAGATCTGCGATGATGAAGGGCTGACCGATCGTACACACACTGGTAAAGGTAAGTTACTTATGTTGCTTGATAAAGCGGGACGCCAACAAAACATGACTGTGGAAATTCAATCCACTGCAATTCAACTTCAGCTGCGCCGCACGCACTCCGAAAGTTTAGACACGGGTGGGTGTCCACACCGTCGCGTATCTTGAGAGGTTGCCCACGCGATCGATCTCTTGTCGGTTTTCCTCAACGATACACCGCAGTGAGCGGCACAAATATCAAGGAGCGAATAAATCCTGAAAGCGAAAAGTCGGTCATGTTCTAATACCGTGCACGCGTCGTCAAATCGAAATTGTTGCGAATTTTATGCGACATTGATACCTATATCCAATCGCATCTTCGAAATGGCAATGTGTTTTAACTTCACGCGATGCACCTTCATTTCACAGCCTAGACTGCGGTCGCGTCCTTGGAATGCACGCCCTAGCAAAAAAAATTTTGACCCGCGTACTGTGATGATAGATTGTCCATCAATAAGGACCTTGGCCTATCTCAATGTAGTGGCGTGTCGTAGTTCAGAACTCAAGAATCTTGACAAACTAATTTTCTGACTCGGCAGTCGAGTTAAGCCCCAATCCAATCCTGATATGAGGGATGGAGGTGAATTCATTCTGGTTCACATCAAACCTGCTGGGATCGACGTTTCTCGCCATGGATACTCGCAACAAAGCATTTTCTGAAACAACTCCGCATTTCCGGGAGGTCGCTTCCATTGGCTCCGGCAGAAGAAAGGAAGCTTGAAGCATTAGGCGGTTTCTTCGTCACAACTTACTCTAAAGAGAGACAAAGCCCTCATTCTTACCAAATTGGTCAGGTCGCTGGCACGGTCCAAGTAACAAAAATAAGCATACATTGCATTGCATCGTCTTTGGAGTAAAGAGCTCCATCGAATGCATCCAAGTGGAGCTAAACAGGCCGACGGTCCAATGGGCTAAAGGACAACAAATGGAAGACGTTGATCTGGGCGAGAGCATTGCTTACGGAGTTTTTATCACTCGAGTTAGACACGGTACGGAGCATCGCATCTGATCCGGTTAGTATGGGTCTTGACTCTTGACCAAACCAACGCCCCCCATACTCTGCGCTTTGCCTTGTATGGGAAAGACGCCGCAAGTGGCCGGGAAGGCGTGGAATAGGATCATAGGGAGACGGTAAGACCTCTTCAGGAAGATCCCTGTTAGCGCCATGTAGAGCACGTTCGTGACAACTTACAAGCGTTCCTTTGTCATGGAACTGTGGACAGGAGGTCGAAAGGACAAGTAAGAAGATCCGGAGTCGCCGGCGGTTGGTGTGTGTGTGTTCGTCTGTCGGTGGAGAGATGTTCCATGCAGGAGAGATGCTCGTACGTAGTAAAGACTCCATCACATCACGCATAAAGGAGAGAGACGCTGAAATTAAGGACGCGAAAAGTGATTGTTGACGAAGACAGAAACCATTTAGGCAGGTGGAGGCGCTAAGTTGGATGGAGAGACGGCAGTCGCGCACCTGCCACCCGCAGCGGACCCGCGCACCTTCCTGAACAGCCTAGACTGAGTAGACTGCAGACTGAGACTCCTTCCCCGACTCCGTCTCGCTCCTCTTACAACAACACTAGTTACACTACTCCATCTTTTCACTCTTCAGCCGTCACCACGCCTGGCACGCCAAGATCACAGTATGTAATTGACATAGCTGAGAGACACGCTTACTAAGTTGCTGTTTCGTAGCTTGCCCGGCTATAAATCGGAGAAATTGCTCGGCTAAATCCCAGCGTCTGCTATCCTCTCGCGATCTGTATGACGACTTCAATATGGGAACCTAGGCGTATCGCTCTATCGATTCGAATGCCTCGTCTCTAGGCTAAACCTCCACCGAGGCTAACCTGTAATAGACGCCACTCCCAAATTCACAGCGCGCTCGCGATATCTGATGCACCCGAAACTCTCGAGTCGCGCACCGCTCGTGGTGCCAATAGCCATACAGCGGGAGAAAAAAAAGCAAACCGATAGAAATTAGCCGGCGCCGCCCATCACTCCTTCATGGCATGCAAGCAGCAAATGTGAAACAACGTCCGGTCATTGGACGGCTTCGCACAGTTGACTCGCATGGCAGGACAGCGACGGTCCACCTCTAACGGCGCCAAGAAGCCAGAGCGGACGAGCATATTTCCCGGCCGTTGACTACCGCAGTAGCGTCGCTGTTTTGCTCCAACGGCACCCCTGCAGCTCTCTGCGACGGAGCCGTCTGTGACCTATCTACTGTCGAGGATGGCGTGGTGTGTGTCCACCTGTCCAGCAACTCATGCGAATCATGAATGGCTGGTGTATGGGACTAACCTGTTTAGCTGCCCTTGACTTCGTCATCAGCCAACTTCCAATCAAGCTGTTTCCAGCTAAGCAACTGTTGCCTGGATTCGGTTTCGGAACCTCCCGTATGGAGCACACCGTAATTACTGCCTTTTATTATTGTTGGCATTAAGTTTCTTGAAAGTCAGACCCCATCATCAAACTCTGATTCAACCATGATCACGGCATGTGATGCTACCGATGATGGACTAGACGATAGCTCTCCCGGGGTCCACACGGAAAGTCGTACACTTGAGGAATAATGATCTTTCCACCGCCAGCTTTCCTAGGCCAAAAGCATACCAAATAGTGGTAACAAAATAGTCGGCATTTCAAGCGGAATATTGGAATAGGAGCGTACACGTGCGAAGCTACGAGCGGAAATCACTGTGGAGACGAAGGAAATTCTAGGAAATTAGGTGTTGAACGATCCAAATACAGCATCAAGGGAAGACCGGTCGAACTGTCAGACAAGAAACAGCAGAATGCGAGATGCAGACATAGTGATCCAGAGACAGATAGCTATCAAGGACGATACTGCTCCTGCTGCTGTCGAAACGTTTTTCTACTAGGAGACCCACCTGTCAACTTTTTAGGCTGTCAGACTTCTTTATTTTCGGTTTGGCTCACAGAATTGGCGCAGATACTAGCCCGTCTCCTTCTTTTCGCAGCTACTTGCAGGGTGCAACTGCAGTCCACTCTCGGACTGCGCATTTTCGATTAGGGACAAGACAACCTGCTTTCGCCTTAGCTCAGTCTTGTTGACCCGAGGACATACTCTGTACGATAATTCTTTGTCCAATGCCTAGACCACCTTAAAATCCTCACTGCTCATTTATTGGCCTACCGATGACCAGCGGAAAGGATTTTCATCCTGTCTATCTATCGAGGACGCATCTCCCTTATTGCTTGCCAACCCTGTTATTCTGTCTCCCATTCGAGCCGGAGTCCCCGTCCCCGTTAACACGCCAATCACGACTCCACCTTCCGACTCAGCCAGAGTCGATCGCTGGCATATTCTTGAAATAATAGTGAGTAATGATTCCCACCTATCTCGCTGACAGGAGTAAGCCTCACATACCTGATCGCAATAACCACACCATTGGAAATCCTTCTTCATCTCCCCCTTTTCTTTAATTCATGCTTCGACAACATCAGCTAAGCTTAGCGGTTTCCACAGAGACTCGAGTCAAGTATAAGTTGGCATTGAGCGACCCGGATCAGCGATCGTTAGAGCTCATTGGATGATCTCAGCAATATACTCACACCGTTTCCTCGGTCTGTCGGCATCCTTTGAACAAGCGCACTGAGCTTCATTTTTCTCAGACAAGCTCTCTCTCGCTCTTACTGGCGAACTGACAATTGGGTCGCAATAAAACGAAACCCCGTTTATGCTTACCATGAAGAAAGCGTGACGGGAAACCTTAACACCATCCTCCTATACTTCACCTACTTCCATATTGGTTTAGCGCTGTCTTCAGGGCGGGGTCTCGACCTTTTATGCTTAATATCTGCAAGGACAGTTTTCGTCTTCAATAATAACAATAATATTCCTTCCGCTTAGAAGACCAGCCCTGCGAATCAGACGCGGATAGTAAACAACAACACAACACAACATCAAACCACCATATCATTCGATCAAAAGGCCCTGTTCATCTGGCGCGAACAACGATCAAATATTTTCACTTTTTCTTCCTAGTGATTATTTGGAATTTTACGAGGCCTGCCAGAGCTTCTCCAAGCTCTAGCAGGTCCTAGGGTGAAAGCCGCGACGCTGGCGGATCCGTATCGAAGTTATTCGCTTGACTACTCCTCGCAAGACCATAGCAAGTCCCAAGAAAAACCCGGTTTGCTTGTCTATCACTCAAGCCAGCCGCAGGTCGTGCACCATGGGGCCCCTACCGACATGCCATATGTGCCCCGTGGTGCGCAGCAACCTCAACAACACCAGCAGCATCATCATCACGTCGGCTCTCCAGCTCTGAGGGAAGCAGGGGGTCTCCAGGATGTCCACCATCAACCGTTACTTCTCAACCCACATCAAATGGTTCCTTCTCCGATGTCTTCCCATTACGGCTCCAATCCGCTTCAATTCCAAGCCCAGCGTACCAACAAACGACCTAGATTGGACGGGGCCGGCGGCAACGAGGATGATCATCGATTGGACCTCCATCTTGGAATGCTCAAACCGGACTCCCATACAGAAGGTACTCCGTCGCCAGACATGATGTTATCGGCCCATGGAGACCAACAGCGAGCGGCGGCACACTCTTTTGCGCTGCCACCGCCTATACACCAACAACAACCGCAACAACACCATCATCATCGATTACCAAATCAAGCAGTCATGCATACGATGCAACAAACCGGTGGCGATGTTAATTCGACTTCTGTGCCTTCAGGGTTGCCAAGCGTGGTAGGACAAGCAGGCATGCCTGATCCGGCGCCTCGCCCACGTGGGCCAAAGCTTAAATTCACTCCGGAGGAAGACGCATTGTTGGTGGAATTGAAAGAGCACAAAAACTTGACGTGGAAGCAAATATCCGACTTCTTCCCGGGAAGAACGAGTGGGACTCTACAAGTGCGATACTGTACCAAATTGAAAGCCAAAGACACGGTTTGGACAGATGAAATGGTAATCGGATCTTCCCTTTGCAGCATTGGTCTCCTATGACTGACAGTTTCAACTACAGGTCCAACGATTACGAAACGCGATTCAGGATTATGAGAATGACCGCTGGCGGATCATAGCAGGCAAAGTCGGGCACGGCTTTACACCAGCAGCCTGTCGAGAAAAAGCAACGGAGTTATAATCAGCCGATCTTACTTTACAAAGATACGATCAAGTTGTCCACGAGGATCCTCGACAATACACTACGAATTATTGTTTCAAGATGCTTAATGAGGAAGCCCCGAATCACAACCGAGAAGGGTGTGACTACCTTATGTCTTTCTTCTCCCTTTTCTTGTTTCCTGCTTTGGCCATGGAGTTTTTTGCTCTTTATGTGCGTTTTCATGCTAGATTACTATCTCTGTGCTGGTCTCTTTTGTGTACTTGGATGGGGAAAATCGCTGGTTGTTTCTGAGGAAATCTTCATGTCTCTCTCTCTTTACTTTTTCTTTTTTTCTTTCGCAGCAAAGGGGCTTGAATTCCTCTCTCCTTTTCATACCTTCTGTTTAGGGTGATATAGCATCAAGGGCTTTGCGTGTTGTTTACGAGGCTGTGAGGGCGTAATAGCATGCGATGAATGAATCCTTTGATCACTTTGTCCGATTATTTATCCAAAATGCGTGCCTCGATTATGCCGTTTGTGCATTTCTCGACCTGGGACTATCAATCGATGTGTGAGTTGATGGCCTCGACCCAAATCTATCGTGCCTCAAACCTGATCTGATCATAGAAAAATATCATAGGCCAGTCGAGAACACTAAAATTCGGGTTTGCATTTTGCTTTTTATTGGCCTGACATGGAACTGCGTTGTGCTGCTCAGCCTTGCCCCTCCATGCCTGTCGATTTTAGCGTTATGGATCAAAGCCTCGCTCCGCAGCTGTCTGTCTTTCCTTAAGTTTCATCTTGTAAACTTTCTGACTTGATATCTTATAAAGTTAAATTAAGGTCTCATTAGGATTGACTGCATAAGCGACATTTTCTGCCAGTGATCAACAATGGACCCAGTGTCTGCTATCAGTTTCGCGGCCACCATACTCACCGTTGTCGACTTCTCATGGAACCTTGTCAAGGGCTTTTATCGAATGCATAAATCTGTGACAGGGACGGCCACTGATGATGCGAGAATAAGTACAGTCCTAGACGACCTACAAAAAGTCACAGACACTCTGCAACACAATGCAGCAGGGGACAGCTCTCACCTTGAAGATTTACGGCAACTCGCCGCCGGCTGTGCTGAGGTCTCTCAAGAGTTGTCGTTGATACTCGAGAAACTCAGAAGGAAGGAAGGAAACAAGGCGTGGCGCAGTCTCGAGGCAACATGGAAGCATATGCGGAAGGAGAAGGAGGTTGCGGGCATTGAGCAGAGGCTTAACACTTACCGGTTACAACTTCTTCTAAGACTAAACCTTATGATGGGGTAAGTCTAAGTTCTATCTAACGTTAGATAGTTGTTTTTAAGTTTTTGAGCTGACTTGCATCGCAGCGAACAACAATCATTAGTCAAAACTCGGCTAGACGAAATTGAAAACAGTGGACTTTCTCTATCAGCAAAAAGTTTAGATAGTCTCACTGATTTGGCTAAGGCCGTTGAAAGTCTAGAGCAGAAGCTGATAAAAGAGCTTTCTGCTTCATTGAGAATGAACGATGACGAGAAAGTAAACTCCCTAGCGGTAATTGGCAGTTCTCTGTCGGCGATACTTTCACAGATAGAGGCCATTCCAAAATTCAACACGGTAGAGGAGTGCATCCTTCGACGGCTTTATTTTTCCTCCATGCATTCTCGCTTGGATACTGTGTCTGAGGCTGAAATGGGTACCTTTGCTTGGCTACTGGAGGACGAAGCGGAGGAGCTGCATCTGGTAAAATCAGGACCAATAAAAATCGCCACCAATACAAACGACTCTTCTCCCAAGAGCCAGAACGAGCCGAATGAGCAAGTCACAGATCCAAAGATAGATGAGGAATATGAGGAGGATGAAAATTCCACGGGGGCAAATCACTCTACTAATAAACCCTCCATCAAGTATTCAGACGAGCAGAGATTGAAGGAAGAAGCTCGCCGGTCTTTCTTGGAGTGGCTCAGATCAGGAGACGGAATCTATCACATCTCTGGTAAAGCTGGTTCTGGAAAATCTACTCTCGTGAAATTCCTCTGTCAAAAACCACGCCTGACCAACGAACTCGAACAGTGGGCTGGGAAGCAAAATCTCGTCTTTGCGAGTTTCTTCTTCTGGGCTTCTGGAGATAGGCTACAAAGATCTCTAGAGGGTTTACACAGATCGCTGCTCTTTGAGATTTTGAGCCAATGTCCTGAGCTTATTGAGACAGTTTTTCCAGAACAGTGGGCAAAAATGAGATCAAACCCTACTAAATGGGTAGGCATGCCGTTGTTGTTTTCTGATTTGAGACAAGCAATGGAAACCATAACAACTAAATGCAGCTTTGCACATCATCGATTTTTCTTCCTCATCGATGGACTTGACGAATATGAAGGGGATAGCACCGATCACCTCGCGCTGGCTAGAAGTCTCCGGGAATGGTCGTTTTCGGCCGACATGAAAATGTGTGTAAGCAGTCGACCTCACACCGAATTTCTAGATGTCTTTGATAGCAATCTACGGATGCACCTACATCACCTGACACGGGCAGATATTGAACTGTTTACTATGGCAATGTTTGAAAAAAAACCGAACTTCGACAACACAAATGAAGGATGCCGCGAAATTGTTCGAGACATTGTCAACAGCGCTGAAGGTGTCTTTCTGTGGGTTCGCCTTGTAGTCCGTTCAGTTCTCGATGGTTTCAGGCATCGATATCCCGTAGCGCATTTGAAGCAAAAGCTTGAAAAGATGCCAAGAGAGCTAGATCTTTTATTTGACAGGATCTTCAACAGTATCGATTCAGGTGACCGGGAGAAATCTGATAAAATGCTTCTTTTGGCTGCTGCTTATCCGAATCTTAACGTCCTTATGTTCTCGTGGCTCGATGATCTCGAGGATTCGGACTTTCCCTTCAACACGCCGATTGAAGCATACTCTGACAGTGAGATAAGAGATCGGCACGATATCGTGCGCCTTCAGTTGGATGGCCTATGCAAAGGCCTACTGGAAATAGCTGGGAACCAACGACGATTTTCAACTCAAGTAAAAGACATATACTTTGACTACCAAGTCCAATTCTTACACCGGACTGTGAGAGACTTCGTAAACGAACCTGCCAGATATGCAAAAATCGAGGGAAGACTTAGAGATTTTGATGTTGAGGACGCATACCGGCGCCTTCTTCTTGCAGAATTCAGATTTGCTAGGACAACAAAACATTATTTCGAAAGTCAAGCACTGGCACAGACCCAACTGGTCTCGTGCTTCTACGAATTTTTTGAAGGAGTTGCAGATCAAGCACCGTTACGATTTTGGAAAGAGTATGATTGGATTCTCGACCATCATCGGCGCCAACCATTCTCCTTTCCGGGGGATACACAAGAAAATCCTGGAGTCGTTGCTTGGAGCCAGCGCCTTGAATCACAAGATTGCGTTGGTGAAGTATCGGGCGACGATATTTCTTACCTTCATTGGGCAGCATTGTACGACCAACGAGAGTATATAATTGAACAGTTGTTGTCCAATCCATCATTAATTAACACCACCGACGATGGGCGAAATCTTCTATTAACAGCTGCTATATCACCATCGAACCATGGCTTGGTTCAGGATCTGTTAAAGTGTGGCGCATCCCCAAGACATCAAGTGCCAGTCACTTATAAAGAAGAAGCAGAGACTTTCACCGCGTCAATATGGGCAGTGTTCCTTTTCGTTGTAGCTCGAAGAAGCGAGTTAAGGCAGAATAAAGATGTTGAACAAATGTTCCGGATTATGGAAGAGCTACTAAAGTCCGGTGCTGACAGCAATGCCTATTTTCTCTTCAAACCCAGAAGCCAGGGCAACCTTGAAAAAGGACCGGGTCATTCTCAGGCGGACAGTGAAGATGGCATACGGTTCATTACCTTGGAGGATTTCATTTTAAAGGCACGCCCGCCCAACATGGATACTCTTTTAGGATTGATACTGGACATAAAACAGTCTGAGCTGTGGAACGAGACTCTACGAGCATTAAAAACTCTCGTGCTCTGGACCGGAAGCTCTAATGATGTACAATCTCGTTGTAAGCGTGCTCGCATTGAAGAAATCAATTCGAATTACGTATTACATGGCGTCGATGTTTGGGGGGAAAGCCTGGAAGGAGAATTCAACGTGAAATGGTTTTGAGTTCCATGCTAGTGTGAATTAAAAATTGAGATGCTACGACAAATATACAATATTATCATTACTATATCGATGTACAATCGAAATGTAGACAAGATAACAGAGCTTCGACCAATCACAGACCGCGTAATCCGTGACTAAGCGCTTCCTCAATTTTTGCAATCGGAACCGTTTTGATATGCGCTAAGCCTTTTCAGGAATGGATGACGGGCCGGAGCGATGGGAAACCTCACGCAACTCACACCTCACCCGATCTCTATTCGAACCTCTCTTTTCGCACCACTCGCCAATTGCTCTCCGCTCCCACCCACTACCTCTGCAACTAAGTCAGGAGTATTGACGTTGGGTATTCTGAAATTGCAACAAGCAACAATGTTCGCTACTCGCGCCGCCTCCGCTCTCGCCAAGCGCGCCCCTGTCAGGGCTTTCACCAAAGCTCGTCCTTTCACCTCATCCGTGTCTCGCTGTACGTAACCCCGCTGCTATTCGAGGAAATACATATCGTGATATGCGTCAATTGGGTTTCCGATGTCAATTGAAACAAGAGGAGGAAAATTTGTGTCGTCAAAGTGCGCTGTTTACAAGCCGGTCAGCTAACGGGTATTTTCTGTGCAGTCGATAACAAGCTCAATGTCCCGGGAAAGATCATCCCATACGAAGGTTCGCCGCCTCTCAGTCCCTCAATCTCTGTATATCGGATCGATCATGGAAACTATCCAGCTCTTCAGACATGAGCCTGTAAACATGAATGCAATATCCGAAATATCACCGCCGAAGTGACGTGACCCGAGGCTAACTCAGATCCTTTGATACTATACAGACGTGAAGACCGAAGATGATCTCCTTCCTCCCGGTGGTAAGCCCGGCCAGGTCCCCAGTGATCTCGAGCAGGCTACCGGTCTTGAGCGTTTGGAACTGCTCGGAAAGATGCGGGGCATTGACGTGTTCGACTTGAGGCCTCTTGATGCTTCCCGCAAGGGTATGTTCATTATGCCTAGAATGTGTGATGTGAGGAGACTAATGTGACTATAGGAACTTTGGAGGACCCCATCCTCGTCAACGGAGCTGGTGACGAGCAGTATGCCGGTTGCACTGGCTACCCTGCCGACTCCCACATTGTCAACTGGTTGACTGTAAGCTTGTCTTTTGATACAATATCATGCGGCAAGCATTGCTAACAACGGTCGAAGGTCTCCCGTGAGCGCCCTATTGAGCGCTGCCTCGAGTGCGGCAACGTTGTCAAGCTCAACTACGTCGGTCCTCAGACCGATGCCCATGCCCGTAAGCCCATTCTACATCAATACTCTCCGTCCAAACGCTAATGACACTTGGAAATCTAGATGACGATCACGGCCACGGCCACCACGCCCCCTACGAGGAGCCCAAGACTTTCGCAGACTACGTCAAGCCCGAGTACTGGTACCGATAGATTCACCATCCCTTTCCATACAATATATCTTAAAGGCAGACCTTTTTTTTTTCATAATCTCGAGATGGTCTTCTTGACTGGTTTAGAGTTGCGTTGAACATATCAAGGACTAAGTTTGCGAAAAACACACAGACAAGACAATGATCATTTTATACTATTTCCTTTGTTTCTGCTTTTGTTTTACCTTATCTGTTCAACAAAACTTTTGTAGTATAGTCGAGCGAGGGGGTGAAGAATAGAGCAGATTATTTTTAGATTTTTTATCCCTGGAGAACATGGATAGATAAATAAACGTCAGACTGGGATGTATGTGACTCTCTGTCGATTGATTGAGGGTCACGAGTTGATGACATCGCATTGCTACGATCTACCTAGGTAATCGCCGTTACTTAGGAGAATATCGAATGATACCTAGGTACCGCGTCGAAAGTACATGGATCACCAGATGGGCTACAAGCAAGCAGGTTTTAGACTGTCTATTTAGGTACAAGTCGAGTGTTGAGACTTGGAACGAAATGGATGATTGAAACTCCTCTAAACGCTAGTAATACATGTCCTCAGCTACGCAAAGAGCTCTGAAATGTGTAGTGTCGCATTGACGAGTGATAATTTATATAGGAATATTACAATACATAGACAACCGGAATGGTTGATTCATTTTTGGTCTGGTATGTTATCATGACAATGATCAGTCAGATATATCAGAGATTTGTGTGGGCGGTGGTTGTAATTCTGGCAGAATAATCGGAAAGAATGAACTTCAGCCCAGCGTGTATAATCCATCCTAAACGATAAATCATACTCTATCTTCCAAAGTATCGCAGTTCGAGCCATCGGAGAGGAGGGTAGACCAAAGCCGCCCACGAAAATCCGATGTAGTTGCCCATCTAGACACAGAGCCTAAGTATACCATCACGTAGGGCGGGGAGAGGAACTTACATCAGCGCCGTAATCTCCAACCAATTTAGCGATCGGCCCAATATACCAAACTTGAGCCATGCAAATGACGGCGCCAGCCCAACCAACCAAAAACGCAGCAAAGGCAGCAAGACCGACTGGCAATTTGCTTGGGTCATCCCATGCCGCCCAGTTATATCCGGTCTGACGACGGAAGATGTATCTTTCCTCAAGAAGGATGGCGAACCAGATAGCGACCCAGTAGCCCATTAGAGCCAAGAAATTGGTAAATATCTCTGATAGATGAGCCTGACCAGCGAGAGCGCAAACAGTGTAGATCACTACTGCAATTGTGTTCCAGATGATTCGGGGCACCATTTCAGCGTAATGACCGAGGATCTGGAAATCGATACCGGAGGAATATGTGGGTGGGATGGTGTTGGAGATTAGTCCCAAAGCTACCAAGACAGAGCAAAACTTGCCAAAGCCACCAAGAGGGGTGAAAGCTTCAACAATTAGGGCTCCAGCACCGACATTGTAGGCGTCGGCATATCCTGTGTCGCTAGCAATGCCACTGGCCAGACCAATGCCGACGATGAAAGCCATGGTAAAGGACAAAGTTAGACCGAGAAAAGTCAAACCAAAGCTGACTACCTTGGGAGTGTCGGGTGGGTAATATACGAAGAAATCCGCGGCAAGAGGGGCATATGTGATGGCAGCACTGAGACAGATGGAGAAGAAGCTGAGCCTGTTACCGGCGATTGTCAAGCTGTCTCCGATAGAAGGGGACACGATATCGTACTTTTTTGCCGAGACGCCGTAAAGAATGCAAAGTACGACGACTTGGGGGAGGAAGGCGTAGCTAAGACTGTCGTTAGTTTTGTTCCTGAGCTAATTGAGGATGTAGACATACCGTTCGTAGTAGTGGAAGAATTTGATTCCAAATGTAGCAATAAACCAAGTGATGACGGCAACGACAACAATGCCTTGAAGATTGTAAGCATGAATACATGGACCAGAGAAGAAGTAAAGGTACGTACCAACTGCTACTGACATGTGGTAATCCGGGGAAACTGCAGATAGGATTTGGCCACCGACCACGCAGTCAATCAGACCGTATCCGATCATTTGGACGATGTTCAGCAAAACAATAATCTTGCTGGGCCACCATCCCATTGCATAACGACCAAAGACCTGTTTACCATTGTAAGTATCACTCGGTTTGTGGTGGCTAAGGCGTAGTTTCTTACCAAAGTGCGGTTTCCGGATATCGGGCCCCAGGTAGCAGACCAAGCAGCAGCGAGAGAGCCGACGATGGCACCAAAGACAGAGCACAGAGACGAGTCCAGAAAGCTGAGTCCATAGACAGACGGACCGAGCATACCAAGAGTAATGTTGTTCGCTGCAAGGTTGATGGAAACCCACAGCAGGAATACCTGGAGATAAGTGACCCAGGTGAGAGCATGGCGCTCCTGCTCCTCAACACGCTGGATTCCGCGAGCTTCGATGTTGTATTCAAGGAGCTGCTGCTCGAATCGTTTCATGTAGCCGGCGAGACGTCGACTGACGTGAGAATGCCAATGTTGAGCATTACCATCATCGGTGATGGTTTCCCTTGCCCTTGTGTCGTGATTTTTCTCGATTGATCGAGCCTCTTCAACCGGATCAGCTAGGCTGATTTCCGGGTGTTGGCGGTCCATTCTGTAGCGAAGACACGGTGTTAGTGATCACAATACAGACGGTGTTCGCCGTATATGCAATTGATTCGTTTGCGCATGAGATAGCAGCGCCGAAGCATCGATATCTCACGACAGAATCATAGGAAGGACGGAAAAGAAAAGAAGTATAAGCGTGCACAAGTTCTTTCGCTGGAATTAACCAGATCAAGTTCAACCGTATACTCTCAGAACGGAAGGGTGTGCAATTAACAGCCAAAACTAGTCGTAGAACACAATTGAATTGTTGCCGTTCCCCGACTGTTCTATGCTATCCGGCACACACCCTTGCCGAACACCGGTCTTCATGCATGCAAGTTTTACCTTGATACCTTGATCTCGCGATGAACCCGAGTAACTGCTCAATCTCATATTTGCGTCTTTTCTTTTCGATGTCCTCTTGAGCAGAGGCAATGAAAGGAAGTCGGATAGAAATGGAAGAGGTGAGATGTACTGAGAACGGATGGAGCTTTAATCTACACGCCGCGGGGAGAGGCGAAATGAGTCAGCGAGGTGCGAAAAATGACGACTTGTCCGAGCCTTCACAGGGTTGATTGAATTGGGCGGTTGGAGGAATGGTGAGATTGAGCGTACCTTTGCGGATGTCCAGACACTTGATTTCAGTTGGCGGTTTAGAATTTCTGCGATGTTGCGAGGAAGAAAACAGAGGGAGGAAGAGAAATTTCTTCGTTCTGTTGGAGGGAAAGAGCCCGATAAGCGCCCCGCGGAAAGCTTATCCTTCCTTCCCGATTAGTGCCTTGTCTCTCTATCGACTACGAGCTATACGAGAAGAAAACATGCTGTATTTGATTTTGCATCATTGCAGTCGCTCACTATCGCTAGTACTATCAGGCATCCCAGCCCCATTCCCAGTTCCATTTGGAGTACTCTCAAACAGAAACGCCGTGATCCCGGATGCGAATCCCTGTACTCGTCGCATCCTCAAAACGCCTAAAAGATCAACCGATATCCTCCCTTTGCCACCTTTGAGCTCTTTTGCTCAGCGGAACTGCATGTTTTTCATGACCATGAGCCCGTGATTGTCGTCCGTAATTCCCTAGATTTCTCGTTTTCGCATAATTTTGTCACTGGTAGCGTTCGGGCGTGGCATGCTAGTTGTCCTCGTTCGGTGACTGACGCCATTGCGCGAACGAAGTTGAACTACTCAAAGATTTTTGAAATGCTCTTTGGCGTATTGCTCGCATGCCTGTATGATTTATCACGATCAGCATTGACTCGGCGCATTGTTATAGCTCAGGGCACAGAAAGATGACTGACCTTCGCTGGTTTCCCAATTTTCTGGCCTATGAACTTCCACTTGTTTGCCTCGTATTCTTTGATGGCTTCGCGCAGCGCTACGCTCTAGTTGTCAGGTGTCGTTAGCGATAAGAAATGAAAGAAATTTTGGGGGCGACTACTTCATCTTCACCGAACTCAGCGTAGTGCATGTCCTAGGAGGGCTGTCAGTTGAAAGTGGGAGTTGCGCGACGATGGCTTGGACATACCTTGTACCAATGCTTTTTGACGCTGCCTTCAGTTCGTGCGGGAAAGGTCTATCAAAGAAATGAGATTCTGACACTGTCCCACGATATGTCGCATCTTACCTTCGCAATCTCACTCCAGCTCTTGCCCAAATCGCGCATCTGTTTGAGCCGCTGTTCCTCCTCCGCAGTCCATGGCGTATTGGTCCTGCCCTTTTTCTTGGGTGTAGTCTCCACCATTCCTCCAGAAATATCAGACATGGCTGGTATAACGGCTCCTGAACCAGGGATTGCTGATATACTCGTTGCTGCTGTCGTCGCTGATGGTGGTGAGCGTCTTTTTCTGGGATTCACCTGCTGCTGTTGAGGTTGGAGCTGATGATGAAGAGGCTGAGGAGGGGTTTGCGCAGTAGTAGCAGTGAGAGGATAAGCGGGTGCTAGGACAGACGCAGATAAAGCAGCCTGCTGTTGCTGTGGTTGCTGTGGTTGTTGTTGTTGTTGACCTGATGACCGATTCAGCGCCGCCGAGCCTTTGACACGTTTCGACACCGGAGAGGATCTAAGATAAACCAAGATTAAAATTAGATTGGTTCGTAAGTAAACCTTAGAGAAATTTGTTTTGTATGTTGGGTTTCGGTGTTTGGTGAGCGTACAAGAAGACTACAGCATGAGGAGAAAGTGAGAGAGACCTGAGATGATACTCTATCGGGAGATACCAACGGAGTACATCATGTGATGTACATAGAACTTAAGCGTACATGAAATAAAAACAAAAGTAAATAGCAAGAGTGAATTAAAAATGAAAGGCACGATCAAAGGAATAAAATTTAAATAAAGGATTGCACTCACGACATCATGGAAAATAGGGCTGGTGTCTGGAGATGATCGAAGATCTGGAAATTCATCTGATACATAACACAAAAAGTAAAATAGAATTCGGCGGATGAAGATACAAACAGGATGTTCACTCGCAGGAGCCTTGTTTTGAGACTCGAGGAGAAACGGAGCAGATGTGATGCTGGCCTTCGGGGGTTACACAGGTGGCGAGCGGAGAGGGTTGTAAGGCTGACTTTGGCCTTTGACTGGCTCTTTCACTGCGAAGGGGAACCCTGAGAAAGTCACTGAGAGCAAGCTCCCCGACCGACCGGACCGAAGAGAGTGTGACAAGAGACACGGATGGCTGAAGAGTGTTTGTCAACAGGAGGAGTAATCCGACTTGGATGTAAGCAATGTACACTGGGCAACGACTGCGAATATCAACACAACGAGACAATCAGTACACAGCTCATGTAAACACAATGGTCAGACCTGAGTAAACAGGATGAAGTATACGCAGAGGTGACAAGGCAGGTGTAGGGAGGGGTTGAGCAAGAAGAGGGGTAGGTAGGCGATGTAGCTATATTCTCTGGCTGGTCAGTGGTCACGCAGCAAGCATGGCGACGACGAGAGAGCGAAGTGGTGAATGAAATAAGTAGAGATAAAAGTCGAGACGGTCTGATCAGAAGAATCAAGTGACAGGTGTAGATGTGATGAGCAGACCGAGTTGCGTGTAGGGTCGTGGATGTTTACTAGTTAGGGTAGGAGTCCAGACTGGTCGGTCGTTTACTTTGTTTAGGCTGTGACCCCATTCTCTGGGGTTCCCCGGGGGCAAGCCTATGGTGGGCCGGGACTTGCCATTAGTGAAAATTAAGCCCAAGTTAGGGCTACGCTAGCTATGGGCAGTCCTGCCATTGGATCGAAGAGCACATACTTTAAGTTCGTTTGACAAGATGCCTATTAATTCGCGCCATTGTCTGTATGTATCCATTCATCGGCAAATCAGGCTGATTCCGTGCACTTCCAGGCCTTCGGAAGCACTTCAGTTAGTCGGCAATGCACAAAATGGCGTGTGTCTGCATAGTCTCTGCATGCGAGGAAGACCCCGTCAGCTCTATACACTCTGACAGGACACTTGAACAGGGAAATCAATTTCCTCGTCATTTTTAACCACTTTGTAGCTCATCTCGTATTGCGCGGGAAATGGGCAAACCGAGATGAAGATACGTAGTTGGAGATAGGGTCTCCGCCATGATGTGCTGCGCTCATTGGTAGCGTCGTATTGGCTAACCCCCACCAAGAGGCTCGAGCATAGTCTCTAATCCGTCACTTTCACAAGCCTTATTTGTATTAGGTAGAACCCTGGAACACAATACGTTAGATCAATATCATTGATCATTAACCCTGAGGTTTGATCTGGTTTCAAGCGATTCATCAACCATCATGCCAAGAAATCTCCGACCAAAACTCATCAATAGAAGTCCCGACAATGTATGTTTGAGGTCAATGCACGGTCAGAACATCGCCATCTTATCAGTAATCGTGCTAATGTGATCCAGGTCGTGGGCGCTTACGTGACACACACTGTCTACAAAACGTGCATACATCTGAGCAGAATGTGGGGACCTTCTACATAGAGTGTCATCAGGTGAAACACTCTAGTGGTGGTGATCTTCGAGAGAGAACGGGTCACAGAACGTAAACAGTGCCGTCACTCATTGCGCTTCCCTAGAGATAGTTGATCGAGTCGTCCATCATGTGAAGTGGTTTGGCCAGGCCACCAACACGAACGAAGCGAGAGCTGGCGTACAAGCCTTGTGCTTGGTCTGGTGCCAAAGACAGAACTGTACTGTTGAAGGTATACTGGCGACATTGAAACTTCAACTTCAATTGCTCAGGCTCGAGGACAAAGCAATTGTTCTTTTCGAGGAACTCTGGTCCCTGCTGAATGCCCAGGTGAGAAGCTACTCAACGATGACTGGAAACGATCGATTGCACCTCCATGTAGAGAGAGCAGACCGTACACAGACAGTAATAAGGACTGAAGTGTCTCACCCAGAAACACAGAGAAAAGCCAGAAGAAGCCATGGATTGAGAAAAGGTTCCACAGCGATCGCGCTAGACCCGATACGGAAGCTGCAGCGATGGCGGCTGCTGATTGGGCAATTCGAGGGTGATGGAAATCACAGGAAGGAGCCCGGGACGCCTCCGTCGCACCTTCCTCGGAGGCACAGCAGAATCAGCCTAGCCGCAGTTTCACCCTCAGCGCTAACCTCTTCTTTTGCTTCTCCCCTCACTCTGGCTTTTGCTTTCTCAATAGCGCATTCTCTTCATCCCGCCGCATTGAGCCTTATCAATAAGTCACTATCGTCACTAACTCCAGGACCTGCACGGCCCCTTACATTAGTCGCAGCATCTTGGAAACATGGCAAGTCGCAGGAAACTCACATTGAAACCTTGCCGGCCGAGGAAGCTGTCAGCGCTATGTCTCGACACCCCGCCAGCGACTCACTGTGAGGCACTGCGCTGAGTGACAGCAAACAGATGGGTTTTTGCGAGACCGTGCTTCTCGTAATTGCCTGTCACCCGCTGACAATTGACTACACAGTGACCCAGTCCGTTGATCATAGTGGGCGCAATCGAATCAAACTGGTCCGCAGCCCCAGCTGTCTTGGAACAAGGAGAACAGACTACCTGTTCGAGCTATATGACCTCTAGCCCTAAGAGTCTTAGACAGGAGACACTTCCTGTTCTTGGGCCTCCCAAAGCAGTAACTTGGAATAGAATCCCAAACTTGGCTTTTAAGCCTCCTGTTTACTTCATACACGGCTCTTAGGCCACGCTGTCTCAGAACATATGTCATATTGCCAGAAACGGAGAGACAGATCAAACACTAAACCGATTCAGAGATTCCAACGTTTCTCATCCATATTCCATATACCGAAAAGACGGGAACGGAGCTGTCATATTACTGGTGCCAGAGGCTATAGTGTGTCAGCCTTGAGGAACACGGGGTCAATTGATCTGTCGGGCAGACTCGCCACCAACACAGCGAGCTCAAGAAAGACATAAAAGCACTCGCTTGGATCATTTCAGAGCATTGATTTCTATCCATTATTCAGTAGGCTGGTCCACCGTTGTTTCCTCATTCACTTCTCAACACAACCCACTGGCTGGGCAAGTTTAGTGCATTAACTTTATCTTTCCGTCGTTTTATTACTAGGAGGTCTTAGCGATCCCATTGCCTTAATCACCAGACTCGAAATCATTCGACACAGTTCCATATCACCATGTCGCCAGTCGCTTATCCCAGCAGCTCTGAAGTTGAAGTCAGCAAGCTGACAGTCTCAACTATGGAGCAACCGGAATATCGTGTGCACAAGCATCATCGTCGGGTGTCCTCGACAGGTGGAGGAAGAGCATGGACTGAAGAAGAGGTATGATAGCGGCAGAGAAAATTTCAATAGGGTGACACTAATACATTACAATTAGGAAGCTTATCTAGTCCGAACTCGAATGCACAAGATGCCGTATAAGCATATTGCCACGCACTTGAAGAAAACAGAATTGGCATGTCGTTTGCATTATCACCAAATGTCATACGGAAACAACAGCCGCCGACGCAGTGAATCTGTCTCGTCGATTGCATCATTCAACTCAGTCTCTGCTGGCGGTGAGCGGTCTGATAATACTCACCATACTCGATTATCTCCAGTCTTGTCTCCTCGCTCTAGCCCAGAACCCTCACAGAGAGCTTCATCGGATGACGCTTCACCACAAACCCATCGTGCGCCGGTTCCCATTCTCCCCAAGCCAGACAGGCACAGCACGCCGACCACATTAGAGTCATCGGTGAACCGCAGCTACGATAGCTACCTCAAGGAGGAGCACCAGAGTTACATTGACGTATCTCGCCTACATGCCATCTATGAAGCATACTCGACCTCGTTTTGGTCAAAGATTGCTGCTGAGTACTCTCGCAATAGTCGTGAAATCAATCCCAAATGGGCGGAGAAAGCGATCCTGAGCAGCTTCTCTCACAGCCAAGCTCGCGGACATCTACCTCCCACGCCCAACGGCAGTCCAGCAGCATCACCAGAGCCACAGCAACACGACTTCACATCGAATACATTGCCAGCTATTAGTCAAGGTTTCCGAGCTGTCAACGAAACTAAGCCAGAACCCATCCGCCGAAGCTCAGCAGACCGGTGTTCCGTTTCTGCCTTGTTGACTGTGGAAAGAGAAGTGAGGCCATCGCATCAATAGAGTGTTTCGATATTTTTTTCCTTGTTGTCATTATATGGGAGGCCGAATTGAGCTATACGAGTTACGGATACAGGCGTTTGGATATTGATATCATGTTATTTCTAGTTGGGGCCATTTGAAAAATGGCTACATGTAGTTGGTCTCCGGGATTAGACGAGCTTGATTTGGTGAATATCAATCGATTATGCAGCATTCGCAACAATCTCTTGTAAATCATACCACACAAGATAACCTTGAAAATGCGACAATCTATCGACCCACCTAAGTACACCATGCTATAATACCATCATGCACCCAGTCAAGGTGGCTGGGGCTTCAACTGGTCCAAAACTTACGCAAATGCATGATGGTTGTTATAAAATGAAAGTGGCTTGACTAGTAAACATCGTTTCCAGTACAGAGCCCATAAGTAGGCCAGATGTGGTGCACCTTACAGTTCGGTATTCATAATCATGCCCAGATGCCTTCAAGCTGGATCACTACTCTTCATATTTCGAAATACGGACAAACAACCGGAATACAACTTTCTGTTGCACCGAGTTTGTGCCTTGACTGTTAAATGGATTGACTTTTTCGGGTGGAAAGTATGTGCAAGGCTGCCGATTGTGCCATTGCCAGACAGGCGAATCCTTCTTGATATTAGGCAATTAGTCAGGGGCATGAATTTTCGTTGTCAATGGAGGTGCAGTCTGGACGGGAAAGTGCCTGTTTCAATAATGCATTTGATAACGGTTTGTGTTTGAATCGACTGGAGCAGAAGTGCTCTAGTAAAAATAGTAAGTGGTTGATCACACATATCTCGTTTCTATGCACACACACAAACACCGATTTTCTGCCCATGACAAATGATAAAACACAATGCGTATCGGCGATGTTTATGATTCGAATCATGGATGTTTTGATGAGTGATAATTGCGTATACAGACTAAGCCTGATCTACACTTCTCTGCCACATGCAATTTGCATGGGTACAATTATCAGTTGCTTGCTTGTGACTGAGACGTAATCCAATTTGCGGCACAGATTATTCAAATATATCTGACTACACCCATGTCCTCTAAGTGTCATCATCCGTCGAGGTTGAGGATTTGCTAGTTTCGGTGTGTTTCTGACTGTTTTTCATTTTGGGTCGACTCAGCCCTAAGAAGCAAATACTGTATACACACTCTGTTCCCCACCCGTATGCAAGTCTTCCAACATGTAGCTTTCTCTCTTGGTTTTCTTGAATGCGAAATACTCCGCCATACTCAAAATAAACGTGGCTATGTTACTCTACCTTGACTCCATGCACGGAAATGGTCATGACTCAATACCCGTGCACGAAGCACTACGAGCGCCAATCCCGTCATGCTTGTTACCGCCATATTAATTTATTAGCTATTCAGGATTCAACGACCAGTTACCAGCGAGTATGACCGGCATACGTTGGTATACGACCTGCAGAACCAACACCTCCGAAAAACAAAAGAAGGTTATTTGGAAAGGTAGGTGCCGACGGGCTTACGCTGTGCACGTGGTTGATCCGTGCCGTGTACGTCTGTGTAGTCTAGCCCTTGAAGGAGGGTTACATAATACGTAGTATGATCTTGATCAGTCGACGGCCTGGCGGCAAGTTGGTGGTTGGGAGTGACTAAAAGTAATATATATAACTATAAACTACTTGAGTAGTTAGTTGCAGATTGTAGCTCAGTGTGAGTTTCCCGTAATTCGTTCTATATCTGGAGTCCTATATGTTGGATGCATGTATCCATGTAGCAAAGCATGGCGGAGTACTCCGTAACCTAATTCATGGACGGCGGTGCCGAAGGTCAATTTAGTTGTTGTTGGGTCTAAGATAAGGTATGGTTTTCATGGGGATGAGCGTAGGACATCAAGCAATTCCTGCAGTGAATGTTGGCCATTCTGCAAAAGTTTAAATTGATTGTGTTGGGTCTAAGTAGGGTGTGATCGCTGCGGTGCGATTTTCAAGCAATCAAGAGGATGGAACAGAATTTCAGGCAAGATGTGGAATACATGCCTGTCTCTCTGTCGAGTCTTCAGGGATACGTAGTTTCTAGAACGAGGGAAGTTTAGGGCTAATTCACTCCCCTTGCTGAATGTATCTTTACACATGCTGTCATCGTGTTGGCTGCTCTTGCGAGGCTTGCACCTTGGCGCAGTGTTGAAGTCAATTCAAGTAAATGTGTCGTTGATCGACTTTGATTTCTGCTTCAGAAGCTTTTTATAAAGTCCAAATATCCAATATCGAGCCGGCTTTCGGATCTGAAACCCCTGCTCGGACCCGAATTTGCTGGACGGACCCGAAAGCAATACATACACCGTCTTGGCTATGTTTGTACTCCTCCCATACTACACGATGTATTTCTCCAACAAATTGCTTCCATCAGTCACCCTATCTATGGTTAACTCTATCCAGAAATGGCCCCAGTGGATATCGCGCCTTGACCCGTGTGCATACGGCAAATACCGTAGGTACGGGTATTCGGCTATGTGATTGATACCGTAATTACAGGGTCCAACGCCTGCGTGGAATAATCGTATCGTTTGGGTACATAATTTAGCACGAAAGTCAACCTAGGATGGCACCAGAAGTCGCGTAGCCCACTCTGGGTCAACGAGCTACCAAAAATGCCTTAAATAGGCTCAATCTACGAAACTAGTCCCGGGTCGACGTTCCGCGGAGTCCGTCTATTGCCGTTATTCGCTAATTTGTTAGGGAAAACGTGTGACTGCACGAAGATAGCTCGGCTAGTGCGCTGGCGCAAACCCCATCTGAGCACCTGGGAACCGCAATTTCTTCCAAATTAGGTATCTTTAGATTAAATTTTCAATTTCCAATATGAGTTTCATTTGATTAAACTCTACACTAAGTACAGCTAGGTATTGCTTAAAATAGACGAGACGTGCTTCTTTAGACAGTTCAGAAGCATGTGCGCGTG
Source organism: Talaromyces ruber (assembly GCA_022813215.1). NCBI lineage: Eukaryota > Fungi > Ascomycota > Eurotiomycetes > Eurotiales > Trichocomaceae > Talaromyces > Talaromyces ruber. The sequence continues at coordinate 5,054 of JAKLMW010000022.1, read as the reverse complement.
TTCCGGATCGCATTCGGGTTCAGTATTGTTGTTTTCCTCTTTGGGTCGGTTATACAGATTACGAAGTATCACTGTTGTTCTTACGTTACGTCAGAATCGGTACGTAACGAAACCCATAAAACAGAACACGAAACCGTGTTTCGACATCGACTACATTCATCACGCGGTGCCTGCAAGGATCATCGATTGAACGTCTATTATGCATTCTCAAGCATGCTCGAGGCAATCTTCATACTACGGTACCGCTATGTCAGAGGCTGAAAGAAGGATCGATCCCATTCCTAACGCGATGATTGGCCTCTTTGTACGCCAGTCAGAAGGTAATTAGGGTTTATTACACGACGCTCCACAGAGCTAGTACCTGGCTTTACGGGAATGACAGATAATACTACCCACTATGCGGAGACCACTAGTAACTCCAGAACCTGAAAAAGCGACACCGGGTGCCAACACAAGTCAGTCATTCATTGATTTTTGACGCTGGGTTTTCGGCTCTGAGTCGAGTTTCATGATCTCATGATCTATGTGCATCTAGGGCTGGAGATTCTTTACGTATGGTACAGTGATGCATGCTATCAAACGGTTTTAGTTCATGATTCATACGTACCATGCTGCTGAGCTTGGCCAAATCTATTCCATGCTAGGTTAATGTGAACTAATTTAAACCCCATCAACGCCACGCCGCGCCAACTGATGATTAAATACGTGCTCCATGGATACCCAGACTTTCCAGCACACTGTTATATATAAACCCCATATAACCGTAGTCCGTACACTGCATTAGGTTGGGGGCTAGGCCTCATCGAACTAAACAGGGTTGCAGGCTTGTAAACTGTGGATCTTCCAGCACAGGCATCCTGGTCAGAGTAGCGCAGCGTTTACGCTTGTCGATGAGTCGACGTGTAGGTGTTTTCCGTAGTCTAAAAAGTCATGAAGCGCTTATTTGCAGGCTATAAACGTTTAGTTTATCCCTGTCCTTGGGAAGCTACTAGTAGGATTGTTGAACATTGCACCTGGAACCTAAAAGTATACCTACATACATAAGGTTACTGGATGGTTGGCACTTACAGACGACAAATAGACGGATACTTGCTGCTTCCAGATCTCTTTGGGGCTGTATTTGGTGGCACAGCACCTCCACGACCGTACTGGTACCCACGCTTGCGGAAATTATTGAGGCCTCTGAGCCAGTCATATCCAGACCGAGGACATCAACCTTGCAAAAACGGTCTGCCTTGCATGTATAGGGCTCGACGCGCTTCCAGCTGCTATTCAGTAGTCAACACATTCTTGGAACTTTTTCGACTTCGAGAAGGATATATGTGCGCTCGTGTTATTTCATACTTTGCCGTCCATTAGATTACCCAAGTGACTGGATCAAACATCAACACAAAAGCAAGAATCACTCACTATTCCTGGATTCTTGCCGATTGCAAGGTGCAAATAGACTGACTGTCAGTATTCTCTAGATGCTGCCCTATTTGGCCAAAGATTCGATTCTGCAGGTGCATGTTGTACTGACATCGCCTCCAGAAGTGATCACATCAAGCTCCAGGGCTTGCGTAAAAGTCGGCCAATCACCTTTGACCCCCCACTGAGCTCAATATATTTATGCATAGTGAATGCCTGTCTCTATCTCTATTTACTTTTCTGCCCCTCGTCTATCTCAGAAGCATTTTTCATTCCTTTTTCAATATTGACTGCCAAATATCTTGACTGGTCGAGTCTACGGGCAACGTCATGCTTCTATCACCAGCATATTCTGATACATTCGAAGTTATGTCTGGCCCTCCGCAAGCCCCAGGACACTTGTCCCGCGCCGGGGATTATATGGACCCGACGGACCCTCGCTGGTCTACTCTTCACTCCGTACGTTTAACCGCCTTGGTCGTCTGAATATCCCCTCAACGTCGCGTGTTTAGTTTACTGACGGAAGAGTTTCTCGCAGTCCCCTTACCTTGGAGTCTCTCATCAATACCAAGGTTCACAGCATGGATCGACCGTGCTGACACCCGTCAGCTTGGCTGAAAGCCCATATATGCAACCTCGTCCGAGTCCCGGACTGAGTCATCATTCTCAAGAGTATCCCTACATCGACGATACAGTAGTTTCGCAGGGACTCGGCATCACGAGTTCATACCACGATTACATCCCTGCTCCAACTTCATCTCCAAGTTATGGCTACCAGCATTCCCACCAGCAGCAGCAACAAAATCATCAAACAATGAATTTTTACGATTACGGCTCGGCGCTCGCTTCGTACGCTTTAGACCAGCCAAGTTCTAAGCGACCAAGGCGGCAAATGACATCTAACACAGTAGCATCGCAGCGCAACTCGCCCGTGAGAATACTTCCACACCCCGACGGTCTACAACGACTTGAACACGAGCGCCGCGGAGGCCAAGTAATCGACCCGAACCAAACAGAACCACAAAAGACTCGCCCGGGCGGTAGAGGCCGTCGCGACCCCCAGGCCGAGGAAGAAGACGCCTTTGTTGAGAACCTCCGCGCACAGAATTTATCGTGGAAGATCGTGGCGGAAACGTTTCGCGAACGTTACGGCAAGAATACTAGCGAGGCACGGCTCCAGATGCGCATGTTGCGGAGGAGAAAGAGTGCAGCGGCGTGGCAAGACGCAGATGTGAGTAAGTGTCACCTTATCAAGTCTCAAATACTTTACAGGATTCATAAATTGGCTAACAAAATCTGCCCTTAGATTCCACTACTTCAAGAGGCGCATAAATATTGGCGGACGGAAAAGTACCGAATAATTGCCACCAAGGTGAGCGATTTTCAAATTGCCTAATTGACACGAATGATGACACTAATTAGAAAGAGCATAGTTACAAGACCTAGGGGCAAGCCAAGAGTACACCGGAGAACAAATACAGTCGCAATTGAAGCGCTCACACGAGGACGCTTCGGATAATGAACTCGCGACAGTTGTTACAACATCTCCGGAGCTTGAGCATAGGGGACTACGCAGGCCCAGAACCACAGCTTGCACAAACAAGAAACGGAAAAGACGGCTAGACGATGAAGAGGACCAAGAAGATTGACGACAATCAAGTACGGAGCATAACGGCCGCATTCCGTATAGAGACCCATGATTTGGAAGAGTGTGATCAAGGAGGCTGGGACAGTGCGCGCCATTGGTGGAGCTAGCCGCCAGCGAAAAGGTTAGCCTTTTCGAGCTTGGTTTCTTTGTTGTTTACGGAATAACGGCCCGGTCTTTTGTCTTACGGTTATGGCATGCATTGGTACACGCATTGTGTTGGCTTTTTGATATATATCCTTCTTCTCAGATGTAAATATTTTGATACTTATTTTTTTTTTTACTTCTCACGCTCCTTCTTCTTGCCAAGGTTGATTCTAAGTTCCGTTCATCAGAACGTATGATTATTCGCCTGTTCGTACCAAATATGTGGATGTATATCTGCGTAACGATATAGGTCTAGCGGGTATCCGTAGTTTTCATACCGACGTGATACATGGACCCGCGATACAATTGGCCAATGACAGCTGTTAGCGCTCCGCCAGCAATTTCAAATAAGGTTGAAAATTGCGAGGACGTACCGCGGTTTTCGCGTAAATTACAGAAGGCCATACGGAACTAGCTTCGTGACGTACGGGACGAGTAATTCACCGGAATTACCATTTAGAGTAGGCGAGACGTCAGCGTGAAACGCCGTGGCACTTGGTGCTCCTACAGTACATATCGCGGTGTACTCTGTCAGACAGCTGAATCATGATCGCCGATCAGGCGTCCATTACTAACCTTTCTGGGACTCTCGTTTGGTGCTCCATGCAGAGTATGTAGCAATCAAACTAGAGGCAGCAACAATGTATCATAGAAGCTCAGAAACGCGGAAAATAGGCAAGACATGAACTTGGCTAGAAATGAGTACGGGACAATTCTCGCATAAATTGACATGCCTTCAGAGTTTGATGACATATTCCATAAGGAGTAAGCTAGGTTTTGCCATGTGCTCTTTGCATGACTGCATCGCTGACCCCGGTAGGAATCTCTCTAGAACACTTCTAGAATTCCAGAGATCTTTCCGCGTACCCTGCAACCACACGCGGATCAATTGACTGTCCCTTGTCCAGTCTGCAGTGCAACCCGCCTTACATGTTGGCTTAATCATGTGACAATGTTTATGTTGACAGTACGTAGTATCAAGATGAACTTTGATTTCATGCACCTTCTACTATTCTAGGGTTTGATTACCAGACATCCGTTAGCTCCAGCTGTGCTTTAACAAACAATTTAGGCTCGGCCCGACTAGTAACAATATTTAATTAGTTAAGCGATATGCTTAATAAGTAGGATTTTTGTGAGTATTAACTAACGTATAGGTCGCATAGGCGTAATGATTTAGTTTCCAGGGTCTGAAGAAACTAACATACTAGTCATCTAACATCCAGACTCTTACAGGTAGAGCCAGGCTTCGAATCATGTCGTGTAGTGATGCAGTATCCAGAGATGATAATGTACTTGCCTAGATCAGAGTACGCCTATCTGTAACATACCACTAAAGCATCCCGAAATGTTGATGTTACCATATCCTTGCGGAAACATTTCAGTATACAAGCCGAACGCCGCCTTCGGAGTTCGGACTATCCGTATGGCTGATTGATGACCGACCGCTGATGCCTTGCAGGCGATCTCTCATGTCCTATCAGGTCCTGAGGAGGCGTAATCTCCGGGTAAAGCCACTGTACTGGGTACAGCAGGGTAAAATTCGACGGTTTTGTAATCCGAAGGTTCTGAATTCAAGAACTCGGAGATAACTCAATAGATTACAGGCAACACAGTTTCATCTACTAGGCTTTGATAATCAGCTTCGGTTAAGCATCTCGAATCTCGAGCGGGCGTTCTGTTGGGTTTCCCCGGGATCATATTGGACTGCTGCAAGGCCCCATCATACCAATCGGCTGGAACCGCCTTGATATGCTTGAAAAAGAAGTTTAAGAGGCGGGGGGGGGGGGGGGGGGGGGGGGGGGGGGGGGGGGGGGGGGGGGGGGGGGGGGGGGGGGGGGGGGGGGGGGGG